>LR990295.1:6197500-6797500 GCA_905147355.2 Apotomis turbidana | reverse complement strand
GAGGCGTAATACTTCTGCCGTTTATATATAGGTAAGCTGCCTGTAGGTTCTACTTAATTACCGCATATACATAATTTCTGTATATATTATATTATACCCCTTCCTCGTCGGTATCGATGACGGCGTCCCTATGTAAAAATAAAAACATGATTCGTCTTTTATTGGGTCGTATCGTAAGCTTCTTTGTAGCCATCGTTAGAAAAAAACCGAGAAGCTAGAGCGTTTACTTGCAATAGATTCGTGAATAAGATTTCAACAGGAGACACGGACTACCTATCTATATATCATCTTTGGAAAGCTATTTAAATAAGGCGCTTGGGCGGTATTTTCAAATTGGAATATAATGGCTTATGATGTCCCAAGTCTCCTAATTTCTTCAAGCCTTTGTCCAAAGTTCGCTAACTACCCGCTCTGCGCAAGATTAGTTAGTTATGTTTCACTAATAATATAAAGTTTGTATTGTAAATTCAACTATTTTATTGAATTTAAATTAAGATGAACGGAATACTTGTAAAAGATTAATACTCGACACTGCTGTATCAACCGCCTAAACGGATACATTTTAATATAAAAAAATCTTGAAATCACATATTTTAAGGATTTTGCAACATTGTTCGATGACCGATTCGCGTACCGAGAGTTCCGTACAAACACCTTACTCCATCTTAAATGGCCGGGTTCAATTATGTTTGCATTTGGTATGATGGCGCCGGATACAAGTGTGGTGCAAAGTTAACGTAAACGAAAAGATTACGCTCGTTTGGCTACACACTAAGAATATGTTTCTTAATTTTTATTAATAAAAAAAAAATTTTAACAAAAAATAGAACCGACTTCAGTAAAACTAAAAAGCCAAAAATAACCCGTTCAAGTACAGATTACCTTTGACTCACCCTTTGAAGTCGATCCCAAACCACTCAGTTATTATATTTATATTTTATAGTTTACGTGAGGTTTGGCCCCGACTTCAAAGGGTGAGTCAAAGGTAATCTGTACTTGAACGGG
Organism: Apotomis turbidana; assembly: GCA_905147355.2. Lineage (NCBI taxonomy): Eukaryota > Metazoa > Arthropoda > Insecta > Lepidoptera > Tortricidae > Apotomis > Apotomis turbidana. Next base: position 6,796,495 of record LR990295.1, on the reverse strand, counting down.
TTATTTTTGGCTTTTTAGTTTTACTGAAGTCGGTTCTATTTTTTGTTAAAATTTTTTTTTTTTGCTTTTTAGTGATTGTTAAAAACACTTATGGCAGGGGTGATCAGGGAGGTCTTGAAGGCATGCATCTCGTTTGAATTATCTCCTAACTCCTAACCGTTGAGGAGTTGTACCTTCCATCATCAGCTCAGCATTGGAAGATGATGACCACCATATGCAAATACTTAAATAATTTTATAAAATATGTGAAAAATATTATAAGTGCCTATAAAATTTCAGGAATTCCTTCGATTCCTCTTGGATCTCGTCATCCGATCTTCACCAAAATTTTATGGGACCAACCTTGAGATGTCTATTCATGAACCTAAAAAGAATTTTCCAAATCGACTCATAAATGACGGAGTTCTGAGGTAACAAACATTAAAAAAAAAAAAAAAAAAAAAAAAAAAAGAAAACATACAACCGAACTGAGAACCCCCTCCTTTTTTTGAAGTCGGTTAATAAAAGTAAATAATCTATGAGCGTTAATATGAGGTTTCAGTTTAACAAATATAATGTAGGTAACAAATATAATGATCGAATGAAATTAAAATCTGATGACTAGAATAAATAAATTAATTAAGAAAGGTTTCTTTAAATAGGGGGTTCTATTTCGAGGCAAAACTTTACGTTTTGAAGAGCAGACAATTATTATTAGTTAAACTAAATTGACTCCCCTTTGAACATTAAAATAATATTCTTTGGGCGTTTGTTATGATAAATCGATTATCGTCTATGACGAAGAATTTTGAGTAACGAAAACTTTTATTAAATAATCAGTTTGTTATTTTATCACCTTGTATCTGTTTGTTAAATAAAATTATCGCTTTGATTAAAGCACATTATATTTAAGTACCTATACAATTTTTAAAGTATACTTTAATATTTTTTAGGGTTCCCTACCCAAAGGGTAAAAAACGGGACCCTATTACTAAGACTCCACTGTCCGTCTGTCTGTCTGTCTGTCCGTCTGTCACCAAGCTGTGTGTCACAAGCCGTGACAGCTAGACAGTTGAAATTTACACAGATAATGTATTTATGTTGCCGCTATAACAACAAATACTAAAAACAGAATAAAATAACTATTTAAGTGAAGCTCCCATACAACAAACGTGATCGGTTGCGTTAAATTTGCACCTCATCTGTATGCGGGGCCATATATATATACATACCAGGTGCAAACTTAACTTAAACCGGCCAGTTAAGATGGGGAGTGTTTGTACGAAACCCACGCAAGTCCGACTCGCACTTGGCCTTTTTTTTTAATTTAGTTACAGACTACATTTTCTTTACGGTTTACGGCCCAGCCACGACTTCAGTCTTAGCGGCGAGCGGCAGCGATGCGCGGCACGTGTGTCTCGCTCACTCGTATGGCCACCGCGCTCGGATCTCTCGCTCGACCGCTCGCCGCGTCGCTTGCCGCCAAAAGTCGTGGCATGTCCTTTAAAGACACCAATCGTACTTAGGCAACTTTGCATGTTTTAAAGGATTACTAAAACGGTTTAATTATGACAGAGTAAAACAAGTTAGAAATCCCTATCTATACCGACCCCTTTCATAATAAATATTAACCAACACACAAAACACATGAAAACACTAAACTACCGCTACAATTAGCAATAAGACCCCACATGTCAAGAAGTTCTGACTCGTGTTTAATATATTTCCAACTCTCAAATAATCGTAGGGCGCCCTTCAAATCAGGGAAAGGTTTATCGAGTAAGCGAATATCCCCATTTCCCCACCTCGCTCGTTAATAAAATAAAAGGGGATTTAGGGTAGGGAACCCTCCGGATTCCTTTCCAAGGGGATTAGCACGCGCCTGTTGACATCTTATGTGAGTTAACTACAGTATTTGTAAGGACTTTTTCGTTTTTTTTACCCCGAGGGAAATTCTCAATTTGCCTGACAAATGCAGTCGGCGGTTAATTGACTTCATTGGCAGTGTTCGGAATTTCACGGGTGAGTTGATGGTTGTAATTATTGGACAAACGTGTGTAGTGTATTGACAAGCGACTTTGAAATACTCGTATCTATCTGAACTTATCTATCATACCTATCTATCTATCGCAGGTTCGAGTCCTGCTTACGTTGTAGTAGATCACATTTAATTTTTCTTCCATAATTAATCTTCATGTCAATATTTATCATCCATTTTGAAAAACTGGGCGCGTGTAAATAAGATACTGCCAAATAAGCGATGTCCGATGTATATCTCAGGTATATCGCCTTAAAATTTTATTAAAAATTCCCTACTTCCTACCCGGTCAGCATAAGTTTGCGCCTGATATTTGGCGTAGCATATAAATGAGGCGCAAACTTAACGTGACCGGGGTGATGAAGTGGCGGTGTACCAGGTATATAGCCACATCGGAGATCTCTCCGAGATATCAGAGACATATGATGTGGAATTAGGATCCTGGGGCTTCTATTGACAATGACAAATGGCCATTTGAGTGATTATACCCTTTCGGTGCACGTATGATTTGACACTAGGTCGACAGTAGGCATCAAATTTTGTTTTAGATATTAAGTGATATCAATATTTATTTGCTTTTGACATTAAGTGATATTTGAAGGCCAGTAGAAACGGCGAATTTAGCCCCGATTTGAAACAAAAGCATGACATTTTAATTTTTTTTTACAAAGCCAGTGTTATTCTCACATTAATCACTTCGTTTAAATTTCCGTATATTAGAACTAATTAATAAGGTGACTCGCTAAATTATCAATTAAAAAGGGATCCGGCCGTGCAGCAAACCTGGGATCCCCAATATATTTGAATAACTGTATATCTTAGCTGTATTATTTTTAATAATACATAGGTGTAGCTACACCATTACCTTTTAACAAACAAAAACTGAAAACGCAAGGATTAATCTGAAAACCGTTAAAATTTAAGATTTTAGTCAATTCTCTATGGATCAAATATCACATATCAATAAAAATAATCGGTTCATAAATGACGAAGTTTACAACGTAAAAAAAAACTAACCAAGCACGAGTTGGACCCGCGAATGAAGGGTGCCATACCAACAAAAAACGGAAAATAATCAAGTTTGGTGTATGGGAGGGGAGTCTCGCTTAAATATTTATTTTAGTCTGTTTTTAGTACTTGTTCTTATAGCGGCAACAGCAATAAATCATCTATGAAAATTTCAACTGTCTAGTTATCACGGTTCATGAGATATAGCCTGGTGACAGACAGACGGACAGTGGAGTCTTAGCCCTTTGGGTACGAAACCTAAAAACTAATCGTGCCGATGTGAGAATGTTTATTTTTAGAAATCTGTTCATAAGAAAAATAAAGGTAGAAAAATATTGTATACATTGATTTACTCTTATGAATGAAAGTTAATTATTTCCAAATAACTTTATTCATTCATTAAGTGGAATTACTCGACCTATTTTGTTTTGGCAGTAGACGCTACGTATGCTCCCAATTCAGAATATACGGAGTTAATTAAGAATGAACCGTATTAACCTGATTTGGATGGATGTTGTACATGGATAAAATTTAGCGCATCGCTAAAATTATCGAAATACGCTGTAAATATTTTAAAGATTCTTTAATGACTATCTTTATTTAAAACAAAAGAATCCAAATTTCGGGCTTTGTAATCATACAGTAACCATTAGGTAAATCAGCCGGTAAAAATGATTTAAACTTTCTGTTTGACCTCAAGGGCGCACCCTAAGTTAAATACAACAATTAATTGGTTTCTATAAGTTAACGGGATTAATTTAGGTACATACTTTATTGCTCGTGACGTGGTCGGCTACGTTAAAAGGAAAGTGCACCCGGAAACAACGCCGAGTAGCGTTGCGTGGAAATGGGGCCACGTAATAAAACAGTACAGGATTTATTAGTTACTTAATATTCGCCAAATCGTGATATTCCTAAATATATCGTGAGAAAATACGATACCTTGTGATCACGATCCTCAGGAATGAGGGACCGACTAAAGAAAAAGATCGTGAGAAAAGAAAACCTTTCAAAAAAAAGAAGCCCCGCGAATACTTCGTCGACTGGCTCTCTAAATGTACGACACTTTACGATATACCTAGGTAGGGTAAATCGCCAATTACTGGCCACCGTTCAATAACTAGCCACCTCATACTAAAAGTAACTCTGTCTACCTACAAACTAAACTCATTTTAGTATAACGTGGCCAGTTATTGAAGTTTGGCCAGTAATTAACACCTTATACTAAAATGTATTATGTTTGTAAGTGAACAGAGTTCATTTCAGTATGTGGTGGCCAGTTATTGAATGGTGGCCAGTAATTGGCGATTTAGCCTATATCAAATTGGTGAATTATGTTATCGGGAACGAAAGATTTATAACTTTAGCAATGTTTATAATGAAGCGAAAAATTAAAAAATGTCATGGTTTGAGCGGCATTTGTATCCTCGCCTCCACGTAAACATGAACATTTAGTTTACGTTAGCAGACATAAAAATAACTCAAGCAATATAATCATGCATAATAGATACATAATAAAACCATCACCACGCAAATAATTGTAACACAGCAGTAAATATTAACGTTAACATGCGAAAGACACACAAAATGGCTACGAATTCCGATGTGTGAACAAGAGAAGCACATTAACAGGAATGTTTAGTTTCTTCATTAGATTCGCGTGTTTGCCACATTCCCTGTATTTGCTTGCTCCCAATGTAAACACGCTGTAGGCATGTTACGGCCTGATAGCGTTTATATGTTTGGATTCTAGTGCCTCGTCGACACCGCCATGTTTGATGATTATATCGGAATGAGAGACAAAATTAATGCCGGATAATAGGTAGCCGGTGTAGAAATTATTAGGGCTTAATCCGTGATGATGGGGCAATTTTTCAAAGCCAGATGAAATTGCTTCCCTTCCTCTGATTGTGACACTACAGATTGTGAATGCTATGAATGAAGGAATGAATATATGGCTCAATTGCTAATTTACTTTATGTTCTTAGCAATTTAACGTTGACGGGAAAACCACAAGGAGACGCACTATAAGTTAGAATGATTGTTGCAAAGATCGGCGCTAAAAATACAATCAAAAGATCTGACTTTATTTTTTTGGCTCAAATAAAACTATTAAATTACGACTAAACAATTAAACTGCTTAATTATTTTTATAATACATAAATGTGTAAAAAAATGCAGGTAAGTAGGCTTATAAGCTCTATAAGTATAATATCTCAGGTGATTATTGCGAAGCTATAAAATAAATCCCAAAAAGGTGGTATTTCGCTTTTTTGGCAAAAACAGAATCCTTATAGGTATATCAGGATAGATATATATATATACCGGGATCAGTTTATTTGTGTATCAATACCAAAGGGAATGTGGCAAGAAGCAACATCACATAGAACAAGTAAATAAAAAGTCCAAAAACCGTAAATGTGTTTTTACATTCCAATATATATTTCTTCATTAGGGGCAGCGCAGCTATCCGTGCTGCTATGCGACTCGCGGCCCACTGCATTGGTTATCCCCCTACTTGCCACCATCAGCGCCTACGCAGATAGCGCGGCGGAAAGAGGGAAGAGCTCTTGCCATGTCACTACTGGACTGTCTGTCACTGTATTTACTCACTGATACTACGCACACATGACTTATTGTATAACGATATATGGCAAAATGAAGTTAGCCCCTCAACCCTAAACCCTAATCTTTTCAATAGAGTAACATCCATTGCTTTTATAGTTCGTTCAGAACTTTCAGTGTACGTTACCCATACGCCTTGGACTTGTTTTTTGTAAAAATCTTTCTCTTTTCACTACAAGTGTTTGCAACACACGTGAACAACCCTTATTATAGCATTAGGGCCGGATGAAAAGACGCTTTTAGTAGCGAGGAATAACACTTTAAACCAAACACATTGTTGCAAAGATCCGAGCTAAAATACATATGGAAAACCTACTGTTTTATTGGTTAGATCACAAGATAAAATACTACAGAAGATTGTTTATTTTATTTTCGCAAAAGCGAATTGAGAAGTCAGGCAGTTTATTGATAGTTTGTGTAAAACGTGTAAAGAAAAGCGCTACGCTCGGAGTTTCTTTGCGCGAATGAATAAAAAAATTAGGATATCCGCAAAAGAACCAATGTAACCGACATAGCTCACAGAATTGCACGGTTAAAGTGGCAATGGGCTGGCCATGTAGCCCGGAGAATAGACGGCTGTTGGGGCAGCAACGTCCTAGAGTGGTGACCACGTATAGGAAAGCGCAGCGTGGATCGGCCCCCGACTAGATGGACGGATGACCTCATTTGTATCCGGCGCTATACATACCACAAACTTAACTTAACCCGGCCAGTTAAGATGGGAGAAGTGTTTGTGTGGAACCCTCGGTACGCGAGTCCGACTCGCACTTGGCCGGTTTTTTGTACAAGCCTCAAAGAACCTCTAAACTCCAGATTCCAGAAAGATGCTTGTTTTTTTTTACAAAGATTCACATTCTCTCCATTCTGTAGGCACTGTGCAAACTGTGAAGCCACTCACGTATAATGTGAAACCTCTTACCATTAGCATCTTACTGTATTCACTACAACTGTTTTCAACACACGTGAACAACCCTTTAGCATTAGGGTTGAAAGGGGAATGGTCTGTGCCCTTACCATGAGTTAATGTGACCGTACTCGCTAGCGACAGCGTAAATGATGTATGGAGAATAGTACAGCGCCCTTAGCGATTACTTTGTATAACTACAATTCTCCATACAAATCGTTTAGGCTGTCGCTAGCTAGTACGGTCACTATAAACTCTAGGTAAGCATTTACTCATTTCTCTCACGGAGCGAGGTGATTTTTCCGAGGACAGTGTCATTTAATAATGAAAGGGTACGTATGTGTTAAGGTTTTAACGATGTGAAAAGTTAACAGACACGTCATACGCTGACCCTTTTCTTAACTTTTAATAAATTTACAACACCTTTTTATAAACAGCTTTCGTTTTTAATTGGTATATAAGACATGCAGTCGCGAGAAAAGGGATGCCGGAAATTCCGGCTAAACCCACATCAAAATTTCGCAGGACCGTATTTCTTAGATGCCAATCATCGACGACATCTTTGAAAAAATATGACATTTAAAATTAATTCAAGGATAATATTGTTTGTACCTATTCATTTTCATAACTAAGAAGTAAAACTTAACACAGTCAGGGCCCTAATTCCATATATATTTCTCAGATATCACGGAGACATCTCTGAAGTGGCGGTATATCGACACTTAGCAACCCGGTCGGGTTAAGTTTGCGTCGCATTTATATGGGATTACATTTTTTATTGGGATCAAATGTCTAGATGGGACTACCTACACTTAGACTGCTTTAAAAGTCAGAAATGAGCGTCAAATACATATGAGGTCATCTGTGGGGATAGGTAATATTTGTATGGAGACAATAAGTAATTTGCCACTTTCACCGTGAAAAAGTGCGTTTCAGTATATGATGACAACAATTATTGTTCTGTTAAATTATGAGGATTATGAAAACAATTTCAAAATTTCTTATGGATTAAAAAGAACATAAAATTTTCGTTCCGTTGAAGCCATATATAAAAACAAAAAAATGATTCATGACATATTGAGCTAATATTATAATATTCATACAACTACATTATGTTGTACAAATAAAACATCAGTCGCATCCCCTATTAGCTTGGGTAGCTTGGGTCGCCGTTGGCGGTCACGGCGTGGAAAGCTATACTATACGTCTCGGATCGGATAATGTACCAAAATTAATCTCGTAGAAACCAATTAATTGTTTTATTTAACTTGAGGCGCCTGGTAGTTCAAACAGAAAGTTTGAATCATTTTTGCCGATTGATTTACTCATTGGTAATGTTTGATTACGAAGCTTAAAGATTCGGTTCCCTTCTAATTTTTCCTGAAGAAAAATGTATGCTTTTTGCTTATGGTTTTATGGGCTCCGCTTTCCGCACTTAGTCCGTGTATGTTCGGGTCATTGTGTGTACAGATTTGCCAGCTATTAGTCTATATAGCCAGCCTAACTCCGTCCAGAAGCGCAGGATTCTCCTGCGCTTCTGGACGAAGCTTTTTGCTTAATGTATATTTTAACTCTTAATTTGACAAAAAAATACGAAGGTCGCTAGTTCAGCGAGTGCAAAAAAATCTGGTTCGAAAAAAAAACTGGAAAAAGATGGTCAAAGATTTCTTCATATACTGCCAAATGCTAAAATAATAAAACCTGTATTTTATTATATCTACGGCCCAATTTGATTGGTATTGATTAAATGCCAAGTGCTCAAATAAGCTACATGCAAAACATTATTCATATAGGTACTTTCATGATTTTTTTCTGACAAATTACTTCAAATATGTAATAGGCACTTTAAGTAAACAGTATCGTAGATGAATGCTTATTAGTAAATATACCCTAATACATATCGAGATCAAAAATAATAATTTTCTGTCAAAAATGTAGTTTTTGTGACAAAGTTTTATAGTCGACTGTAATTTTCTTTGAACATCCATCAATTGCTCACTGAGACGATACTAAAGACCACAAAATCGGTAGGTTGCTTTATAACAGAGTTTCTAAGGGCCACCTTCCGGCTCAATCATCAGACCAGCCGCATGCTACCATAATTATTATTGTATTGTCATCAAAGTTAAGCAGGTATGAAAAAATTCAGCTCAATCGGTTGAAGACATCTGCTTCAAAGTTGAGTTGCAAGATTCCACCCGAACAAATATACATACTCGTACCTAGTAACATACATTACAAGTTAAATAAAAGCTTGTAAAAAATAACTCAACTAGCGAAAATTATTCTCGACAGCAAACGGACCGATCTGATAGCCCGGTGCCCAATTCAAAAGTTATTTGATTATAAATATCCATTTAAAAGTGCAATACCACTGAGTCGAATATCGTACTAATATTATAAAGGTGAACGTTTGTGAATGTGTTTATGTGTTTGTTTATTACATTTTCACGCTCAAACGGCTGGACCGATTTTGATAAATTTTAGTATAAAGGTAGCTGACACTGAAATCTGATTAAATTAATAAGGCGTTACTTTGCGGATATACATATTAACTAAAAATAGTAATATTGCTTTGCTGATCCGCGATATAATAACGTGCCAGTTAATTTGTGCTAACCCGTTATACTTATTTGCGTATTTTTTCATGCATACATGCATGAAACAGTCCCACCCTCCCACTACGATAGGAAAAAATAAAATAAATACGCAAATAAATATAACAAACCACCACCAAATTAACAAAACTTACTCGACACGTGTTTCGCCTCTCTACGAGGCATCAACAGGAGATGTCGACGGTATGGAGTCCGACGACCGAATGAGCTGCCCAGACAGGTCGGCCAAATATATAATCTGGCCACCCCTATTATGTAAGTGAGGGTAAGATGCAAAAATAAGTAGTAACGGTCATGTAGTGCTTCCAGCGTGCTGGAAGCTATCTCGTGTATCTCCAATTCCTAAAACAGGTACGAAGGCTAACGTAGAGAATTATAGACCAGTAGCAATTTTGTGTTGTTTAGCGAAAGTCTTTGAAACGTCGCTACATGGCATATTATTGCCCCAGTGTCTCCCTTATATTACGTCGGCGCAGCATGCCTTCCTACCGAGGCGCTCCGTAGCCACTAATCTAGTCACGCTTGTCAACTTGGTGTCATATGAACTAGATAATAAGAAGCAGGTAGATGTAATCTACCTGGATTTTCAGAAAGCCTTCGATTTAGTCGACAATGACGTTCTATTGCAAAAGCTTGGAAGCATAGGGTTCACACCGCGACTGCTCAAACTTTTCGCTAGTTATCTAGCCGAGAGGAAGCAGTTTGTAAAGTGTGGACCCTACGTTTCGAACACTTATTTAACACGGTCGGGAATAAGCCAGGGTTCCAATCTGGGGCCTTTGCTTTTCAATATTCTTATCAACGATTTACCAGACGTAGTTGAAAAATCTCGGATTTTAATGTTCGCTGACGACGTAAAGTTGATAAGTGTGATTCGCGATGAGAAAGATTGCAAGACATTACAAAACGATCTTGACGCCGTATTTAAATGGAGCGAGGATAATAAGTTAAATTTTAACTTAAAGAAATGCGAAACAATGAGCTTCTCGCGTTCTCCCACTCCACTACACTTCCAGTACACACTCGGTGGAGAGTGCGTGCTGCGCATATCTCAAGTGCGTGACCTTGGTGTTGTATTCGACCCTCATTTGACTTTCCGTGAGCAAAGCTTGCAGATAACGAAAAAAGCCATACAGAGGCTGGGTTTCGTACTGAGAAACTCTCAGTCTCTGACACCGACAGCCCTTCGTACACTCTATGCGGCACTCGTTAGGAGCATGTTAGAAACAAATGCGATAGTGTGGAATCCTCACGAAAATAAGTATATTTTAATGATGGAAAAGGTGCAAAAAAAGTTTTTAAGAAATTTATATAAAAAAGAATATTTTTATGCTCCATACCTGTACCCGACAAAATTTCTTCTCGGTCAGCTAGGCTACGAATCTCTCGAGCTACGACGTTGCTTGGCGACGATAAAGTTTGTGTTAGGTCTAATCTACAATAAATTAGATTGTAATGATTTAGTGGGGGAGGTGGTAAGGCTATGGGTACCCGACGCGCGGAGCCGGCTGCGCGCGCCGCGGCTGCTGGCGCCGCCGAGCGCACGTTCCGCGCTGCACCGCCGCTCCGCCGCGCGCTCCTCCTACTCAACTCCACGCTACGTGCCGCGCCGCATTGCGATATGTTCGCTTCGGGCATAGCAAGGGTGATGGAAGAGTGTAAGAGAATGATTGAGATGGAAGGATTATGCTAAATTAAGTTTGTAACGTCATGGTGTTTAGCTGTAAGTTACAAATGTAATTGAATAAATAAATAAATAAATAAATAAATTTAACGACACATTCTGGACAGTTGCACGAAGCTAATTGGATAAAATCTGGCCTGTTCGGCTTCGCTAGCCGTTTTTATATAATTAAATTAATAAGGCGTTACTCTGCGGATATATATATTAACTAAAAATAGTAATATTGCTTTGCTGATCCGCGATATAATAACGTGCCAGTTAATTTGTGCTAACCCGTTATACTTATTTGCGTATTTTTTCATGCATACATGCATGAAATAGTCCCACCCTCCCACCACGATAGGAAAAAATAAAATAAATATAACAAACCACCACCAAATTAACAAAACTTACTCGACACGTGTTTCGCCTCTCTACGAGGCATCATCAGGAGATGTCGACGGTATGGAGTCCGACGACCGAATGAGCTGCCCAGACAGGTCAGGTTATTTGCGTATTTATTTTATTTTTTCCTATCGTGGTGGGAGGGTGGGACTATTTCATGCATGTATGCATGAAAAAATACGCAAATAAGTATAACATATATGACACAGAGGGCGCTCCAGTAGCGTAAAGAATTAAGGGATGAAAGATTTCGTGCGATTGACGTAGCGGTCGGATAGCTCAGTTGGAAGAGCAATGCGCCGGAAACGCAGAGGTCGCGGGTTCAAATCCCGCTTCGATTGCAGTAGATCGCATTCAATTTTTCTTTCTTAATTTACCTTTGTGTCATTATTTATAAAAATAAGTATAACGGGTTAACACAAATTAACTGGCACGTTATTATATCGCGGTTCAGCAAAGCAATATTACTATTTTTAGTTACTGAAATCTGAATTAACATATGTATAGGCTACTTTTTATTCCGGCAAAAATAATGTTCCCGTGGGTTGAACACTGCGCGGCACAGCTAGTACACATATAAACGTTTGAATTTGGATCAAATTAGTCCAGTCAATTAAAGATAATGAATGTTTATGGTTCATTCTTAATTAATTCCGTATTATCCTAAAGCGGGAGCATATGTAGCGTCTACTGCTGAAACAAAGTTCGGAGTAGGTCGAGCAAAGTAGGTGAATTACAAATTTTCAACTCTTGTTTAGCCCTCCAATTAATGAATATTCTAATAAATTGTAGCCTTTGATCCATTCCGATATCCTATATTACTGAAAGTTCAAATAAGATTAATTTGTGGGTAGTTAAGTCATAAGACTTGTTGTCACGAAGAGGGCCAATTTTGAATTTGTTGTCGATTTTTTTTTCAGACTTCAATCAAATTTGGTGAGTCTGTATATAGTTGCTTATCCTGGGAAAGATATTTCGTAACTAAACTTCGTATTTTGTACCAAAATGAGGAGCTCAAAATAAAAAAAAACTACATATAATAAAAATTATCTCAAGAAACGATGCTTCTACCTACAAAGAAGCCATCGCATAATATCGCAAACGAATTGCCAGGATCGTACCTAATACGGTCACAGTAACACAAAACTCCTACAAAAAAGATCTAGCCAAGAACGGTACAAGGCCTTTAAGTAATAAGTATGATGTTTTGTTGTAGTTAGTGGCAGTTTTGCGAGGGAAGTCACCGTATGGAGACGTGGTGTCGTATCACGACGGTTCTAATTTACGTCTCTCGACGTACTGCCCCTGAAAGTGTTTTTGCGTAATGCAAATTTTATGTAAAAGCTAAATTTGATTGTAAGTTATACTATAATTTTAGAAACTGTGACGTTAGTATTGATATTAGTAACTTGGAAACTTCATTTTGCATTTGCATGGCTGACGTTGGAGTTTCGCTTCGTAAACAAGCCCTAACTTAAGGCAAAACAGGCTGAATAAATATTAAAACAAAGCTATAACCGAATCGAAGATCAATTTAACCTTTTAATTTCAATGTCCCACAGCAAATGGAGTAAAAGAAAAAAAGATCCATTTCCATTTACGATGGGATTAACGAATCGAGGAAACAGTTATGATTAGAGGGACACAACGAGGAAAAAAATCTCCATTGTCTCGCTTTTATCGTATTTCAACTACGGACAAGTAATTCGAATCGATGCACAACATCGTGGCTGATAAAATGTGTCCGCAATAAAACGTACTTAAAAGCATTTCTTCAAAATTTTCATGTATACAATTCCTGATGGCAACACCATTGCCCGAGGCGGCGCTCGTATTTTAACGTTTCCATTTCCACCCGGCCCATTAGGAAAAGCAAAATCCCTTATTTTTAACGGCCAATGTGACTGAAGCTTTTACCAAATTCAAAGGTAAAGGCCTCTGGCAATTATAACACCGTCCGAATGTGTTTATATCACTCCGTGTTTGTATAATTCGTTTGTGAGCCTTTGGGAGGGCGTGCATGCCATTAAAATGGGTCTTTTCTGCCCGGCCCTGTATTGAGATCATTATTGCGCTTTGCAAATATTCTGTGTGTATTAGACGGGGATTTGGGACGAGAGGATTATGCAAACAAGAACGGAGGAAACCTTTATTGTAAATTGACGATGTTCTTTTGATTGGGGACACTGAAAATATTATATTGCAAAGAGCTTGTGGTGACCGTTCGACTTTTCAAAGGAATATGCTTAGGGACTCATTAAATACATAAAATATTAAAACGTCCATCTGTGTTTCCTTATTCTCAATCTGAAGGCTATTATTTAATATGAGTACCGCGTTTGTTAAAGAAATAAAGAAAATATTAATTATTGCACTAAGATAAAATATTATGTACATTGTAACCATTGACCTGGAATCATCTATCGATTTTATCCGTCGTGGTCAACTACGTAAAGCATATAAAATTACTGATTTTTGCTTTCAGAGGTAGCTTTTAGGAAACTCAAAGATAATCTAGGAGCAAAATCTAGTTTTTTTCAAAAGTTCTGCAGGGTACACTCGGATGACTTCTTTACTTACGTGTTTCCGCCGATTCGAAGGTTGTTAGTCCATTATGTGAAAGGACCCACGACTGTGCGGATTGGTCCTTACTGAACCAGTTACTAAATACAACTAAAGCTGTCATTGAGTTAGTTTTAGCAATCAAGGTATGGAAAGGGCCAATAAAAGAAAAGTTTTTGAAATCAATGAAAATGACAGCCCTCCTACCACTTAACCGCTCCGCTTTTCAGTCTCGCCTACACAATTTGTGTTAACAACTTTTTCTCAAAGCCAAAATCTGTTGATAACAGACTTGAAAACATTACTTGTTAACGGCCATTGCCGCCCATTTCTCTCCGATATCCGACCGCCAAATTAAAAAGCGAACTTTCAAACCTCGAACGAGACAAAAGGGCTAATTTGTCCAAAATTCCGTTGACAAGAGCAGTTATTATTCGCGGGTGGAATCTTTTCATTATTCATTTTTAAAAAGCGAAGACAAACGCTTTCCAAGCGGAATGGCAAATGGCGTGATATTAAAGTGCGATTTTTAACTCCGCGAATGAATGGACAAGTTTTAGATGATTCTGTCTTAATTAATGTTCGGAGTTGACTCTTAGTTTTACAGTTTTATTCAGTCTCGTGGATATAATGTCGCGTTAGTTGGTAGTTGGAATTATTTTTAGAAGTTTTTATTCATATTTTATGGGTAATTTTGGGTGTCGGTGCGTTTGGAGATTTATTTGAAGCCTTATTTATTTGAAGACGGCACACTACAAGTTGAGACAGACATTTGACTTGATGGTACCGTATAAGTTTACATATATATACCTTACATACGTTTGGATTTCACATACTTGTTTCGATCACATTTACTTTTCTGACATTGTCTGCTACCTAATATTTACATTGAATCAAAAAATTAAAAAAAAAGAAAATGGTTCAGGCGTGTTCGATCTCGCGTTTTCAACGGTTTTCCGGGCTTATAAGGGAGTCCTAATAATGGTCTACTGAGACTTCATCGACGATACAGAAAACACATAATATAATAAATAAATAAAATAAGCCTTTATTGGTGTTTTACAATATTTTACAGTAAGTACAATATATTTTATTTCTGATGATCGGTTTTCAAACAACAGCTTGTCCTTCTACAAGGGGCTTCCTCCAATGATTTCCTCCCTTCTCTGTCTCTTGCAATTTTCGTCCGGAAACTTTTTAAGGTCATCTTCCCAATGTTTCATTTGTCAGCCATTACTTCTCTTGCCAATCCTGGGAGACCACTCTGAATATTATTCTAGTAATTTCTTATTTTTAGGGTTCCGTCGTCAACTAGGAACCCTTATAGTTTTGCCATGTCCGTCTGTCCGTTTGTCCGTCTCTCCATCCGTCTGCGGCTTAGCTCCGTGATCATTAGTACTAGAAAACTGAACTTTGGTATGAGTATGTATCACGCCGACAAAACGCTAGAATAAAAACTAAAAAAAAAAAAACTTTTTTTTTCTCGTACACCTACCTAAAGTGGGGTTGTTTTTTTTTCGTTCCAACACTGTTGTGTCGGTGTCATTCAAAATCACAAAAATTCGCTCCGAAAATCCAAACAATAGCGTCTCTCCCTCTAACTTTTCAATCACGGGTCAAAATATTATGGAAAAATTCATTAAAATGAGGCTTTATAAGTACTTTCCATGAAAACTATATTGAATAAAATCGGTCGAGCCGTTTTTGAATGATCGCAAAATTTCATAATTTTCATTAAAATTACGTAAGTGTCGCGCGGTGTCCTTATACTTCGAACGTTACGCATAGGTATAAGTTAAGTGCCATGAAACATTCCGCTCAATTTGGCGCGTAAAATCGATAACTTCCAGAAGGTAATAATTACACTTACTTTGGCGTTTACGACCTTTTACGAGCTTGGTATGTTATTTCTAGTAATTTAAACCTCGGGCTTAAAACCGCTGTTTTAAGTCCGCTTATTGTAAAGGATGGGCAACTACGGAACCCCTACACTGAGCGTGGCCCGACATGCTCTTGGCCGGTTTTTTGTCTCTTAAAATAGCATATGCCCCGCCTATTTCCATTTTAGTACTTTGAATACTTTATTCACATTTACTACTATTTAAAAACTGAAAACACTTAACAATAACGTTTCTCTCTAAGGAAGAAACCTTACGCATTCTTCAGAAACATGTTAAGAAATACATAAGCGAATATGAGTTGTTCCTTGCTTGTCATTAAACAATCACTAACTCGGGCAAACACTTTGATCCTCTGTGCCTTTATCAAACTTCACATGTGGATCGCCGGAATTGCCATTGAAACTCATAAGGTCCCCGGGGCGGTTATGATAAACGTCAACTGGTCGGGACGTGTAACGTTTTGACGTCGGAAACTTATAACGTCTGGACGTTGAACGTGGCCCTCGTTACTCAAGGGACGTACGCTGAGTCATACACGCAGTATAGGTTAAGTTTAAGTGAACTCACGTTTTTCTTCGCTTGATTCTGCACATATTATAGTAGATTAAGTATTTTGATTTTCCATAATGCTCACTTTTGTACAAGATTTTAGTTGAATGGTGTATTTCTATTGCCGCTATAACAACAAATACAAAAAATAAAATAAAATAAATATTTAAGGGGGGCTCCCATGCAACAAACTTGTTAAAGATTATGGTACGGAACCCTTCATGCGCGAGTCGGACTCGCGCTTGCCCAATTTTTATAATTTGAAGCAATGTTACTTTTGGTGTCGAGATCTTTGATAGTTGTCAGTCTCAGTGATTTACTATATCTTTTTACATCATAATAATACAATTATAACGTAGGCTTCCTTGGGAAGCTCCGCACCTTCGGTGCTACGCGGAGCTCTGCCTTCGGCCTCGCATTAAGTTACTTCAACTATATATTTTTTTTATAAAAACTTTATTTTGTAGAAATCTCAATTTTGTGCGTATATTTTTAACAACTCCACCGTTATTGTTGTATCCAAAAAATTCACTGTTCTTTTTTTACCCTTAAACTTCCGTTTCGCCATAAAACCTTAACTATTCTCAAAGTCACATTATTCTTTTCTCTTAAGATTTTAGCTTTAAACTTTCATCCTGCCGATATTACTTACTTAAGCAGTTGTTTTAATTAAAAACCGGTTTTAATCAGGATCGGTACCGGAGACTGGAACCGTTCCGTGAAGAGAAGCAAAGTACCCTGCTTTTACTTAGTATTCATGTGTTTCTTTGAAGTAAAAAGATTCGTTTGCTCTGGAAATTTGAGTAAGATTAATGGGATTACAGTCTGTTTAATTTCTAACGGGGGTTTTGAAATACCTTTGTTTTTTTTGAGTTTGAATGGAATATGTTTATATGACGTAATTAAATAAATAATAAAATAAATAATGATAAATAAATAGGTATCGGAATACTTTACACAAATCAATCTAGCCCCAAAGTAAGCTCCAGTAGGCTTGTGTTATGGGTACTAGACGATGATAAACAAATATATATATATAACATCCATAAGCACAAATACTGCGTAACCCCCGTCGTAAATTTTCTGGCTTTTAGTTTTTTTGTCGTAAGTTTTTTAGTTTGACTAATATCAAATGTTTTACCATTTTATCTTTATATACACAAAACTAGAAGAAGATTAAATATTATTACGTCGGTGCGAAGTTTCAACCCAATGTGTCAATTGAGACTGAGAGAGATACAAAAAGAAACAAGGGCTGAGAACAAAGCATAGTTTGCAATCTTGGGCCTACGAATTGATACAGGTCGCCCGTTTGTAGATGAATTGAAATTGTAACTAGCAGAGCGTGATCATTAGTCAAATGTCATTCAGTATCACACAAAGCTCGCTACTACCTAAGCTTACATGTGACCTAATTATGTAGTGTTGTTTACACTTAAATTACATATCTAAGGCAGGGGCTAAATCAAGACTATTTATATAAACGAACACGTCAGTGTTTGGTTCCACCTTCTCCGCTGTTTGGGCAATTTGGCACGCGTTTTTAGCAAGCCGTAACGGCACATAGTCACCAAACCAATCCACCAATTCCGACCTATTTTAGACAAATAATCAATACAACATTGGTAAATGGCTTTTGAAAAGATTAGAATAGCTTTCTGTAGTTTCGCATGATATTGTCATTTTTAGAGGTTTTTCAAGTATAGTTTATAAGTATAGTTTTTTTATTTTTTTTATTTTATTTAGTTTTTTTTTTTATTTATAGTTTTAAGCCCCAGCCCCAAATCCCTTGTCACATGTTATATGCCTGTCGTCTCGATGGAACAAGGGCTAAGAACAAAGCATAGTTTACAACCTTGGGGCTACGAATTGATACAGGTCGCCCGTTTGTACATGAATTGGAATTGACACTGGCAGATATCATTCACAAGAAGTTCACTTTTACGCACATGTGATACAAATATACAATTAGCAGCACAAGGTGAACGCACGCCAGGTGCTCAAAAATATATACACAGGGACGCTATCTAGAGAATAAGGGTTGTATACCTATACGTAGATCATTGTGAGCATGTTATTTTTCACCTCACGCGCTCAGAAAACCTCCGTCTATAGCATGAAATCTACGTGCAAAAGTCTATTTTATCCGCTAGCGTGGAAAACTCATACGATTGTGATATCTGTGATGCATGTAACTTTTTATTTTTAATATGTGTGCTATTCTCTTATTTATTTGGTTTGGATTTGAGTTTGTTATGTCTGAAATATGATATGTTTAATACAAAAATTAGATGTGATTTTTTCGCTGTAGCGAGGTAAAAAGTTATGTATTCCGCACTGCTGCAAAATTATTTGGCTTCTCGTATCTTTAAAGCCTCGCTACTCTCAGGAATCTATTTGGATCATAAATACCTTCGCTCACTCAGCTTTCAATTTCAACACTCGTGCCAAATAGCAACTTTGCGGCGTTGCATAACAAATAGTGACTGTACCAACTACACCTACGCTACTTATCTAAACCAGGGTCTATAGTGGTCCTGGGTTCGAATCCAGGCAAAGGCAAATAATTGTGTGATCACTCAAATATTTGTTTCTTGGTCATGGATGTTCTATACATTTAAGTTTATATTTATCCATATAAGTATGTATATCATCTAGTACTCATAACACGAGCAAGATCTTATTGTGGGACTAGATCGATTTGTGTGAGGATGTCCGTTATCATTTGTTTATATTTACTTGATTCATCATACGAAATCGTGGGGTACTCATATAGACGGAAATGTTTTAAAATAATTGGTGTCTGTATCCACCGAACCAAAAGCAGATTCAATTAAATGTATTCATATAGAAATTGTAATTAATTGAGTAATAAATAATTCACCCGCGTATGAGGTAATGAGCGCGGATTATTAATAATAACACAAGACTGAGAACGATTTCAATCGGAATAGTAATTAAGTGGTGGCTTTGGATTCCATTACAATGACAAAATGATCGTTTATATTTTGTATTTCGTATTAAATTGTCTGCGGTTTTTTGTTCTCAGTATAATTCACACCATACTATTATAGAATTGTATACAAAAAAAACCTTTTTTTATGGATGTTGTAATGACTTTAAGAACAGTGTTATAACATTTAATTACCTTTTGTTTCTTATGAACAACATTTACAATGTCATCTTATCAGCACGTCTGGCATAACTGTAACACGCGACTCTCTGTCGTGCGACAAATACTATCTGTCACTTTCCTGTCAATACTGTGCAAGCAAGACAGGTGACGCTGAGTCGCGCGACCAGATATACCAGCAACAGTATTCTTATCGTAAAATTAAAAACTACATGCGGCAGAAAATAAATTCAAGCAATCGTCGGCAACGAGGGCACAAAAATGCCTCGTGGCATCAAGTCCGCCTTTTGTACGATAAGTTTTCTTTTGTGCAATAAAGATTAAATAAATAAAAATAAACTAATCAGTAAAATAAACTAGTACCACTCAAAATCCGCAATATGGCACGGGTTGAAAAACACCCTGTTGAGCTAATACAGGGTGACAATGCAAATGGGTCAGTTGGGAGAAAACGAAAACTATAAGAGATAGGGAAATCTAATTATTGTATTAAGCGGTTTACACTCACGTGAAATTGTCAGGAACGGCCCGACATGCGTACACCGCCGCGGCAAACTCGTCACTGACTCGTCAGTGACGAGTCAGTGATGAGTTTGCCGCGGCGGTGTACGGGCAGCCGTCCCTGATGAAGGGCTCCATACGAGTTCGAAACATGTCGGGCCGTTCCTGACAATTTCACGTGAGTGTAAACCGCTTAATACAATAATTAAATATGTCTCACGAAAGTTTTAATAAAATTATAGGGAAATCTGTTCTTAGGAACCATGATGTCAATTTTAGATTTAATAAAAACTTTCATTTCACAGCAATCTTTTTTTTTATAAATTACATACATAACTGGGAATTGAACCTGGTTAAAATACTGTAAGTAGGTAATCGTATGTCGTATTGTAACATTCTTTACAGCGGTTTTAGCTGGTTTTTGTATAAAATGATGTATGACAAACATTTATAATAAAATAATAATGAAGTTTTTACTAAGTCTTAAATCCACGCCATGGTTCTTAAGAACCATGATTTACATATATCTTATAGTTTCTGACTTCTCCCTACTGACCCATTTGGATTGATCACCCGGTATACGAGTATGTAACTTTTCACGTGTCAGTAGCATACGGTAGTACAGTCCACGAGCTGTTCAAATAACTCACGTGCCTCGTTCGCGCAGTCGAGATTTTAACCCTTGTTTTGAACCCGAAGGATTTTAAGGGAACAGTCGTGAACGTATCAAAGGGGAGAGTCCGCACTGCGTACTGTCTTGTTATTTTCATATATTTTGTTACATTAGGTATAGATGAATGCTCGCAGTGAGCTCTCGCCTTTATATTAAAAAAATAATAGACAGAAAATAAGTTTATTTATTTTCTTAAGCAATAATGTTAGTATAGCCTAACAAGTGGTGGTCCGGCCCAGCGATAGTGGGGCTATAAACAGATTTCATATGGCAATAATGTATTAAACGTTAGTAGCGATTTGTCAAAGATTTGTCATTAACCAAATTCAAAAATTTTTTTACCGAAATGCTGCTCAATTCAATACTTCCTTCTTCATGCGAAAATAAAATACTGAATCCTATCAAAAAAAACTTTACTTTCATCGCTGTGGATACTTTTGGCTTTAATATTCAAACGTTACTTGAAATTTGCGGAATATTTAGTCCTGTTTCCTCTTTGTTTATTATTATTAATCCGTTTATGGCGGCTCGAAGCTTGTGCCAGTATCAGTTTTTTTAGTTTATAACCAATGCATGACTTCCGTGTTATAAAATTATCAAAAAATAAAAAATAAAACATGAGATGAAATGAACATGAACAAAGATGGCCGATGAATCTATCTTTGTTTATATTGGTGACATTCACCGACTTTCAACGTCAGTTAAAAAATATTTGTCGTTGCCAGTGAAATAAATCAGTACTTACCACTAAAAATCTGCCATATGGCGTGAGTTGAAAAAAGCTGTGTTGGGCTATACTTAGATAGATACATCAATAATTTATATTGATTTGCGATGTCTATTAATGAAAATAGATGCTCGATGAAAGACGACACGACTCAGTTTTCCGTTGGATTCGCATTTACGATATAGGTAGGGGCGGCGGTGTTTCAATTTTAAGTCTCGTTTTGTTCCATCGTCCCTCAATTACAGCGACGCTTCGGTAAGGTCACTAATGGCGTTGTGGCATTCCGGTGCCACCCCTAAGGGTTTGATACCTTGTGTTAGAGGTCAATGTACTTTATTAGATGTTTAGTTGAACCCTACTTTAGAGAGTACTATTGAGTAAAAGGGCTATTGGAAAATTTCAAATTAAAGAAGTCACATTATTTATGTTAACTTTACGTATGTTTCGTTTATACAACCAACGGTATTTCGCTCAAATTACTATAATTATTAACATTTCAATAGGATTAGAACTGACGGTATACTAAACCTATGCTGGTTATTAAAATAAATTATATTTTGTGTTGGAATATTGTATGCCAATATTTTAATAATTATTAGTACTAAACAAGGAGCTTACGAAATAAGCTTTAAGCTTAATTAGTTAATTAATTAATTACACAAACATAAACAAACATAAAGTGTATACACTTCCCTATTCAGTTTATACTGAAAATAGCCATCGCCGCTGGTAGGTTAATTTGTAAAGGCAACATCTTTATTGTGCCTAAGAAACTTTCTTCGCCATAAACTTTTTACGTGGAATCCCCTTTATATTAAAATAAGCTTACTCCATCTTAAACTCCAGACATTAATATTCCTTAGCCCTTTTATATATTCACTTCCCTAAATTAAATTAACTCGGTAAATAAATGAAGAGTCCACCAACAGTAATAAAGACATAAAGTTTCAAGTTCGGAACAGTTTTTCCAAGTTTCGACATGTTGTAATTTGAATAAAAGATGTTCTTTTTCAGTGTTTCGAGAATTTTAAAATTGCGTTTTCTTCACGTACACTAAAAAGGCGCTAAGTTAAACTTTAGTAAAACTATAAAGCAGCTACTTTTTTACGCGAATGGAAAACATGATCCTCTTTTTTCAAAGTGTCGGGTAAATATTGCCTTATAAAGTAAGTATAACAGACCTTGTATACGTGTTACAAAACTGGTTGAGAAGGCATTATGTGATGCGGCTACAAATAAAAAAAGCTGGTCAAGTGGGAGTTGGACTCGCGCACCGAGGATTCCGTAGGAACTATGAAAGCCCTGCATATTGGTCTAACGAAAAGATAAACCGTACTGAGCGACAGTCAACAAAGTGATTCTATAAGGGTTCCGTTGTTTCCTATTGAGGTACGGAACTCTAAAAATCATATACAATTTTTTGCGAATCAATAATTTTTATTTAGTGCCTTTGGCTAGGTCTCCCTTTTTTTTTGGTATCGAAGTGGGAATGCTTTTACGCATAGGGAAGCCATTTTAAGGGTCATGGGACTCCCCTTTCACGCCCACTAAACCCACTCCGGCGCATCCTCGCTGCCATTAGGAGGGTGCCATGGGGTCGCGAGCATTCTACCACGACACCCCCGACCGGTTAGGTCTCCCTAGCTATAATCAAGTATTTAAGCTTGATGTCCTCTCTTAAGTAAACAAAAATTTCGTATCATTTCGAAATCCTTAAGAAATCTTCTAAGGTACCTGGGGTAGGTACATCATAAGAGTTCCTTCCGCAATTTTGTATTTAAGTATATTCATGTATCAGTGTACCGGTTTTAACTTCAAAGCCTTACAAATACCTCCGTACCCCATTATATCCCCGAATGTCTGATAATCCTGCCACAGTCGCATTAAATTACTAACAAGGCGTAAAAAGGAATAACTGAGATAAGCCAAAGAACCAATTTCCTTGGGTAAATGTGGAGTATGTTTAATAGAATGTCTCGCAACGCGGTGCCGATAGATCCTCTTACGTCGAGGTATTTTTTGGTTACGCTAGCGTTTCGGGATTCATTTTGTTTATCATTTAGGTACATCTTTTTTTGGTGGAGCTCTAAAACCAATTTATTTAAAAAACTTCGACTTTTATTAAAACAATTTTTTTAGTGCTTCATTGCAAAATCTCTCACACTTAAATAAAGGAATTGAAACGGATTATATCGCAAATATTAATTATTTGAGCCTCTCTGACGTTTTGGTAGCTTTACATATACCGTTATCGAAGGTTGTCTGAGAAAAACACAATTTTTCTAATAAGGATTACTGATGACAAAGAATCGCCGAAAGAAAACTCCCATGCATTATTACGTACTAGCTTTTGCCCGCGACTACGTACGCGTGGAACTTGATAAAAGGGAGAATTAAAAGCGCCTAAGAAAATGTAAGAGCAATTGTGCTTTTGGTCTAATAATTACATTTCCTACAGGGTCACCGCACCCCAACAGAAATGTTCACTCACTTTTCAATCTTTTTAGGTATAATTTCCAGGATGAAAACTATCCTATGTCCTTCCTCGGATCTTAAAATATCTCTATGCCAAATTTTATCAAAATCGATTCAGCGGTTTAAGCGTGAAGAGGTAACAGACAGACAGACACACTTTCGCATTTATAATATTACTAGCTGTGCCCCGCGGTGTTACCCGCTCATCCCACGGGAATTCGGGATGAAAAGTATCCTATGTCCTTTCCCGGGTCTCAAACTATCTCCATACCAAATTTCATCTAAATCGGTTCAGCGGTTTAAGCGTGAAGAGGTAACAGATAGACAGACAGACAGACAGACAGACACACTTTCGCATTTATAATATTAGTATGGATTAGTATGGATATAATATTAGTATGGATATCCTTTTAAACAAATACTCTACATATACTACTTTTAACACTATTATTGTTTTAAACCGTTCGAGGCCCTTTAAATCTGTGACAGTCGCGGAAACAGAAGAAAATATTTTATAGAAAACGTCATTGAAGTTGCGTCATTTCGTTACAGATTTCCTATAACCACTTTACAGCTTTTCAGCTCTGTATTATAAGTAATCCAAATAAGTGCAAAATATTCGGAAACAAAAACATTTCATCATTTTCCATGAACATAAATCGTGAACGTATTTAATTAAAATATATTGAGTGCCCTATCCGTTTTATTTTTAAAAACCACTGTACAAATTCAATCACGGAGTACTTCTAAAATAGGATGCCTCACAAAGTGGATTTTTATGTCCCATCAATTATTGTCCGATCGGTTTGTCGTTCTGGAAGAATTAACCAAAGTGCATTATCACAAATGGACAGATTGTGTTCGAAGAGCACTATATGGGGGACAGATTGTCTGTGTCAGGAACGAGTGTCTGGGAGTGGACACGTGGCAAAACAGGACGTGACAAAATGGAATTTAGCTTGGAACGCCACGGATATTCACAGGTGCTAATGATTGAAAATGTGTGGTGAAAAGTTATACATCTATACTATTATACAATTCTAGATTTGTATTGAGAATCAGTGCTAAGAGTGCGATGTAGGATCATCTTTTGTTTTGTATTGGTGCGCGGCGCCATGCCCGTCTGCCGCCATCCGTCGGTCATATTTTCTTTGTCCTCTCATAACGCTGAAATGTTTCGACGAATTTTTACCAATTTTGCTACTGGGATAGCTGGAAAACCAAAAATGGTTATAGGATAATAATTTGCCCGTCTTCGGTACCTACAGAAAAAAAATACGCGGATGAAGTTGCGGGTACCTAGTCTCTACTAATATTAAAAATATACGACATTAATTCCATCTGTATGTCATATTGTGCGAATGTAAATTATGTCTGTTAACTCTTCTCGTTTAATCCCCTGAAACAGTTTAGTTGAAATTGGTATGGAGATAGTTTGAGTCCCGGGGAAGGAAATGAAATAGTTTTCCATTCCGGAACATGCTGGATTTTTATTTGCGGCAGAAGTCGAGGGTATTAATATATAAAGGCTGACTAAAATATTGGGGCTTTAATTGTCATCCTAATTAAATTGTAAATTAAAGTTACATCTTACAATTAAATAAAAGAACAAGTAAAGCAAGCGTGGGCAGGCTCCAATAACGTCTAAAGCATTTCCACTTTATCATGGCAAGATGTCAATTAGACGTCGTATCAAATGACTGTTGTATTGAGACCCCGTTTTGACATAAACTAAAATAGAGTGATAGCCAAACAGTAGGTATTAAATCCTATCCAGTCTGTCCAATTTCACAGTAAAGCTCTCACGAACTGTATTGTGGGGTAACAACGTTACCCGCGCCTCTGCTATTGTGTTACGACTTCCGTCGCGAAGAAAAAACTTTTCTGAAAACGGATTTTATTTTAAAAACACGTGTCGCCTTTACGTTTCGTTTGGTGTAATTTTGGAAATTGGGGTTGCAAAAGTGAGACGTTTTGCTAAATGAATTCCTTATTAAGGAAGGCGAAATTCCTTTTCAAATTTTTCGTGATTCCTTGTAACGTTTGTGCAGAAAACGTTGCTTTTACCTCGTTTAACTTGCGTTGAGATTATTATAAATCAAATAATATTTGTTTATTTGTCAAGTGAGGCCGATAAATCAGTAAATCATTATAATGCTGTTAGGTTCTAAGAAATTAATGTCATTAGGTCGCACAATACAGTCTAGTAAATAGTTTCATCGCTTTGCTTTTTTAGGGTTTTTGAAAAACTTTACCTTAATTTTCTCTAGTCAATTTCAAAATGGCTTAATCTAGTCAACATCATCCTCTCATGGGAATGACGTAGACGACTAGTACGTACGGGCGTAGTATAATTATGATTTTTGTTGGAAGTAACTACATTTTTGATACGATCGATTTTAAGAAACATAAATTAAAATTTCGCTGTCTTTTCTTATTCTTAGTTACGTATTTTTGTTTTTCTAACGTAATACAAGACCCGATATTAAAATGTTGTATGATAAACACGTAGGTTAATGTTGTATAATAAAAGGGGGCTTAAAAAACTCCGAAATCGTATGAGGCTCTAATTATATTAGCAAAACAAACATACAACCAGTAATATTTTTTGCTTAGCGTTAAACCATATAAAACTACTTATTTACAAAGAATTCGAAACTAGATTCCCAAACTTCCAAGCACAATAGATTCGAATACAGAGAAACTTTAAATTCAACTAAATTACCAACATGACTACGCAAGAATCCAAACCTCGCATTTTCCGGTCCGAAGAACGAATGGAAACGGACAGAATTGGAAGGGAGACAACGGTCGTCCGTTCGGAAGAAATTATTCCCATTCGTTCATTCGTTCACGAAGTTGAATTGAGACGCTATGGAACTGAATATATTAGGAGAATATTATGGATAAACGACAAACGAATTGTTGGTGATATTGTGCCTTTTGCCAGATAAGAGTGTGTTATATGTAGGGAATGCAAACCGGTTTTTTTTGTATGGAAATTACCGCACAACTCGTAAATTACCGGTTATTACTATATAAAATTTTACCGGTTTGCATTACCTAAGTACTTGTATGCATTAACTTAAACGTGTTTTCACAAGTTAACATACCTTAAACGTTACTTATTATTTCGTTTTGTTTGCAATGATATTTAGTATTTAATAAAGGCAGTGATGTGTATTTTAATTGCATGTGTTTCTTTGTGTAATATTATACTTAACCTAACTAATAAATTTTATTGAGATTTTCAGTTAGTAATTGATTTTATTTTTTACAGGTAATCATCGAACTAATACTGGACTATGTTTTAAATTCAACAGAATTCAGGTATATCCATGGTCCATCTATTATGAAAATCTAACTTATTTTTCCTTACCGAGTTAAAGAAAAATATACTTTTATTACAGATAAGATAATGGTAAAATCAGGTGGCTTTAGCCTAAAATTTGCCCATCCATTCAAACCCATTTAATTCAACATTGAAACACATTTCATTCAATATTGAAATTCTTACAAACGACGTCATAGGATTATACAATTATAACCCCTTTTGATGAATTGGTGGGTGTTTCTATTAATAAATCAAAATGGACCCATGGGACTAAGGTAACTAAAAGTTAACGACAAATAGATAAACTGGCGGTCGGTAATAGAAACTAAAACTTTTGAATGCTACTCCCTCCTCCCAGTGACTGTGCTCACTAGCGACTGCGTAAACGATTTGTATGGAGAATTGTAGTTCTACAAAGCAACCGCTAGGGGCGCAGT
Source organism: Apotomis turbidana (assembly GCA_905147355.2). Lineage (NCBI taxonomy): Eukaryota > Metazoa > Arthropoda > Insecta > Lepidoptera > Tortricidae > Apotomis > Apotomis turbidana. The sequence goes on along the minus strand of LR990295.1, from coordinate 6,768,963 downwards.
ACCTATTCTCCATACAATTCGTTTTCGCGGTCGCTAGCGAGTACGTTCACGTTAACTCATGGTAAGGATACTGAAGGAGCCTTTTGGGAAGTTCATAAGACCGTTTTGCATGAGACACTGACGTCGTCCTACTTCTGTCTGATTCAGTAAATAGACAGTTACTGAATCAGCTATCTTTTCGACGACATAATAATAATAATAATCAGGTAGCAAACATAATACATCAAAGACTAGCAGTTAAACATAAACTCATACCAAATACTAATACACCATATTACAAATATTGTCCAAATCCTGTTCTAGAAAACAACACCCATAAAATGTACTTTGACCGTGCAATACTAACTGACAGGACCACACATTTCAACCGCCCTGATATAACTTTGACAGACAAATTAAACAAAACCACTTACCTTATCGATATTGCTGTCCCAAACACTCATAATCTACAAAAAACAATAACTGAAAAACTTCATAAATATACTGACCTTAAAGATGAAGTAATCAGAATCTGGAAACAAGAAAAAGTTTATATTGTCCCAATAGTCTTATGAACCACAGGCGTCATTCCTAAACACTTCCATCACAGCCTCATTGACCTGACCTGAAACAGAGTACATACATGCAGCTACAGAAGGCTGCTATACTTAATACTTGCCGAATAGTACGAAAGTTTTTACAAGTTGACGAAAATTAAGCTACGAAAATATTTTGTTATCTACTTGGCATTGTCCCGTAGATAACATAAATCGCCAGCTCAGGCTGAGAAATAAAAATGTAAAAAACAAATAATAATAATTTATTTCAGACCAAAGATCCATATTTTGTTAGGTTGTGCAGACTTAAAACTAGTGTTAGACAATAAAACGTTAAAACTACAAACACAGAAGACAAAGTACAGCATTATTTAAAGGCATGGAGCCCAATCCACCGCTTATCATACTGATGACTAAATTGCGTGCATCTTTGAAATCGACAAAATAGTGGTTAATTTTTATTATATATCAACAAGGAGGTGCCCGAAAAAATCGTCCGCGTATTTTTTTCTTAAAAAGTATCCTACAACCATCTTTGAATTGGATGTCCAGCTATCCTTGTACCAAAATTGGTTAAAATGTATCCAGCCGCTTCGGCGTGATGCGAGGACAAAAGAAATTATGAAAACAGATGGCGCCAGGTTGGCATGGCGCTATATAAAACAAACGACGATCCTGCATCACGCTATTAAGACTATTCCTGAAATCATGACCCCTCTCCTTAGAAAATGATATTTTCAATACAATTCTAGAATTTTATAATAGTAAATATGTTTATATACAATTTTTAATCAATTGTTCCTTGGAGCGATACTTTTATAATTATGTTTTTTTTTTACATTTTACGCTATTAATCTAGTCTTCAAAGTCACATCCAACATTCTTTGGAAGAGGAACGAAAAGAAGTTCTTTCTAAAAGTAATTTAACTTGGAATCACTATGCAGATGCAAAGTACTCGCTAGAGACCGGGTGACTGAATAAATGAGCGAATGAACGAAATGAACGAATGAACATTTTGATTTCAATGGAACGTCTTCCTTAATTTGATTTGGCATCGCTAAGATATTGAGGTCGGTTTTTATAATAACTGTAGGTACCATGTCTGAGGTATTAGATAATTATTTTTTTCATACCTTACGTACATCATACCTTAGTAGTAGGTAGCTGAATGTTAATAATTTGCTCGTTTCTCCCATCACTTTCCGCATCACCTAACATTGTGTGGTTTATACTAATCAACTCCACTACACAAAGGTTGTCTGGAAGAGATCGCTCTTTAGCGATAAGAGTGTTGTCTACTGTTATTAAAAAAATTATATCTGTGTTTAATTTGTAAACTTTTTTTCGTGTGCAATAAAGCATTTACTATTGTATTGTATCGTATTCTAAGGCAATATAATTTTCTGAATGTTGCAGCCGCGATAGAATCATCTATTTCAACCTCATACAAGCATACAAGAGAGTGTCCCAAAAAATGTTTTCCCGTGGGTTACGTTCATAGGCCTATTATAGGGTGTAATGTGAAATATGACACTCTGGCATCGAAAATTTAAGAAACCTTTCTCCTTATAAGAGATGTTGAAAGTGAAGACAATTTTAAAATATTAACTTTCTCAGAAAAGGAAGGATGTTTTTTTTGGGTAAGGCCTGAACACGGTTTTGCTGTCAGAACTACCCCACAACACTAACAAATTACGCCAAATTCTCACTTTTTAGCGAAGTAAAAAGCAATTGACCGTACTGGTTAAAATCAGATAAATATAAAGCAGTTCTAAATTACAATCGGATATCCCAATACAATCTGTGTCAGAATGTACAACAATATCCTGGTCACCTGAAAGAAAAAAGATATCATCGGCAAACGGCGAAATTGTCCGTGAACAAAGATATTCGTGAAAGCGTCTGTTCCCCACTTCCCTTTCCTCCAGGAAATTCCCGTATTGTTACCGGGATAGAGGAAGGGATTTTAGAATTTCCCCCGTTTTACTTTTCGGGATTTATTGTTCGTGCGAAATAATAATTTTCTTTTGAGAATGTTTATGAAGTGAAAATTAAGGCCTTGGACGGGAGCGGGTTTTTATTTTCCATATCTTTTTTCGTCATTCGGGATTTAGGCCGGAGTTTTTCCCGTGTATTGCTGCAATTAGGAAGGACGGGCTGATGCCGTAAAGAAGATTATGTATTTTTACTCGTATAAGCTCAAAATTATTCTCTTGAGGCGGATTGCAGTAAAGAGTAACATGCGTCGTTCTGTTATCGTGGTCATAATATTGTTTTCAAAGGAATAAAAAAGAGTGTTGGTAATTTTGTAGACAGCTTGATCTTTGACCTGGGGGCCTATGATGGTTGACTTTATTACGTGATAAATTAGTGACAAAGCATATGTCTTTCAGACTCGCATTTGTCGAAACGGTGTATTCCAAACACTACACCATAATTCGTCTGCAATAGACGCAAGGGCCTATATATATATAGACCCCCAGCACGTCACTATCGGATGCACTATGCGAGATAGCATCATCCGTCACTATCTCATAGTACTGTACAGATAGAGACAGGTAGTATATCCCGCGCGAGAAAGAGTCGCGTGTCAAAGTTATGCTAGCCGTGCTGGACAAAAACATTGAACCCAAAAATATATTTGGTGTACTATGAGCCTGTTGATCACAGTGGTTGGATTTTCTTTAAATCTTAGGCTTCAATATGATCAACATTGACAGAGGTATAGCCATTCGAGCGGTATCCTATGTCACTCTAGGTCCCATATCCTAATTCTGTGCGAAATATCACGTCTCTGGGTAAAAATAAAGATCCTTTTTTGCGTTCTTATTGCACATCTTTTTTCCTCTTTCAGGTAGAACCTAATCTCATCCCAATTGATTAAAAATATCGACCAATTTCAGTTCACGGAATCTCTCTATATGCTAATCAATTCACATCGAATAGACTCGATAAAGTTAATACCTACTTCCATACATTAGCTTTCATAAAATCAATTATCGGCTTCGTTGCGTGAATAACGTTTTTTTTTTCAATCAAAATCGTCGGGTTCTATAAATAGATGGGATGTCTGCTGCTTGCGCAAAACGACTTACCTTTATAAGTCGTTTACGTCGTATAAGTCGTTTTGTGATTTCCGTGGTATGGGTTTTAATATTGGAGTAATCTTGGCTCCTCAAACAGTTTTGCTAACGAAATTTAATTTGAAAGTCTGATCTCGAAATGAAACGGTAACGTTATTTAAGCAACCAAATAAACAGATGTTGGGTTCAATCGATTTAAACGATTTTATTAAAACTTGTTTGGCCATGGACACCGGAGTATAGGCAAGTCGGGTTTACTTTTTCGAGCCGATAATAGCCTACGCTAGTGGACGACCTGCTAGCATATCTTGATACGGGGTGCACAACGTTGTATACCAGATGGGCCCTGTAACAGGAGCAATAAATTAAAACATAGACATCGACTTTTGTAACACCTTATTGTAACCACTCACTTTCTGACAATAAATCATTCTATTATATTCTAGATTCTACCCCTCAAACTGAACAACATTTATTAGACAACTCTTAAAAATAACTCATTTATAATGTAAACTTGTAGAATAAAGTTTATTCAAAGAAGCGAATGTATTGCGAAACATTTCATATTTAGTAAAGAGACAGCTATATCAATGCTAAGTCGATGTCAATGTTGGACGGCGTACATTGAAAATGCTATTTACTTTGTTTGAAATAATGAACATATGAAAACAGTATTTTTAAAAAAAGTTTCTGAACAGATAGATGTTGTTCAGTTTGACGAGTAAAATCTATGTTTTAATTTTCTGCTTCTGTTACAGGGCCGTCCTGGTATGATTCCCCTTAATCTATTCTGATTTAATATACCATTGCCAAAGAATATATATCCATTGCTTTGTACAATGTTACGAAAGTTATAATGTAATTTTAAATAATTTCCAAATTATGTAATGTAGCATGAGATGTAATGAGTTAGGTGCTACAGTTTGTTTGCTAGGTTAGGTTCCTTAGGTACCTTGCGTGCTTCAGAGCGGAAATAGAAGCCCCGCGAAGCGGGAATTCATCCACTTGCTCCCGTTATTTAACATTATTACAGTATACAAAATAATAATTAGTGTAACAAATTATAACAATAACCCGTTATATCAAACGTTACGTTACATTATATTAAATCATATTTAATCATATATTTATTGTTATATTGTGAGTACAAAAAATAGGTCTTACATTATATTATTATAAATTTTATTGTACGAGTATATCAAGTGTACCTATGTTAGTTTTTCTAAAAATTATATAAAATATTACGGACCTCTTGGCGTGACTTCGCTTTTCGCGCAACTTAGCGTCACCTATCTTACTCGCGCAGTATTGACATGAAAATGACAGATAGCATTGTCGCGCGTCACAGTTGTGGTAGACGTGCAGGTTAAAGTTACTCGCTGGATGCTGATCGCTTCTATCTGGATCACGTAACGCACTGTACTGTGATTTTATAAATATTAAAAGTGTTTTCCTAGGTTCCTAGACTAGTTATTACTGAAAAAATATCGGATTTTGAAGATATAAGAAAAGTGAACTGGCGCTAGTTTGGCATTACCTGTCGCTTTAAGGCCGCTCAGCCAAAAATTGAAAGAACTTTGCTGGGAGTTCCATAACGAATTAACTTCGTAATGAGGAAATCAAATTCACCTTATAAATATTTTTCGCCATTTTTTCCCCAATAAGTTTCAAATGAAGGAAAAAAGTAATTGAAAACATTTTCACTTACAAAAATCACAGTGAAGTAAATCATATGGACTGTTAATATAGGGAGTAAATCATTGTATCCGTATATTACTTAATGGACGTGTACTTGGGGTCTACTCTTATGTTGTCGATGGGTCATTGTCAGTTCAAAAAACAAAATGTGTCCCTTCGGTGGTCAAAAGTTAAGAGCTTGTATGAATCTAGGTTATGTTGCTATTACATCGGATTATAGAAGAGGGAACGTTCTTTATTCTCGCAGGCATTTAATCAGAAAATTAGGCCCTGGAATCCTTAATTTCGCAAATGTCCACCGGAAGGACGCCCACCTAAATCTGACAATGACCCCGATATACCACTAATTCATACGAAAAGCTTTGCGCCTACTTTTCTTATCAAGGCAGAAAAAGAGCTGTACCTGCACACCTTTTCTCTGAATAAATATAACATCTCTCTCTCTATATCTCTTCAAGTCTAGAGTGAATAAGCATCTTCTAGGCAAGCCTGAATCTTAGGCCTTATTGTCACTTAACATCAGGTCCAATTGAGGCCAAATGCTTGGCTATTATCATCATATGTTCAATATTTTGTTTTGTCATAGGGGGCAAACGGATCACCTGATAGAAAGCGGTAACGGTCGCCCATAGACACCTGCACCACCAGAGAGGAGTCACAAGTGTGTTGCTGGCCTTAATCTTCTTGCTCTTCTACATCCCGATTTTTCTTTCATTTCTTGACATGCTTGGCTACATCGAAATAATAAAATCTCCGTATAAAATTCAACAATCAATTATCTCTACAATTATGTTGAACTCCACATTGAACAGTGGACTAAGTAGGCAGATGATGAAACACTTTAAACCTTGAAATCTTGGAGAGTAATAAATTTTGTTATAAATATTACGAGATAGAAATCTCGCCAAAACGGACAGCAAATTGGAGAGGTCGCGGCTGAGATTTGACTTCCCTTCGTGACTAAGGCCGCTTGAATACTTACCACGCGTTTAAGGTGATTTTCTACCAGCGAGAAGAATAGCGTTATAAAATTTGAAATTTTTATTGCAACTGTAAGCTCATATAGGTACATGATGCTGTTTACTATTTTTTGGTAAAACTGGTCCAGTGATTTCATCCTTTACTTGTATTTTTAATACCGACTACTGTATACTGCCGATGACACCGCCTCTAACAATGAAAAATAATCAAAATCTAATAGTTCGAGATGTTTTGATTGTTAACTCAATTCTTAAGTTTATCACAAGATAAGTTTTCAACCGCCGACTTTCAAGAGCGGACGTTCTCAATTCGGTTGTGTTTTTATGTTTGTTTTTATAAGCCGATGAAGAAAAATATTATTTTTTCCGTCGAGAAGAAGCAACCTGGAGTTGGTCCCATAAAATTTTGGTGAAATCTGATGGAAAGATCCACGAGGAATCGAATTAACTCCTCAAAAAAAAAATCGATACATCTTTGGCGAATGGCGATTTTAGCGCTTTTTATAGTCCTTCTCCTTCAGTAATTCTCGGAAATACAATTTTGTTCTCGTTGACGTCCTCATCTTCCTGTCTTTTTAAAACCTCTGTATTTTATTAGATTGTAATTACCTACGTGCCAAGTCAGTGTTTATCTCTACAACTACAAATACAACTGGTACAAATACGAGTTTAAGATGTGCACAAATGTTACAAATTGCGAGCAGTTCAACTAGGTCTTACAGCACTATTATTCTGTCAAAGCTACAGTCTTGATAATGCAGATTCTCTTTACAAAGTCGTTTCTTCCTTGGTTATGTCCGTTAAAACAAGGTTTTGTCGCTTCGTACTTTTTCCCGTTTTCTTTGGACAGACTCAAGCGCATAGTTTTCGAGTACCTATCCTTAGCCTTAGTCCAGTCCGGATTGTAAGACGCACTTAAGGCCAACAGGAATCTTCGCTGCAAAACGTAGGCGCTTAAGTGGAATCTCATTCAATAAGAGATCTCTAAAAAAATTCAAAGCGAGTTTTCCAGAACCTCACTCGAGTTGTGAGAGCCGTTTGTGCTTAAAGTCTTTGTCTGAATTCACGGACAAAGTTGTTATTTTTAAAAGGGGGTCGTTAAAAAGAAACCGGGAAGGGTTTAACAACTTTAATTCGGGGAAACTAAGCCGATTCAAACTTTTGAAAATGCGTTGATTATACTGCTAAGTTAGGTTAAAATTGACGTTACTATTTCTTATCAATTTATTATTGACTAGTGGTAAATGTTTTACCTCCATATTTTAACTTCAACTGTGATCCAATCCTTTCACATGGCAAATTTAATATGCTTTGTGTGGGCAGTTGTTCTAAGCGACTCAAATTAATTATAAATTCATCACGCAAACTTTTTGTTTGAAAAATTTAAATTTTAAGTCGAATATTTTCAATCTTATAAATAAATTCATCCTACCGGCTGCGCCTATGTTTTATTTTTTTATTGTGGCTTTGACCTTCTTGCTGAGCAAGTACTATTTCGCCAAGGACTCGTTTCGAATCGCACGCGGCGACAAGATTGAGGATTTATATCACGTTGTACGGTGAGGTGCTTTATTGTAAACTAGCTTTTGCCCGCGACTTCGTACGCGTAGAACTCGTTAATTGATATACAATAAAAAAAAAACAATTAGACTTTCAACCCTTGAAGGTATTCAATACTCGAATGGAATCTAGTTAGTAGTTTAGTTCTGGGCTATCGGGTGAAAGCCATGGAAAAAATGCAAAACATCCTTTTTTTAATATTTTTGTAGTTGCAAGGCTAACTAAGTCCCATTCGATTCAATAAGTTATCCGAGGCTAAGTCCTATTCGATTCCATAAGCTATGCTCAGAAACGGCTCGAGATGGTGACGGTCCATAATCAACTGACGAAGAAGGTATGGTTCTATTCACCAAAGAATTTTGTCACATTATGAAATTGGGACAAAATAATTATTAGGTAGCTACTATTATTTTTCTAACTTGGTTTTTACAACTTAGTTTATTGAAGTATAGTTCAATAAATTATCCTACCTAAATGATTTATTTAGGTCAGTAAAAACGTAATTTTTTTGATTTGGAGACATGAGCAAGCTACATATACTGTTCATGAGAAAAACATTTCGTGCCCGTGTCTATAAAAATGCTCGGTCAGTGATAGAGCCAAAAAATTGCACTTTTTCTATTTCCTCTTATAAGTATCATAATAAGGCTATCCTTCTCCATCAAAGCATGTCAGGCCCTTGACTTAAGCACGTCGATTATGTAGCATAATAATTGATTGACAATTCGGGTCTTGTCGAGTATCCGAGTCTAAGATCCGAAAAATACAAAAACTTTATGCACTAATACTGTACTCGGCGATAAATATTGCACATCGGTCTTTAGCCCTTAATTTGACAAAAGATGACGAAGGTCGCTGGTTCAAGCCTCGTTATGGTAAAATAGAGCAAAATATTTTGGTTCGAAAATAATATATGGAAAAAGATGGTCAAAGAATTTGTTCACCCTGCCATACACGCCAAATTATGGGTTAGAAAGAGGCAATTCAGCAATTGGCTGTTTATTTACGACGATTTCCGAACACTGGCGACCTTCCATCAATCATTGTTTAAAATTAAGATGAATGAAATGAGAATGAACGTAAATACTTTCTCGTTTATAATATTATTAGGATTATTTATATATGTTAAGTATCGTATCTTTGCATACTGAGTTATTTACTACTTTATTTATACTCAGTTACCAAGCGGAGGTACATAATCAAAGCTCGTAGGCACTATTTTCAGATGATGTGCGTATCGGAACGTGATACCTACCTGAAGGGCTACTCCGTTCGAAATTTTACTTTCGTATAGTGCTATTCCATTCACTCAAATATACCTTGACAGGAGATCGAGAGGGATGGCACTATTCGACAGTCAAATTTTGAACATCGGAGTAGCCCTTCTGCAATCACTGGTTTGACATGTCTTGCCAGATGGGTGTGTGACGTTTGTCAAATCAAATGTGATTGATTCAAATTTGTAAAATTTTATGTATTTGATTCTTGAAATTACGCGATTAATCGAATTTTGCGGATACATGTTCCCATATCAGAATTTATTGTTTTTTTACAAAGAATAGTTTGGTATGCGTTTGGTGAAGGTATATCGTAGGTAGATTAGTTTACGTCAAAACGATGACATGTAGGGAGTTGTTGCAACTACAATGATTTGCTCTCCATACAAAGTTTAATCCCGTTTTTCACGGGAACACTACATTTATTCGGGATGAAAAGTATCCTATGTCCTTCCCCGGGACTGAAACTATCTATATACCAAATTTCATCTAAATCGGTTCAGCGGTTTAAGCGTGAAGAGGTAACAGACAGACAGACAGACAGACAGACAGACACACTTTCACATTTATAATATTAAAGTATGGATTGATAGCGATTTACAAAAAACCAAGCGGTCTATCGGGCCTTGACCCAAGAAGGGCTATGTACGCTTCAAGTTGAATTCTTCATTAGCTATTCACACATTCGTTTGATCACTGCACAATACGCTATCAATACTACACATTGAAAAACAAAAATGAATACCTAAATAACGAACAACAAAACTTAAACGCATGCGGCCATCTTTAGTCACGAACCTGCGCCTATGTTGTGTCAATGAAAGATAGAGAACCCAAGCAGACTGGTTTATTTTATAATGTTGAACTACCCACATACTTATCCATCTACCGTAGGTAACACAAGTGCTTATAATAATTATAACTTTGAATTTAAACCGTATAACATTAAGCGATTATTAAAACATTATATTCACTAGGCTACGTGGTAATCACTTGATGCGATGGACTGACTAATTAAATTAGACTATGTTCATAATCATAATACACTAACTAGATGAGTTTGGCTGATTGGAAAATTATCACAATACTAACGATTGATATTGTAGACAAAGTTATGCCTTCAAAATGTATCTATAATTATATGTATTCGTGATAAATAAGAGAAACCATCGTCTATCTACCAAGCATTTCGCTCGGGTAATATAATTTGCTTAAAATATTAAGTACAGAATGAATGTCGATCGCAGAATGAAAATCGCCATAACCTCAACGGACCATTTTTCCCGTACAAATATTTAAATACCCTTAAAGTCAGTCTGGAATGACAAACCTGTCCTTAATTTTCAGTCGGATAACCCCTGAATTTTGGTAATAAACCATCCCACGGGACTGATACGGGACGGTGACGGCTTCCATAATGTGCTTACGATTTAACGCATCAACGCTTGGTGGCCCATTGAAGCGTGGAACAGTTGGCGTAATTTCAAGGAATTCTGGAATTTGGGGAACGCTAATTCCATTTATTGGCGTTTGTTATGCGCTAGGCTAATAGGCATCCCACGTAGCCCACAGGCTGCATAAGAGCTTATACAGCCCTTATACGACTTAATTCAGCTGAGTAAGGGCTGTGTAAGTTCCTATAAAGACAACATTATATTATAATAAAACAGGACTGCTCAAAACAGTGTTTATTTAATTACCGCGACATTTCGAACGTGATGCTTCGTTCATGACTTCGAAGGGACTCTTGCACGTTTTGAACACGATTAAATCCCGTTTTGTAATAATAAGTTGGCATTGTTAAGTGATCCCATGGCACAGGCGTCCCCGCGTTTACTCAGTGATCCCATGGCTTAGGCGTCCCCGCTTTTACTCAGTGATGCCATGGCACAGGCGTCCCCGCGTTTTCTCAGTGATCCCATGGCACAGGCGTCTCCGCGTTTACGCATATAATATTTTCTTGTCGTTACTTTATATCGTGTAATCATTATAGGCATAATTTTCTATAACCATATTTTCTTTTCACCGAATCTTCTTTACGCGCAATATTTTAATGCCGGAGACCTTCTTTTCTGTCGTCTATTGTGAGAGGTTGTACTTACAGCTGACTAAAATTCGACAGTCAATACAATATTATACGTATTAAGATTCGGAAAATGATGATTCGTCAAGACGAATATTCGGCGGAACCAAATTATGCGTAAAGTGTTCGGTGAAATAAGATTCAGACATAAAACAAAATGACTCTTATGGTATAGAACCACAGTTGCTAAGCAAATGTGGTTTAGTTTGATGAGTAGATTCTACTTTTTAATTGATTGATTTTGATTGCTCCTGTTACAGCCGCTATAAAAAAAAAAACATTTATTTCAGATGCGAGATCCATATCGTAACAAATGAAATCAAAAAAGAAAAAGCTAGGACTATAATACGGTAGTTATAATACGGTATTCGACTAAAGTGAAAATAAAATGTACCTTGATTGAAACCACTAAACACATATTCAACAATACACGGAACCAAATAAACTACCACTAACTTTTAGACATTATATAAATTTTAATTCAACAACAACAAAGACGACCGCGTGTTACTATGTACTGATTTTTATGAGGTCACAAGCCAGTATCTTGATAGAGACTTCATACTAACAGATGGTTTTGACATTGCATAAAGACTAGCTGATAAGAGCTATCATTAAAGATAGTATTTATGTCAATGCTTTATATCAGTTTAAATCTGGCTGTAAAAGTTTATTGGAAACCTTTCGTGTCATACATTGTTAAGAGTCTATGCGAAGTGCTTTGATTGGTTCTCTCATAATTAAATATTGCGGTGAAATCCATAATAGTATTTTATGCAACCGTTGTATAAGAGGGGGCAAAAAACGCGAGTGGCATGGGTTACGATGTGAGCGCAGCGAACATCGTAAGAAAGATGCCACGAGCGTTTTTTGACCTACTTATACAACGTTGCATACAATACTTTTTCTACGACTCGACATTCCATAAATAAAATGCAAATAAACAACAAAGAAAATAATTACATGTTCCCGCTCGGAATCAACAAAATTAAAAAGAAAAATTGTCTCTGATAAACTTTTTTTTTATTGACATCCATCTGTCAAAAAAATATTAACTTATACATAAAGGTATACGATCACCATACTAAACATCTGTCAAAAAAATTAAACTTATACATAAAGGTAGGGGTCCACTATACTAAACATCCATGCACTGAAGATAAAACTTTTTTTTTAGGTTGGCAGCAATGCCTTAGTACAAAAGTTTTTTTTTTAATTTGCAAATTGTGTGAATGCATCTGTTCATCATGTAATCTGAGGTACTAAGTGATGGTTTTTTGGCGACATTATAACATCGGTTAGCAGTGTGTTTTTGAGCAGTAGAGTATAGACTTTTACAGACTTTCATAATTTATGTCTTTATATTAGAGTTAGTAACTATATAAATGACAGAAAAAAGTACTGGAGTAGAAAAAATATATTTGAGTATGTATCTGCACTCTTAACGTTACTCGGGGTGTCTAATTGGCAACCGAGCTACGTCACTGTGATGTATAATGAAATATTTTAGTATTTATCTTATCATACTATCACACTAATATTATAAAGGCGAAAGTTTCTGAGTGTGTTTATGTGTTTGTTACTTCTGCACGCTCAAACGGCTGGGCGAATTTTTGATGAATTTTGGTATGAAGGTAGACTGACACTTTAGGTTAACTAGGCTAATTGCTATCCCGAAATTGTTTTGTACTCCCGTGGGAAGAGCGAGGTCACCAAGCGGCACAGCCCTTTGGGTCCACAGTTGGGACCTTCTGATACAGTGGACGTTCTGATACAGTGGACGCTCTGACACAGTGGACGCTCTGACATAGTGTACGTTCTGACACAGTGGTCGTTTTGACATAGTGGACGTTTTGACATAGTGGACGTTCTGATACAGGGGACGTTTTGATACAGTGGACGTTCTGACACAGTGGATGTTCTGATACATTGGACATTTTGACACAGTGGTCGTTTTGACACAGTGGACGTTCTGATACAGTGGCCGTTCAGATACAGAGGACGCTCTGACACAGTGGACGTTCTGACACGGTGGAAGTTTTGATACAGTGGACGTTTTGATACAGTGGACACTATGGACCCAAAGGGCGCAGCTAGTAAAATTATAAAGGCAAAAGTTAGAATGTTTATTTGTATGTTTATTACTTCTTCACACTCCAGCGGCTAGACCAATTGATAAATTTCGATATAGAGGGCTACCTCTAGCGCGTGTTAGCTATAACACGCGTCCATATTGGCTCTCATAATATTCCTATTTTTTATTCCACTACCAATTTTTAGGGTTCCGTACCCAAAGGGTAAAAACGGGACCCTATTACTGAGACTTTGCTGTCCGTCCGTCCGTCCGTCTGTCACCAGGCTGTATCTCAAGAACGGTGATAGCTAGACAGTTGAAATTTTCACAGATGATGTATTTCTATTGCCGATATAACAACAAATACTAAAAATAAAAGAAAATAAATATTTAAGGGGGGCTCCCATACAACAAACGGGATTGGTTGCGTTAACTTTGCACCTCATTTGTATGGGGCGCTATACATACCAGGTGCAAACTTAACTTAACCACTTAAGGATGGAAAGTGTTTGTACGGAACCCTTGGTGCGCGAGTCCGACTCGCACTTGACCGGTTTTTATTATTCATAACAATCACTCTTCATAATTTTTTTCCTCATACTTTTTTTCTTCATACCTTTATTTTACTACCAACGGAACTCATAACAGTCAGTTATCTTAATTTTTTTCTTAATAATGTCATTACTAAGAAATGTTAAAACTCTTAATTTTTTTTTTTCATAAGTGTTTTACTTTACTACAGACAATTATCATAATTTTCCTATTAATACTTTCCTGGAAGTGGTTGGGTGGATTGTTCTTGTATGTAAACAGTATGAATACAAGCAAAAATGTTTTGGGTACGCAAAAAAAAAAATAACCTCGAAGGCCAGGTTCGAAGGCAATAGCCTCGAAGGACCTTCTAACCTAACCCGGCCACGTCGGATCTGCTCTGAAAGGTTTTGCTCGCTCGCTGCGCTCGCTCGCTCGTTCAAATTTTGTAATTAATGAATTCAGATGCTTATGAATTGTGATGATTATGAGTTAGATTAGTAGTGTAAGAAAATATAAACCTATGAAAACCAATATTAGTATAAACAAGTAGTATGAATAGTGATCTTATGAGTTCTGATGATTATGAGTTTCCGATCGTTAGTATTAAAAAAAATTATGAAGTTTGATCATTATGATATAAATAGTATGAGAAATATTTTCGGACTTCCGATAATAGGACTTAAAAAGTTATGTGAAAAAATACGCACCCAGCTAACACACATAGGCAACTTTTTATCCCGAACGTGGGTAACACCACGGCGCGCAGCTAGTATTACTTATAAATATACAAATGTAATGTACAGTATATATCAGTGTTCCACCCCTCCACCGCGTAATGAAATAGCGAATTCGAACACTACACGTGCCGTTCTCGCGTATGTTCTAGCTCCGTCAAAACCAGGAATGTCCTTGGAAATGTGGTTTAATACTCATACTCATTTATTCATAATGCACAAATACATTAAGTATATGTAAATTTTACAAAAGGGTACAAATTTACAATGTAGTTAGTGGTTATTTTATATGTCAGTTTACACAGTTATAGTCAGTAATAGTTAATTAGATTTTTGTACAATATTACTTTTACTGGTAATAGTCTTATTCTGTAACTACCCATTCGATTAATAATGTCATTAGTCATTACATAATTTTAAATATCCATCTTTGGTGTCAGTAACAAATTAAAATTTGCATAATATGTTAAGATAAGTACAATTCCGAGATGTCATAGAAGGCCTTTACCAATAGCCATTTTTTTCAGTTCGTTATGAAAGGAAAATTCGCTAGTTTGATCTTTAATGCTGTCTGGGATAGCGTTATAGATTTTAGGACCTATTATACTTTGGTAGACTTGGTTAGTCGACATCTAGTCGTCTTTAGTTTACCTACCCGACTTTGAATATCTCTTAAATTTCGACTTACAGTTTTTAAGGGAAAATCTTCAATATTACGCCTGACAAACTTGGAGATGTTAAAAATGTAAAATGATGGAACTGACATTATGCCCAATGAGACAAACAACTGGCGAGCCGGTGTACCAGGAGGAGAGCTTGCTACAATTCTTACTGCTCGCTTCTGCAGTACAAAAACGCGGCGCCAGTCAGCGGCGATTCCCCAGAACTCAATACTGTAGTTTATTACAGAGTGAAACAGTGCAAAGTAACTGTTTCGCACATGAGCTTGTGGGAGAACTGTGGACAGCCTTTTTAGAGCGAAGCATATTCCCGAGAGTTTGCCACTAATATGTATTAATATGTATTGTTATTGACATTTAAAGGTGAACGGGCCATTGCTAAAGTAAACATAGGTGGTGCTATCTCGGTTATACGCCGATTGTCCAATGATGGCAGTCAGGAGGCATATGATCCCCGGCCCCGGCTTCGCACGGGTGCAATGCTATATTATGCATGTATTATACATAATATAAAACTTCCTCTTAAATCACTCTATCCAAAAAACGCATCAAAATCCGCTGCGTAGTATTAATGATCTAAGCATACATAGGGACACAGACAGACAGCGGGTAGCGACACGTTTTTTATACTTTTATCACGTGATAAATAAGTGACAAAGCATCTGTCACACACTCGCATTTTGTCAAAATGTGACGTGTGAATGTGTCCGTCACATTTTGACAAAATGCGAGTGTGTGACACATGCTTTGGCACTTATTTATCACGTGATAAAAGCCACCATCATACGCCCTCTGCTGCTGATCAGACTATTTTCTTTGAAAAGTATAAAAATAATTTAGCAGATTTTCAATTAGGTGGTTTGGTTTATACAAGACTTTTTGAAAAGTTCTTTGAAAATTAAAAAAATACCTATTACTTATAATATTCGGTGTATCTCTAGGCGGGACGAAATAAATCACTTGAATGGTTCTACAAAGGCAACATGATTACTAAGATTTTCGTGATTCAATCATATCATCGCAACCTTCAACAGAATTTCATTTTCACTTACAAGTTGATGTAATCTTAAAGATGGTCTAGACAGACGAGAGTTGGGAACGGCCCTTCAAAAACGTCTAGCCTAATATTTCAGAGTATTACTAAACAAGATCTATGCAAATCGTTTATCTCGTGTTACATTCCAGTGAGGGATAATTCACAAAGGATCCGCGCAAATCCGGTTCTGGCAATTTCCATTCGGCCTGATTTTATTACGGTCTCATTCGTGAATTATGTCACGGTAGAATTGTCCCGTTTTACGTTGCCGGGTACCAGGGGTGATAATGTATTCACTGTCTGTAAAACGGTTGACGTGACGCGTATTATATCGATACAACATGCGGCAAAGAGTGGGAAGTTACGGATAGATGCGTTAGTTTTTTTATCTGAATGGCCTTAATTCCCTTATTTTTTTATATTATGACAAATAGGTATATTGATAATTTTAACCAATTTTTCGAAGTAAACAATACCTTTTCCCGAGTTTTAGATAGTAACATAGCTCATGCTTTAATTGCGTGCAGTCGAAAAAAGTTGAAAAGAGAAAAGAGTTTTCTGCGTTTTTTTTTTCAATTTCGAGCAGGATTTGAAACACATATTGTCAAAAGTTCAAACTGTAGGTTTCAAGTATGTATCAATAAATCATACTGACGGCTGTCGAAATGCCTGCTACTTTTCCAGCGTTTTTTTGGAAATAACGCCAGGTTAGCCCGAACGTACTTTGGTACCTCAAATATAAATAAAGAGGGGAGTGTCAGTATCCGGAAGTCAATGAACAGTTGACGGGCGGAAGTATCCGGTGGGTCTTTTGCCATGATCCAGACCCCACAGATCCAGACCGTACGATAGTACTGGGTGGACGTACCCATAGTAGGCCTTAACAGTGTTCGGACCTGACAAGTTGGGTGAAAGGCGCGAGATGACATAATGTGCAGAATTCAATTTGGCGCATACTTTATCAATGTGGCTTTGCCATTGTAATCCACAGTCGAAGGTGAAGCCTACAAAACAGGTATTATTAGTAGTCGACAGAGACACGCTATCTACTTCCACAAGTATAACTACACCTGTTCATGGGATGAACAAGCGCTTACGCAGCCTGTAGGCTTTTTGGGGTGTGTATCCATAACACAGGCAAGAGAAGTATCTGCGCGCCCTTTAGATTTCATTAAATTGCCAAAAGGGCCTTTACACGCTGTCTTGAGTTCCGTTCACGCCTCCCAGGACATTGTGTCGTGAGCAGGTGCACTACAAATAAAAAAAATTAACAGAATGAACCGAGCAGTCTGTTCCCTTCACTTTTCCGGACTCAATTTACACCGAGGTTTCGAGTTTAAAACATGCGCGTAAAGTTTTTATGCAGTTTTAAGTTCGTTATGCGATGTTTAAAGCTTCCGTTCCGTTATGGAGTAAATAAAATACAAGTTTATTGTTGAATACGCAGTTTGACGAGCTTTCAGTTGTTTGCTCGAATATGCTATTAAAAGGTAGGTAAATAATTTAGACACTGGCGAATTTTGCTCTTATGTTTTCTACCATTTTCGAGACTTATTGCGCACGCATTTATTAATTTTTAGGGTTCCGTCATCAAAAAAAAAATGGAACTCTTATAGGATCACTTTGTTGTGCGTCAAGAGGTTTTATCTTGGGAACGCGTGGATGTATCGCGTTGAAATTAAAACTATATACTCAAGTCTACACATTTTCTTGAAGCTGTGAAAAAAAACTTCTAGGTTAACGTAAAAAAAGGTCTGGGGTTTTTGCCGCACAACAACGACACACTTAATTGAACAAAACATTTATAGGGTATTTTCCGTTGACCTAGAACTATGAATTTGGCGAGTAATACCGTGTTATACCCACATATAGGAAAAAATCTGAAAACTATAACTTTTGTAATTAAATCATAAAAAATATAGTCTTTAAATTACGTAAAATTGTATTTTCCAACGGTAAAGTTGAGCTTGCCGCTAAGTATATTTAATTTTTTCTTTAGAAAAAATATGCAGTGCTTTCTTGGTTCGTACGGAAACCTCGGCGCGTGAGTCCGACTCGCACTGGACCTAATTTTGTACCTCTTATTGTTTGTTGAGTACGAATGTCTGACTAAAATAGGTGCAGTGGAGTGAAAACTGTTGTCGCAAAAAATATTTCAGCAAAAATGGTTTAAGTCATTTTTATGGAAGATTAAGATCACCATTGTGAATCAAAATGGTCGATAAAATGGTAACACTTTTAAGAAATTCCGTACAACATACACCATTATTATATACTTTTGCTGTAGGTTAAATGAGTAAATACGAGCTGAACATTATCATGAACCTCGTGAAGGCACAGTCATAATTATGCATTTATTACTAGACTAGTAAAATAAAGAAAAAAGTATAACACCGCTGACTTTCAAATAAAGCAAAAACGTTGTCAGTGTTTAGTTTTCTTCCTGCTACGAATGAAGTATTTGCACGACTCTTAAATAAAGTTAAAATCATTCTGCTTTGTGATACGGAATTTGCTGCATAGTTTTTTAATATTTTCCTGAAACCTCGGCTGTGGAGCCTTTTTTATGTACCGAAGTTGGATAAGACGTAATAATAATGGCATAAACATGCTGTTTTGGCGTGATAGGAACATAACTAATACTGACAATCATTGTACAAAGTGATGTTATTGGCGTATCTTTTATCGAATTTATGATTTGATACCATTTCTATTTACGGAAGAACGTTCCAACACTAGCATAATTTCAACCTTTAGAGGGTTAATCTGTGAAAAACTTACATAAATATTTTTGGAGTTTACTCCTTAAGAATCGATTTTCATATATAAGCCCGGGGTATGAAAATTATGGGGTATAAAATCGAACGTATCTGCCGTGCTAATTTAAAAAGTCGTATCTCAGTATACGATCGGGGTAAAAATACGACTTCTTAATTTAGCAGGTTATGCGTTACGTTAAGCGTTATAGACTAAGATCCCTATATAAAATGACCTTCACCGAGATGTTTATTTCATGAAATGTATTTTAAATGTACTTAGCAACGGGAAAACGTGGCTCCCGTTAGATAAAATTAATATTAATTGTTCTCTGCCATTTATTTATTTTAAATTACCACAAGAGGCTTAACAAATAACATAGACAAGAAACATATTCATAATTTCTCCGCGGAGACTGCGGCGGCGGCCGGCGGCCTACACGGCGGCGCGTTGCTGCGCAAGTGCGCATCGGGCAGCTTGACTGACAGTTGTCAATCTACAACAGCTGAGAAATGTGTTTTTGTTTTCAAGTTTTTGCTAATATTTTGCGTGAATCTCTATCATGTTACGAGTGTGATTGCTATCAGTGCATGAGTACTATCTAGTTATATGTGCAATTATAAACCACCGCTTCCCCCAGGAACTTTATGGCGCAATTTGTATGCCGAAACTTGGAGCGGTTTTTTTAAATACTTTATTTGTTATCGTAGCCGTAAGTTTTTATCTATTGCGTTTTTTAATAGTTTACTTGATGAATCCTAATAGCACGGGCTCCTCTCAGAATGTCGCTTCCAGGTCTGTGTCGCTGTCGCTGGAGAATTCCGTACAGTGCCCACATTGCTCCCAGATTCGTTTCTTTAAAGGTCAGAAAGGACTTAATATACACATCAGTAGAACCCATGGCATTCGTGCTGGCGCAATTACGTCGCCACCAGGCAAACAATTCACAACCAAGTCAGATCAGGCCTTTTCTGAAAAAATCAGTGAGCTTAAACATTCAATTCCAGTGGTCAAACGAATTCCTCGCAGCGCTCGAATTCAGGTTGCACAAAAAGTGTGCCTACCTTTTCGTTCTTGTTTGCAGCGCCCAACAGGGTACATAATGTGATATTTAAACTATTTACTTTCACCTGTATAATCATTATGTGCAATAAACGTATTGAGTATATATTTTATAAACGTTCTTAAGGCCACGCGCGCACCAAGATTTTAGTCGCACGATAATTTTGTCGCATAAATGCAAGATATGGGTTTATATGAGAGTTCGCGCACCACGATTTTCATAAACCCATAAGTACGCTTATTTCTGCGACAAAAAAGTGGTGCGCGCCTGGCCTGAAGAGTAAACTCCAGTCGTGCGTCGGAGCTGACACACACACTTTTTTTCACTTTCATTTCATTATGTACAAGTTTTCATAGGCCAAATATCTCTTATTTTGCAAGATCTTATTTTGTTGCTCTATTTTTTTTTGTTAGGTTATAAAGCTAATGATTTTTTATTTATTAGCTTTAAAACCTAAATTATCCAAAAATCGAAAGCTGCTTGCTGGTATCAGTCGTCATAAAGTGAAAATAAGCAGACTCGTTAAAATATAACATGCAATATCTAGAAACAAACACTAAGTATTGGATTTGGATTAGCGTATGTCCCCTTGAAATACACGAAATAGGATATTTCTGTTTCAAAACATCTTGTCAGCCGTCTTCAAGTTTCCCCTCTCAATTGAGAATGCAAATTGTATTATACTACTACGACATTACTGACATAATTAAATTATATTGCTGATTGCAATATTAGACATATCACGTTATTACTACATTCCCGCCCGTTGTGTAATAAGATACATTGGCACGTCTGATATTTAATCATTAGGGTTCCGTAGTCGACAAGGAACCCTTATTATTTCTCCATGTCCGTCTATCTGCCCGCAGCATAGCTCAGACTAAGGCTTTCATCCTGGGATTTTTTAGTATGGGAATACTGGGATCCCGTGATGTCCCATACAAAAAATCGGATACCAATCCGATTTTTTGTATGCTTAGCTCAGACACTGTTAGGACTAGAAAGCTGTAATTTGGCATTGATGTACTACATACTTACTGCGCAGACTCAACGACCAAAATTGTATCTAAATCCAAATGTGGAACTTCTATCTTGAGCTACCTCCCGCCATTCCGGTTGATGAAGTTCAATCAAGTCTTTGATGACTTCGTCACCCCACCGGTATCGGGGTTGTCCGACTGGACGTTTCCCGCGTGCCTGTCCGCATAAGAGAGCATTATAGGTATACCCTCTCTTCACAGCTCGATCCTCATCCCATCCTTTCCACGTGGCCAAGCCAGCGCAGTCTAGCAGATACATGATTAAATTTTCATGCATTACACTTTATATTCGCTGTTCCTTTGCCGATACTATTAGTTGAGTTTGCATCTGGTAACTATGGCGTCGGATACAAATGAGGTCTAAACTTAACGTAACCGGATTAAAACAAATCGAGGTTTCATTCTCGTCTGTTCCTTAACCAATCTTTACGAAATTTTAGGATCTGAATGCGAAGGAAATGATATGTGACGGACCGTTGAGATTTTTGGGCTTATTATTATAAAATTTGTGTACTTTAGGCATCTGTTCTTGGCCAGCCGCAAACGGATGCCTATTACATAAATTCTATAATAATTTGGGCAAATCGAAAAGGATAAAAGAATTCCTTTAGTTTAATTTCCTAAAATATCGTAAATATTGGTTAACTTTTGGATTTTCACGAGAGCGAACCTTGATTTGTAATGAATAATTAGCAGATTTATTTCCTTTTTAACACGAAATTGGGACTGCAAATACCCGTCATGTTTAATTTGGCTAATTAATAAAAAATAAACTTATTACACAGCCCCTCAATATTTGCTACGCCCTACCAATTGATGCAATTTGACGATCAAAGCCAACGACTCGCGTCTACAACCACTCAGCGTTAATTGTATGGAACGACACTCCAGATTGAAAAGGATATTAAATTTGAGGTATTTAGTATGCAAATACTGAATGTTTTTAAGTAAACGAAGAACGCATCCTGATTGCTTTACACGGCAAACTCTTCAGAATGTTAAGAAGGAACTTGACAAAATGGCGCCTCTGAAAGTCAATCGTAAATGGATGCCTATCGTACGATTGAAAATATATAATATGTAGATTTGGTATTGGGTACGAGGGTGACAGGTCGTCTTAGCATGACACTTGTATGCTTATATTAAGTAAACTGATGGTATATCCCCCAACTGTTCTTCTACTGTATCTATCTATACATTGTTTGTTAAATAGTATGGTATATTTTCAACTGTTCTTTTACTGTATCTTAACTGTACATGGTATGTTCCCTAACAGTTCTTTTACTGTATTCTACTGTTTAACTGCAGTCAATATTAAAACAATTCACTTTAAAGTCAAGTGCAAATAACATGACTTGATGTATATATGACTATGGATGTGTGATGGTGTAAAGTTACTTTTTATTAACTAAGCCTGGGGCTTGCCCAGGAGAAACTTTATCAAGACTACCTAGCCTGGAGGTATCCAGGCTGTCAAGTACGGACCTGGCTTGTACCACTCTCGCTATCTCCACACTCTCTCTATCTCTACCACTCTATCTATCTCTACCACTCTATTTATCTCTACCACTCTCTCTATCTCTGCCGCTCTCTCTATCTCTACCACTCTTTCTATCTCTACCACTCTCTCTATCTCTACCACTCTCTCTATCTCTACCACTCTCTCTCTATTTCTACCACTCTCTCTATCTCTAAGCACACTCTCCATGTTCCTGCGTGTGCCCGGCAAGACGCAGCGCTTTATTACGGTTGGTCTTTGACGATGACAACAATGGAAGCGGGTACTTTCAAGGATTTGTTTCTTCTAAAGTGTGCTCAGCTCTGTTTGAACTAAATACCTACGACCTAGCCGGCCTTACCTTTTTATATTTTAGTTGAATGTACTCTCTCTTCATCTATCTATCCTTTGTAGTTACCGATAAACCGTAACGTTATAATATAGTATTGGATTATGATGTTTAAATAGCGTCAGGTCCAAATACGAGTAAAAGTATATTATATAACTAGGGCGGTGAATTCATAAATGCCCCAGATTGCAGGTATTTGTGACCCGAACCTAAGGTACATATGCGATCTGAAGCTTTACGAATTACCACTCGTGGTTTGTCTAAAGTTTTATGTGTTGCCTTGGTCGGGAAGTGAGATTTTCCTACCGGACTAAGGTGACGTATAATAATATAACGCTCTCGTTCTTTGTATTTAAATGGATGAGACAGAGACTCG
Source organism: Apotomis turbidana (assembly GCA_905147355.2). Lineage (NCBI taxonomy): Eukaryota > Metazoa > Arthropoda > Insecta > Lepidoptera > Tortricidae > Apotomis > Apotomis turbidana. The sequence continues at coordinate 6,745,604 of LR990295.1, read as the reverse complement.
ATCGGCTCAGCCTTGGCTCGCTCAAGGGTTGAAGTGAAGATGCCACCTGCCTCGCAATTTTTCCTGACCTGCTTTTCCAGGCATATTTAATTTTAAACGTCTAATATCTTTTGATTAAACTATGTTGCGCTCGCTGTTGGCTTTTTACTTTATAACTAGAATATTTATCATTCGGAAATAAAAGTAGAAAATGTCGAGTGAGATCGGGAAACTACAATGGAATAAACTTGAACGAGCAGAGGTTTTTTAGTGCCGACTTTTTTCATTTAGAGAAATACCGGGAGTAATTTAAGAGAGAAGCAATCAAATTAATATTAAGATATTTTATTTTTTAGGGTTCTAGGAGCTGTCCTTAGTGGCCTACGTACCTACACGTACATTACATACAATACTAGCGACCCGCCCGGCTTCGCACGGGTGCAATGCTGATACTAAATATACTATGCATGTATTATACATGTAAAACTTCCGCTAGAATCACTCTATCTATTAAAAAAAACGCATCAAAATCCGTTGCGTAGTTTTAAAGATCTAAGCATACAAAAGGAACAGACAGACAGACCGACAGCAGGAAGTGACTTTGTTTTATACTATGTAGTGATGAACAAACATGTCCAGTAAGTTAAAGTCGCATTCTTGTTTCGCTGACAAATGTTTCATCGACTGTTTCATTAATTTACCTATGTATATACAATAAATATTAAGAAATGATCTTCAACTATACTTTTCGTTCGGTTAGATTAAAATTTGGTCCGAGTCATAGTCCTAACGGCAAAAGTGTCGAAATCATCAACTGATTATATTCTGTCTTACTCGGTCTTACTATCGACCATGTTAGTTGTAATTTGCTGGCCTCGTGTTCATTTTCTTTACATACAGTCACTGCTTGCAGAAAAATCCCATTGCTATAGTTTAAAATCGTCTTATAATATTCGTCGCATCGATGATTCAATTGCTAAGGATTCTGTGGTTGCTTCCACAACCTTTATATTTCGTTTGGGCCCCATTCGATGTGTGCTATAAAAGCCAGTGGACATGTACCTTTAGTAGATAATCCTTGTCGTACTCCAACAAAAAAACTTTGTCATCCCAACTATCGCGATGATGAACTGGTGGAACCTTAGCTGCAACTTCGCATTAACTCAACAAAGTTCCGCGTTTATACTTAAACGAAAGCGACAAGATTTCTTAACTGAGATACGTCGTTTTGTTCGCGAAGTTGTGTTCCTCAGTGCACCATCGCTTTGTTCTGGTTTACGACTGGCGTGGACAGAAACTAGGGTCTTAGCCCACAGTGGATTGTACAGGATTTACTAGTACTTGTAACAAGTGTAATGCCAGGATTGCAAAAGGAATTAAGGCACGCGTTCCCTGGCTCGCTGGCACAGAGTATAATACTACAGTAGGTTCTGTTTTTGGGTCTTCACAAGGAATTAACCCTCCGTATGCTTAAACACGGATCCGTGTGGGACATTTCAACCTTACGTTAAAATACTAGTTAGTTTGAATTTAATTATCAAACTTTTGACGTCGCATACGAAGGGTTAAGTTTCTTTATAATACATTCTCCTATTTTGGCTGCAATAATTTTAATGTATGCTATCAAAACTCAATATTTCACTATCGACCATGTCAGTTGTAGTTGGCCTCGTGTTCATTTCCTTTACAGTTTTCGTTTGCTTACACTGCTTGCAGAAAAATCCTATTCGTTAAAAATTCGATTTGTAATATTCATCGCGTCGATAATTCAATTACTAAGGATTCTGTGGTTCACCTTTTTATTTCGTCCGAGACCCATCCGATGTGTGTGATACAAGCTAGTGAACCTGTACCTTTAGTAGAAAATCCTTGTCGCTTACGCTTTGTTATAACGGGATACTCGTACTGCGGAATGTTCTTAGCGTTAATTAATTTTGCTGTCATCTTTATGAGTGAATATAGCGAAATAATGAAGTAAAAGCGTTTTATTCACGTAAATATAGTAAACCTCTTTGTTGTTTTCAAGTTTTATGTTACTTATGACCCAGTATCAAAGGATGATTTATGACGCCTTGAGATATTTTTGATTATTTTACAGAATTACCATGATCGAACAAGATCGTGAGTGCAGTTGGGACTGCAGTTGTCCAACTACGGACCAACCGTCACCATAAACGCACTGCCAAGAGCAAATCGTAGAAATCGTACAGTACTAATCAGAATCGTTCCTACCACATTAATATATAATCACTTAAATATAAATAAAATTGAACCAATAGATACAATTATTGCACGAGTGTGGATAAAATGGGGTTTCAGCCAAACGATAATCTAATGGTTCTAACATACGCTCCAGCGCCAAGTTTAAGGAGCCAAAATGCAGACTATATGCATAATAAGGGTTCTTAGGGAGCTTCAACTTAAAATTTTGACAGTTTTCAAAACTCGCAGATATTATATAAGGCAAGTGAATATGATAACAACAGTTGAATGGATTGGAAGTCTTGTGATCTTGATGGCGCTTCCTGCCAGTTTTAAACAAAAATATTGTCAAACTGCTGGTTCGTTTTATTATTGAACTTGAAGGTGAGTTGTTTGTACTAAGCTACCTGGACCTCTAACATAATTGTCGCATGTGACTATTACTCGCGTGAGATAATTGCCAGTACGAGTCGCGAACCATAGTTATGCTAGATGGGCTGCAACAGAATCTTCAAAATTAAAAGCAAAATTTGTTTTTGTTATGTGTGATTGCACAAATGCACATGACTGACGGTCGTGAACGTGACGGAGGCAGGTTCGTCATTGACGGATACGGAAACGGGAGGACTTCGAATTTCAAACTTCGGAGTAAACGCTTAGTTTATTTATTTAACCTTCGTATTTCAAATATCGGCGTAAACCCTCAATTTATTTAGTTAAACTTCGTATTTCAAATATCGGAGCAAACCCTCAGTTTATTTACTTAAACTTCGTATTTCAAACTTCGGAGTAAACCCTCAGTATCAATTACTAAATACATGTAACGTGTTTGTCATAAAAACGTGATCTATTTGGTAATCTGTTTTTGATGAAAACGTTAATAAATTATATGGAAAAGCATAATTATTTGAGAGTAGCTCAGAAGACGTGATCACAGTTACGAGTAGGTAATAACTATCTCTTACGCTTTTGTCACACATTGTAATTTTTTTAACAAAATAAATATATTTTTTTAGGGTTCCGTACCTCAATTGGAAAAAACGGAATCCTTATAGGATCACTTTTGTTGTCCGTCCGTCTGTATGCCTGTCGAGACCCTTTTATCTCGAGAACTCGTGGAGGTATCGAAATGAAAATGAAATTAACACCATATACTCGGGTCTACGGTCCCTTGAAGCTGTGACAAAAATCAAACTTCTACGTTAACGTCGAAAAAAGATACGGCAGTTTATGTCGCAAAAAACGTACATTTCGACACTCTCAAGGGAATCAAAATGAAAGGGTACTTCCCGATGACCTAAAACTATGAAATTTGGCAAGTAATGTGGCCACATACTATAAATACTTATAAAAATCTGAAGACTATACATTTGTAATAAAAACAAAAAAATATTATACCTTTAGTTTTCAAACATCATTATTTGGATAAATCGAAGTTTGCACCTCGTTTGTATGCGGCGCCATACAGTTCAGGTGCAAGCTGAGCTCAAGCAGGCCAATTAAGGTGGGATAAGTGAAAGTTTTTACGGAAACGGAACCCTCAGTGCGCGAGTCAGACTCGCACCTGGCCGGTTTTTTTATCATGTGAGTACATTATTCGTTACATGAAATATGAAACTTCATCCGTAAAACAGTCTAAATTGTATATAAACAATAAATATTGCCCTAGAATGAAAGTCTAATGGCTTCTAGCTCTCCAGAGGTTTTCAATTACAATTTTAGAGTGATGATTGTTCAGAGAAGGTACTGTGGAGTAACAACAGTAATATTACGTACTGTTTATTGTCTACGCAAATTCAATTGGCCTTATATTTTATCTAACAATTCAGCGTAGTAATTTACCAAGATTACAGCGAACTATTCTGAAATTAATATTTCGCTGCGAGGTTATTTAAATGCGAGCCCGCCGGCAACTCAAGTGTGTAACTTAATTTGCGAACTGTAGGTACACATGGCTTTAAAGTGCGACGAACTACATAGTTAAAAGTCAAAATCTAAATAATTTATTTCAGAGTGTGCTCATATGTCAGTTACATTTATTAAAAAAAAGTTAGATATTAAGATCAAAGAGCGGAATAGAATAAATAAAATTCAATTAAAATGGCAACAGTGCTTAAAAATATTACACACAGTGCCTCGAGAGCCCATGTGCAACGAGTTCCAGTGTTTTCTGTAAGCGCAAACAGGGTTCTCCCAAATCAATTTGTCAAGGCTGTTAGGACTGTCACGCACACGGCGCATCAGGGAAGCGGTGCGCTTGCGAATGATCGCACTAAAACTATCAGTTCGCGCCTCCGCGAACATGCCTGACACACTGCAGAAACGTGGCAGTCCTATCAGAAGCCGACGCTGAAGCTGTTATATTGGACTCGCAGGGCATTGAGTGTCTTTTTGGTATGATTTGTCCACACGCTGCACGTGTAGAACGTTTGGTAGAATGCCTTAAAAAAGTTGTTAAGATCCGCGTGCTACAAGATACAACGTTGGAAAGTTTCCCAACAGGTGGACTGATCTTCAGGGCTAGCATATATTGCAGCGACTTTGCTCGTTGCGAGAGTCAGCATCTGCTGTCTTGCTCGCACGGTATTGAAGAGAAACTAACAGGTAGTATTTCTAGCATGACAAAGAGTCGCGTGTCAAAGTTATGCTAGACGTACTACCCCTACCATGAGTTAACACTTTTTTCCAGCATGACAAAGAATCGCGTGTCAAAGTTATGCTAGACGTACTACCCCTACCGTGAGTTAACACTTTGAACACCGGGAACCCGCTCCGTGGGCACTGTGCTCGTAGCGAGTTTTCGCTACATACGCTCCGTGGGCACTGTGCTCGTAGCGAGTTCGCTGCATACGCATTTCCCTGTGTTATCGGCTACACGCGTAGTGCTACGAAATCCTTGGTCGCCAAAGTGTTCACGTGACCGTACTCGTTACCGACAACACGATTTGTATGGAAAATAGTACAGTGCCCCTAACGGTTAGTTTGTAGAACGACGGACGACGCGGTTGGCGCAGTGGTTAAGCAACTGCCTACTGAGCCGACGGTCTCGGGTTCGAATCCCGGCAAGGGAAAATATTTGTGTGATGAACACGAATATTTGTGCCTGGGTCATGGATGTTCTATGTATTTAAGTATTTATTTATCTATATAAGTATGTATACCGTCGCCTGGTACCCATAACACAAGCCTTCTTGAGCTTAATTTGGGACTAGGTTGATTTGTGTGAGGTTGTCTGATATTTATTTATCTGATATTTACACGTCTCTAGTCTCTATTCTATATGCCGTCGCTAGCGAGTACGGTCACTCTAAACTCATGGTAAGGGTCAGGGTTAGTTGTTGGACGAGTTCGGACAAGACTGATCGTTCTGGTGAGCTTTAGAATAATTAAGAATGGTAAAGAAAAGAAGAATGTTGATTTTAACCCATAAGGCTAACAACCATTGTCTGAGATTCCTCTACTATATGTTTAATTTAGCGAAGTGCTTCGACATAACGGTAATTATTCTTCCGCATCGAGATCAAGTTAGTCTATTTTTGTATATTTGATACTCGTCTATTTATTTTCTCTTCTATTCATTTCATCTATCTATTTATTTTAATACCGGAAATTTGTACCCGCATAAAAAATTCACACTAATTAATTCCCATAGGTACTCAGAAACAACCAGTATTATTCACAGTAAACAGCAGCACTACCACCTGTTTATACCAGAACTACTTGTGAATAAATTACAACTTATCATGTTAATATTGAAGCAGCCGATGGCAACAGCACTCCAAACTTCAGCGCCGTGTTTCATTATACAACATTATAAAATAGTGGTGTAACTTACTAACTTACGTAACGCACCAGCCGTATGAATACTCTTAAGGCATACAAATAATTTGAATAAACTTACTGTTGTTAGGTAAATACTGGATGTTAACTTTGCTTAATTCTGCGGGGAGCGCTTGAGAGGGCTCGTTGTTTATGTACAACGCTTGGACGACTCTCAATATTTCCAGCTATAGTTGGTTTGTTTTTACATGCTGAGAAAACATACAACAAATTATAATTACTTTCTTTTGTAAAAAAAAATGATAACTATGAAATAATCCGAGTAATGGGTTTTTATTACTTTTCATATTTCCGTTTTTTATATCATCAGATAAAATAATACAATTCCCTTGGTTGTCAGTAAAAAATATGGGCGCAATACTAATGAACTCTAGCCCACAGTATAATAAAATAGATTTAAGGAAGATATCTTATTTCACTTTTATTTAAAACATAAATATAAAATATGTTCATGATTACACTAACGTTAACGTTTGTTTAATATACTAACATTTTTTCTTGACGTTTTCCTTAATTAAATATTAAATCACGTTAGATTTGGTCGTTAAAAGATGACCTAAGAATAATTTGTTTTCTAGGAACAAAAGTTACAGTTTGGTGCCGAAACCAGGATCTGGTACAAACACAAATATTTTTATTTATCACTGTGAAACCTTACACTAAGCCAAACACCGTTACATAAATAAAACTTCGGACGCAGCATTAGCTATAATTTTCAACTGACATAAATAGTTTATGTTATATAAATGTAACAGAAACCTCTCTCGGAATTTTTCTCCAATTATACTTCAGAACATTCTCGCGGAATTACCCACAATGTACAGTCAGCAGCGAGTCGTTACTTAGCAGATACTGCGAGCCGCGCTTTGATAATTTTGGCTACATTTACTGAATTGCAATAAATTTCGCAGATGGGCCTAGTTAAATCGCCATGTCACTTCCTGTGTCGTGAATATTAACGTTGCACGTCACCACTTCATTTCGACGTAACGTTGAATTATGTATTCGCACTTCTTAGTTTCTATGTCTTGTGTGACCTAATTTTTATCTACCCTGTCAGCACACGAGTTTGAGTAACTGATCGGTTTAGGTAGTCGTATATAGTTGCAATCTACCTATGTCACAAATTGGACTAGTGTTCCTATGTCGTTGAGTAATCAAATAAATACAATATGCATGCCCAAAGGCGACGCCAAACGGAGGCAATTAATTCAACTCACGGTCAACCACACACAGTAGTGACATTAGTATGAGCAAGTGAACAGAGCTTAGACTATATGGCAATTTGGATCAAAATTAACCCATTGGCGTTAACCAGCAGGGCTAGCATTATAGTGCCGCAACTTCACTTGCCGAACGAATCAGCATCTCCTGTCTTGCTCACACGGTATTGAAAAGAAACTGACAGGTAGTATTTCTCGCACGACAAGCTAGACGTACTGAACTGCTATCAAATTTTTATTTTTGGTGAACATTTTAAATTAATTTGGATTAAGTTTTACATTTAGTATTTGGGCCATTTTATTTTTGTTGTACACCCCATTTCTTTTTAGATTTTGGATATTTTAGGTATTTTCTACTCATAATCACTTCTTTGCGATCTTGCGATCTGATGTGGAGACAAAAAGTGCCCGCTTTACACAATTTTTAGCATTTCTTAAGGTGATGGAACTCTCTCTCTCGGAAATTTTTGAGGTATGAATTCATTGTTACTTTCGGCTTAAATTCCTGGTAAAAGAAGAACATTTTGATCGAGAATACATATTTAATATATTATTATGTAACAAAATATACCTGCCCTCCTAAAATTGTTGATATATAGGTAAATGTAATAATAACTTGCAATTAGTAAAAAAACGTTATTTTCTGATGAAAACTCCCGGGTTGAAATTATATTGCAAAAGCCAACAGAATAAAATATGAAGTTTATGTTATGCTAGCAAATAAACAAAACGTACGTTGAGTAGCATTTTCATGTTAAAAATGATAAATTTCATGTTTCATATTTATTAATGTTTGCATAGTTTTCATGTTAAAAAGAAAACAAACGAAAACTTCCACGTTATGTTTTATAACGAATTTATTTTAAATATGTTTAGAAACACCTACTAGCTATTTGTTAATTGAAGTATAACTGAAATATTTGCGGCATAGTCACGTGAAGATAATTAACTACTGTAAATATTGTAGTAAAATAAATGCTTTGTTGAGAAAGAAAAGAAACTGCGTATCAAGTAAACGCTAAATGTTACTAATTTCAAAACTCAAGAAAAGTCCAACGAAATCGTAACTTCCCCTAAATAAGTCCTTTTAAAGGTACAGAATAAGATAAGAAAAGTAACAATAATGAAGCCAGGGAACAAAACAGATTACTTTTAACGATTTCTCTAAGACTGCTATTCTCAAAGTGTGCGCTGAAGAGTCCTGTTGCTCTGAAAGGTCCCATTTAAGAGAACCGCTGGAATAATATCAGTTTGAGGAAACACGTAAAGCAGTTTTAAGTTACATAAAATTACAAAACCAGCCAAGTGAAGGTACGACTCGCGCACGATGGATACCTCTATACAGAAAAGATGTCCAGAAAACCACTTTTTTTATACACACAAATAAATTGTTTATATTTTTATTTTGCCAGCATTTTTTTATGTAACAAACAGTTGCAATATATTGCAATTCCAGAGAATGTCAAAAGTTGTCAAATATTATTTTGTTCCTGTTTAATGGATTTTTTTATCTTGTGAAGAAATGAATATTTAGATAATGGTTTAAGTGTTTGAGGAGTCCGTTAATAAATAAATAAGTCTTGTTGGCTTTAGCCCGACATGGCCAGATTTTTTTTTGTTTTTACAGCGGCTTTTTGAAGCTTTGTAAAACAAAAGCCTGTAATACAATATGTATTTTACAAAGGTATAATTGCCTAAAAAGTTTGAAGCCCATCGTTCATAGATACAAGGTTCAGGGCCCAAAATAAGCAAAGAAGACATGATCGCTTTTGGGACTCGGGGGCGGAACAAGAAACTAAAATGTAAGGGTTGTGCACCGCCAGAGGGAACGAAATATGCTTAAGTTTATAGATACGGCTTTTTACTTAACGGTGTTATAGATTTTTGGTAGAAATGTGTACTACAACGAAGGGATTGTTTTTGCTCTTCCTTGAGGTATAATTTACGGGTACTTAAACGAAGAAAATACTTGCGAGGTTCATATATTTGATAAGGGTTTTAGTTTAATGATGGACTTGATATTTTTTGATTTATTTTATTCAAAAAAGTAACACAGAATTACTGTATTCCAACCAAGGAACTGTCTATAAAACTACATATAAAGAAACTTAAAAACTAGTTCTATTTAGGCGACGTAACTCCCAAGCAGCACATTAGTGAATTTTGCAGCTTATCTTATAGCTTTAAGTTCTAAATGAGTGGTTTAACAGTGTTTGATACAACTTATAGCTTTAAACACAACTCAAAACTGTATATGAGTTCATCCTATCACTTGTAGTTGCATAGGAGCGTTTTTTGTTTCTACTTTATTACTTATGGTGGGATAAAGTCGATTTTGCTACTTAAAGTTGCATGAAGGTTCAAATTGTCACTCAATAAGAAGCAATAGTGCTATATAAGGCCTTAAAATCACTTATAAGCAACTTTTACATATAAGTGGGAACATACCCTTATTTGGAACTAAAAGTTCCAAATGACTAGTACAATAGCGAATTATATCACCAATAGTGGCTAAAGGGATAATTTTACAGCTCTTTTGGAACCAAAAAATATTGCAACTTTAAGGCCTAAGAAGTACCTTATTGCCACTCCAACGCATAAATAGGTCTCAGTAGGAGGTTCTTGGAACCAAAAGCAGTTATTTTCACTTATTTCAAACCACTAACGAACTAAAAGTTCTATTATAGTTCCTATTTGCGCCTTGTCAAAATATATTTAATAGTCTTGCTTGTTTAATAGTCTACAAAAGAGCAAATAATTACTATTGGTAATATCATTCACTGCTTTGCCACTCGCAAGATACAAATAAGTGATTATTAGACTTGATAGTTCCAAATAAGGAACAAATAAGTGAAAATAAACACTGTAGGATCTTTTTTGTTTCGCCATGTTTACAAATGGAAGCCTATGAAAATTGATTATTTTAACCAGAATTTTATCACACTGACGCCTAATCACAGAATTTTGATAGTTGTGACGATGTTACTTTAACATTGTACGTAACCTACAATCATTAGGTCAGGTTTTTAACAGTTTTATTTATTATCAGTATCTATTCCTTATTTAATTTAGCACTCTCTTTTTTAATATTCCTGATCAAATGAAGGGCGCGTCGAAATTTACAAAGAAAACATACTATAGTTTCACAGTAAAAAAAAAATCGCAAGAATTTCGTGCTTATTTCAATGCTTGTATAACGTAAAGTTTTAATCACAATCAAACAGACATATAAATCCAAAATGAATATGGCGGATCACGTATTACTTTTAATAAAACACAATTTGACAGTTGCCTCGCCACTCAAAGATAATTTTGGCGACTCATTTATCACTCATTGACCGAACTGAAATGTTTTCATTCGTTCACTGCGCATAACTTTCACCCATAGTTCTAATTACCACTTAAGGTAATTGTGAGATCTCTTATGGATTCTATTTAGCACCAAAAATAGGCTGCAATTTTTCTCCTTTTGGTTCTATACTGGTGGCATAAGGGTTCTTGCCACCTATATAGCACTTAGTCATGGTGGTAAATTTCACTTAAGCATCTAATTAGATATGATATACGAGCTATTTAGACCCAGTTGTGCTACTTGGGCTGTGTGGCTCCATAGCGTCACTATCATTAAAATATATCTTTTGACTGATCAAAAGTACCTCTGTATTTTTAAAATAGTATAAAACAAAGTCGCTTCCTGCTGCCTGTCCCTATGTATGCTTAGATCTTTAAAACTACGCAACGGGTTTTGATTTGTTTAATAAATAGAGTGATCCAAGAGGAAGGTTTATATGTATAATACATGCATTGTATATTTTAGTATCAGCATTGGACCAGTGCGAAGCCGGGTCGGGACGTTTAATGTATATTCTGATCAACGATAAATAATACACAATAGATGGAATGGCTACGACGAACAGTGTGTCAATACGTACTTTTTTGTACGCGCAATATAATTAAGATGAATTATTCAAAATAATGCTCCGCGAGTTAAAAGATCAGTTTGTGCCAACCCTTGTCTTCTTTGGTATTTGCAAACAGAAAATTGCTTCAATATTTTTCATGTGAGTAGCAGTAGATACAGTGGATTCATTCATGTGAATTCATAGTATACTGCCTTATTATTTTAATGTAAGCCGTAATCAATAATATAAGAGCCAATTTAGGTACAACGTTAAGTAATCTAACTCCTACTCTAAAAATCTTAAGTTTTTTGTGTACATAGAATGGATAATGATTTTGTGTAAGATATAATGCCAAGTTAGCCAAAATAAATACCTAATAACTATATGGAATAAAGATACGAAGGATAAATATTCAAATAATATAAGATAATAAATATGGTAACCCCAAAAAAATAGGATCAACATTGGTTTCTGTTTAATAATAAAAATATGAAGTTAGTAAGTTAGGTACATTTTTAGATATAAGTAGCTATAAAATTGAGCGCAGCAATATATGTTTGGCGAAAGTAAGATAAATGTACCAAATGTAAGCTATGTATTGAGATAAAAATAAGTTTAATATAAAATATGAGGTTTATTTTCTCTGACAGAAACCATTATTATTGCCCATTATTATCATAGTTGTAATCATTATGGTAAATGTCAAAATAAATCTCTTGAAAATCCCAAAATATCTAAAATATTGTTACTACGCGAAATTTAATATACAGTTCGCGGAATATTTCATAGCAATTCCTCCCACGTATCTATTTTACGAAATAACTACTTCATGGAAGTGGTGTGTGGGCGTTCTCGCGTTGCCAAGTACTAGGTATATAGATTGAATAAAGTCTCTTAATAACAAGCGAGTATACGAGAGAGAGCGAGATAAAACGATTCTATTAGATTTAACTAAATTAGAGCATATAACACTCAATATTGGGGTTTTAGATTTGAGTCCCACGTTGGGCGCCAATGTAGCCCTGTCAACTAGGCATGTAAGAAGCATATATAATATAGTAAAATAGTTTTCTCCAACTTGCTTCGAAATGTTCCCATTAATGTAGTAAAACGGGACCGCTAAAACGTTTATTTTTATAAGGCGTTAATACAAATTAAAAAATATAGGTATATATTATTGGCCTCGGCCGGGAAATAGCTATTATTTAAATAAGATGATTAAGTAAAAATCACACCTTCCGTTTATGACGTCTCATACAAATGAGCGTACTCCTAATTTGGCCGGTTACTGCATTATACGTATTATTTGAATAAGGCAATTATATTATTAATATTACTACTGGCGCGGATACAAAGGGAGTTAACTGACTTATTTTCTAAATTTCTTACTTCCTTACCTAAAGGGTAAAAAGTGGGACCCTATTACTAAAACTTCGCTGTCCGTCCGTCTGTCTGTCTGTCCATCTGTAACCAGGCTGTATCTCATGAACTGTGATAGTTGGACAATTGACATTTTCAAAGATGATGTATTTCTGTTCCGACATAACAACAAATACTAAAAAACAGAATAAAATAAATATTGAATCCCATACAACAACGTGATCGTTTGAGTTAACTTTACACCTCATTTGTATCCAGTGCCATACAAACCAGGTGCAAACTTAACTTAACCCGGACAGTTAAGATGGGATAAGCGTTTGCACGGAATCCTAGGTTTGTGAGTCCGACTTCCATTTGGCTGGTTTTTTTATTTGCTTTGCTTCCCACTTTCCCTTCATAATCACGAAAATAGTCCCCCCGCACCCTTAAACAAAATCCGCGCCCTTACCGCCAAAAATTAGCATTTTTAAAACCAATAAAAGGACTATCAAGATTACCTACATTTTCCGTGTCACTATCAAGCATTTCAGCATTGTGAGTCTACGTTCTATAACGAATAATGGCATGGAACTGTTCGTACGAGCCACAAATATTCCCAATGCGACCAAACAGCGAGGCTGCCTAATCCTTCTCCTGAATGCATTGTTGCACGGTACGCAGGGCATTGTATAATCTTCTCATACACGTACACGTATGTGTTCAGAGGCTTAACATGTAATGGCACAATGCTTTCAGTAGTATTTTTCTGAGACATGCTCGGAAATTGTGACGTTCCATTCGTGATAATAGTCTGTGAGTGCATTACGAAGCTTAGTGAAATTTGGTTTAAAAGGAAAGAAAGGATGAAAACATCTATTTAACGAACAAACATATAGAATATTCAACAGAAAAATATGACAAAAGGGGTGACTATTTCGCAATTCGCAACGACAAACCATTCACTATGGCTTGTCTCAATAAACTACACTCAAGCTACGATACCTATCCACGTGTCCGTTTGTAAGACTTAAGATCACATTTGAGTTTGGTAGCATATTTGAGTCATCATCTACATCATCGGCCCAAAGTTGTCCACAGCTGGACATAGGCCTTGCCTAATTTACGCCACCAAACCCATTAGCTATCGGCTCGTCCACTGCCACTTCAACTTGCTTATCTTTATTGCTATGTCGGTTCTTGTTTGTTATTTGAGTACAATTTATTAATATGCGCTGGTTCTTACTTGAGTACATTTTATTAATAAACTTTACTTTGCAGAATCAATACACAAAACGCGCTTTCTGTCTTGACTTCTCATTGTACCTAATATTATTTTTTTAAGAATAAAGTAAAAAATTGAAAAATGTTAATGGTTCAATATTATTTATATCTGTCGAGTTCTGTGCTCACAATATCAACACAGAAACTTTAACCTAGAAATTGATTCCAAATGTATGGAACTTGGTCTTCTGCCTTACTTTACTTCTGGTTTCATGACTTGTCATATTAAGATATAGATATCCTCTCATTATGTTTGTATGACTGTTTCGTATATAATCTCTTGACGTAACAAAAAGATAAATTCCAAATTCTAAACGAAGTCAGTATATAAAACACTTTTATCGTTAGTACATTTCGCTTGACTTATTAAAGGGGTTACCTTAAAAAAAAAACATTTTCTTTTTCAGCAAAGTTTATCAGATAAAGCCTTCAAGATAACCGTGTCCGTCCCCTGAGTTAGAAACGTAAAAAACTTTTAAAAACGTAACTCGTGAAACTGGATGAGATTTTCATAATTAATTTGAAAACGCTGCCATTGAAACTAATTTATTATCTGACAAGTTGATTAGTTAAGAAGTTACGGTTTAAATTTTGTAGGTACCTACTTAAGTTTAATTTTGTTTATATACAGCGGAGTTTTGGAGGTAAAACTTTATTAAGGTGCCCACAATTACCAAATTATTTAGATTAGGTATACAGGATGATCAATCCAAATGGGTCAGTTTTTTTAAAACTCATACATAACCGGGAATTGAACCTGGTTAAAATTCTGTTAGTAATCGCATTTCGTATTTTAACATCCTTTAAAGCTGTTTAACTGGGTTATGAATGAGATATATAAAAAAATGCAGTTTTATTCAATCTAAAATTGACGCCATGGTTCCTAAGAACAGATTTCTCTATGTCTTATAGTTTCTGAGTTCTCCCTACTGACCCATTTGTATCGATCACCTAGTATAATTTAAGAACTGTCAAATATTATCCAAGTAACGCATGGATGGTTCGCTCACTGTACAAAATAAACCATGAACAATTCTTGTACAATTAATGAGCCAAAATGTATGCATATGTAAAATCACGGTATCGTTAAACAAAAAGGTCTCTTAATAATTTACGGTCGGAAAGCATGCACAAAGATACGGGATTTAAAACCAAAACAGACCCTCGCATTCTTTGTTTAGGAATTATCCCTGAATTGCTTAGGGAATGAATTCAAAATATACAAACATGCTGACCATTAAATATACTTAAATGTAGGTATCTCAATATAAATCACCTTTGAGATGAGGCAGATAGTAAAGCTGTTAGTATTATCTCTTCGGGTATAGAGGTTCATCCAGATAATATGTTCTTGTAAATGACACCCAGAAATCGTTTTGACAAAAATATGTACAACATTGTAATGTTAATGTCAAAAAGGGTACTTCAAATGTGAGCGTCAGGATGGCGGTTACATCAACGAATGGAGCTGCGTTATACGTTAGGAGTTAGTGCTAGCAATGTGCTAAATGTGCGCCAAAATTGGAACAATGTACTCTTTAAGCTCCAGAGATATTTAGAAATAAAGGACGCCCGCCAACCTGACGTCAGGTTGGCGGGTGCATTTCCAGTTCTATCTAATGGCTGCCTACTCAAGAGTGAAAGAACTGCCTAAGGTTAGTGCTCGCATTGTGCTTCCAGCCTTCCACATGTATGAAGCACAATAAAATTCAGAGAGCGGTAAAATAGTTAAAAGTACAGAGTCACGAATACTTGTCATTGGAAACATGGAATTTGGAATTTATTTAGCGCATATCGCTAAACCATCGACGATCTTTTGTACAAATGAAGGGCCAAGGTTAAGAATTGGTTCAACCACGTTTGCAAAAATTACGAAAAATTTGGACCTAGCGTTTTACAAGCAAAGATAAATTTTGTAATTTTGTAGCTATAGACTAAAAACAAATTATTTCGCCAGTAGCCCTTTAAATATGACGTAGATTATAATGCAGCACGTGAATTAGTTCAATCATAATAACACACCATTGAAATACGTGCCTTAAGGTGAGCCGCGCGATAGCATAAAATGGTGTTCATAATATGATCAAAATGTCATGCAATTCTAGCAGACATGTGGTGAGAGAACTAGAGCAAATTCATCTCATGTGCTCATATAACGGCATTATGAGAAGAAAATGGGTGTTCAAATAAAACGAGAATGCTAATAAACACCAGATATAAGCGTTTTATGAGATTTTTGCTTGAAATGCCGCTTGGCTTCATATCGCAGCTATTCACGAGTTCACGACGTGTGCTATTAGAGCATTTTTAACACCCAAGGAAATAAGGCGTATTCTGTAAGTTTAAAATTAATATCTGCGTTTAATTTATTTTTTAAAGTATGTGGGCGGCTTTTAAAATTGTGGTACAATTTTGAGCGTGCTTTATATCGAATTAAGAAAAACGTAACGTCGACTAACTTCCACGTGATGAACTGATGCTCTGGCAAAGGTTATGGGAGTCTATTTGATGTAGACGGAGATCTTTTACTACAACGGTTATCGAGTTTTCGTGTAAAGAAAAAAAACAAATAAAAAAAAAGTGTGTGTGTCAGCTCCGACGCACGACTGGAGTTTACTCTTCAGGCCAGGCGCACCACGATTTTTTTTAGTCGCGCGATAATTTTGTCGCAGAAATAAGCGTACTTATGGGTTTATGAAAATCGTGCGCAAGAAATATGTTAGCTTAGGCACGGCAAAGCAAACTCGCAACATAACGAGGGCTACGTGAGCCGAAAGTTCATTCAACCTCTGCGCAGCCATCAGCAGAAGCAGCTTTCTCTCCTCGAAGGCTTCAGGAATGGTTTCTGGGAATATTGGGGACCCCAAGAGGTTGAAAGATCTCGCCGACGACACTTTCAGTCCGGGGAGCAGAGCACTGAATAAGGGGAAAGAATCGTGTGAGTTGGTACTGCAGGGGAAAAATTCGCATTTGCTGAAATTAAGATCTAAACCCAGAGCTTTTAAACGAGGCAGGAGCATGAGCAAGTCTTGTTCCACTTCTTCAGGTTTACCACCTAGGGTACCGTCATCTAGGTACCAGATATTCAATGGGGATTTAACTCAGAGGTTACCTTTTGTATGGCTAGACAGAAAACTAAAGGGCCTAGCGGATCCCCCTGCTGTGCACCAACTTGGGAAAGAACAAGAGAACCATTGTAGAAAAGATTAGAAGCGGAAGAATATACTTGGAAAAGGAAGGGGTAGAGTGATGGCACTTTATCCTTCACTTCGGACAGTAAAACATCACGCTCCACTGCGTTAAATGCGTTTTTTAAATCAATTTTAATTAAAACGGATTCTGAGTTTTTAGTATCTACCGAAAAAGCCCGCGTAGCGTGAATTGCAGCCTCGCAGCCCAATCTTGTGCCAAACCCTAATTGGCAAGGTTGCAGATAAGCTGCCATTTCTTCTTTCACTGCACGGCAACCTAGCTTTGCCGTTAAGCGGCGGAAAGCACTGCCTATGGCAATGGGTCTTATACCACCGTCTTTTTTTGACAGCGCACATAAGGAAGCATCATAAATATAGGGGCAAACTTCGGGGTTTAATTGACCACTGAGCAAAAAATTACAAAGCTTGGCCAGATGTTCCAGGAGCCGAAAACCGGCGTCTCCCGCAGATGCAGACGTAAGCTCCTTAAGATGAACAGGGCGGATACCATCCAAACCGGCGGCCGAACTCTTGTTGAAAGAGCTGAGTGCCTGCACCACTTCCTCCAGCTTAACAGTTAAGGCAGAAATAGATATGTCAGGTTCCGGTGGAAGTACCAGCGGCCAGGACGGGGCTGGATGCTTCGACTGCAGCGTAGCTAAAGTCTCAGGGCTCGACGGCGCCACGCCCTCATCCGACATAAGCACTCGCACTGCACCTGAGAGATCCCCTTCATGTACTTTACGCTCAATTGTCTTCAGTATGGAGTGTGATCTCAAAGGCGTGGTCTCTGCACCGATGTTCCCACTGATATCAAAAGAAGCAGAGTTAATATTTCTCTTAACTTTCGTGGTTAAATTGCCCGTGGCCGACGCTTCAGGCGATTTAAGTGCGGAATAGGCAAAAGACAGTAAACTAAACCATTCGAGAGTGCCATTGGAGTCGATACACTTATCAATGAGGTCGCTCAATTTGCCCGCTGCCAAGTTTCGCGCCCCTTTGGGGATGTGCCGTAACACACGTACTGACTGCTGTAACGTAGCTAGATCACCAAAATCTAGATGAATGGGGTTGTTACCATGAGCTTGCTGAGAAAACGACAGTCTAGGGTTGGAGGGGATGACTTGGGGAAAATGTTTATGCATGAGCCCTATATGCACTTTAAGTCCATGAGGGGTAAAAGTTCGAGTTGAGTTGGGACAATGGGGACAGCGCAAGGATGAAGAAGGATCACTCATATTTATAACTAACACTTACAAATAAAAGTAAAAAATACAAGCAATTATAATAAAATAAGATACAATTTAAAAGCCAACATCAAAAACATAACAATTTCGATTTAAACTTCATAGCTTCTTGTCGGTCGGCAAGACTCCCGTCTAGAAAATGAATGGCTCGGTTGTGTTGGATCCTTGATTTATGTATGTATTTATCCTGGAAAGTTTCACGAAATCAAAACCATTCTGCGGCTGAATGCAGGAAAATGAGAGCAGTGGTGATGGAAAAGTATTCACGCCTTCTCTATTTCTAAGCTTAAAGCCGAGTCACAATTAAAGCGGTCTCTCTCTACAGCAAGACGTCTTCTTCGATCTTAGCACCATACATAGCACGGCTAAAACACCAAGAAAACACGGTCTTTGCATTGCACGTTATAAAAGTTGTAATCTTGGATATCACAAAAATTCGTTAGGTTTGTTTGGGAGCTGAAACGAACACGTATCTTTTAGCCGATTGTGTGACGGGCGCTATTGTTTCAAAAGCAGCACATTTTACCCGTTAAGCGTAGATTTTATTAAATTTTATTTTATTTATAAAATTTTGTTGACACTCGACATGAAGTTGACATTGACAATTTTATAGTTTGTTTATGTGAACATAATGGTAGTTTTAAAAGTCGTATCTCAGTATACGATCGGGGTAAAAATACGACTTCTTAATTTAGCAGGTTATGCGTTAAGCGCTATAGACTAAGATCCCGATATAAATCGACCTTCACCGAGATGTTTATTTGATGAAATGTATTGACGTGACAACGTCTTAAATTAGGTTGCGCTCGGAGTCACTCATGAAAAAGTGTAACGCCCGCTCACGTCTGTTAGGAGGGCCGGTTCTCCCGCTAAAACTCGAGAACGGCTGAACCGATTTGGCTAATTTTAGTATTGAAATATTCGTGGAAGTCAAGGGAAGGTTTAAACGGTGAGAAAATATTGAATAAATGAGTGGAAAATAATAAAAAGGATAATTTTATATTCCCATACAAATTCAAACTGTTCGTACTTACCTGTCAAACATATGATGTTTGTTCCGTCGGTTCGGTATTTTTAGAATAATTACATGTAGATCAAGACTAAATACGGGTTTGGAATCGACAACATACATGCATAATAGTCTGATTATCGCATATTTAGGATTTAAAACATGTAAAATATGACACTATAATGACATTAATGACACATGTGATGGGTGCGTTCAGAAAGTATCAAATGTAATTAAACTGTTGTTAGGGAAATTGTGAATGGATATGATACAAATAAAGAAAAAGACGTTGTCACGTAAAATCTTCCTTCGCCCGTAAAACCAACTTTACAGGCAACCATTTTTTTATATTTAGGTTAATATGTCAATATATATATTGCATATGGGTTGCCTAACAATTTTTAGTCCAGGGTATGTTTAGTAAAAAATAAACAATATATTTTTTTTAACATTAATTTCACCGATTTGATTATTAGATAAAAATTCATAATTAAATAATCTTTAATTTTATTCAGTTTCAATTCAATAATCAGACCGTTGCAAAATGCTAGTAGGTATAGATTTACCTGTTTATACCTGGCTACCCGATAGTTGTGACGGGAAAAGAATAGGCAACCTAACGTTTGCATATTCTATGGGCTTCATACTTTCGATTGGTATAGAATTTATCTAATATTAATCAAACCGGTGAAATGTTTAAAACATTTTTTTTTATTATCAATTAAACATACCCTGGACTAAAATTCGTTAGGCAACCCATATGCAATATATTTATTGACATATTAAATTGAATATAAAATACATTTCATCAAATAAACATCTCGGTGAAGGTCATTTTATATCGGGATCTTAGTCTATAACGCTTAACGCATAACCTGCTAAATTAAGAAG
This sequence comes from Apotomis turbidana, assembly GCA_905147355.2. NCBI lineage: Eukaryota > Metazoa > Arthropoda > Insecta > Lepidoptera > Tortricidae > Apotomis > Apotomis turbidana. The sequence continues at coordinate 6,725,480 of LR990295.1, read as the reverse complement.
TCGTATTTTTACCCCGATCGTATACTGAGATACGACTTTTTAAATTAGCACGGCAGATACGTTCGATTTTATACCCCATATTTTTCATACCCCGGGCTTATATATGAAAATCGATTCTTAAGGAGTAAACTCCAACAAAAATCTGACAATTCATTTCCATAATTCACTGTTATTAGTATGTAATCGACACGTTTCGAGTATCCTCTGTACACAAAGCAAGGAAGCACAAACCACAATTTTCAGTAATTATTGTGTGTGCTAAGTGTAAATGTATTTGTACACGTTCATATGACGTTTATGAAATACTGCAGAATGATGTTTAATAAAGCATTAAGCTATCTAATTTTCCGTTCAATAATAGCTTACATTTGGTTAAATGAAGTATGCCTAATAAATACCGCAAATTCACATTATTCCACGATACGGTAAATTCAAATTTAGTCAGGCGAGGCCGATGCATCATGACGTGGATTGTCCTCTAGTGCAGAAACAGAGCATTTTTGTCGTAATCGTAATATTAATAATAATAATTTGTAGTCATAAGGAAAAAAACTTACTGACCATTTTTTTCTTGTGGGAATATATCTAGATATTGAAATTGGTAAAATACCTCTGGCTGAATGCAGCAAGAAGTGAAAACCATAGGGAAAAAAACAAGTAGGTACCTATTTATCATTAGCAAAAAGGCGTCCTTAAATGTACCGGTCGTCAATGCGATGTCCTATCTTCCTTATTCCCATGAATATATTTCTTTAGAAAACAATTTTTCAGACTAGAAATATTAAACTCACAGAATAATCCTTGTTTTAAATTGCTTCAACTTTATTCAATTGCAAATATTTAGTAAAAAAACTAAATAAGTCCTTTGAGACACACTTAGCAGGGCACAAAGCGTGTCATTATCGCAACATAATGAATACGAAATGAAACCCTTTGAGGCTAGCTAGAGACATCAGATGTCCACCCACACGTAGAAAAAGGCGGTGAATTAAAAATTGTCACTTAAGCCTTTTTCACTAGGGGCGTAATAATGACATGCCCAAGAGCGCTTTGCAGAATTAAAAACTCCATTTTTATGAAATTGTTTTCTCGCAGAGCGCTTTTGTAAAAATGTAGGTTGGTTCGCTTTGGCAGAGCACTGTATGAATGTGCACGTTTCCAAAATTATGCGAAATTATAATGCTGTTCAAGGCATGTACACTTTTTCTATTAAACTGTTTTTACGAACATCGAATGCGAAAAATGAGTGCATTTCCTCCAAGGGAAAACGAAAACCCGAATTTTATGCAGAATTTAAAAAATATATATTTTGAATTCAATGGAGTCCAAGTCCAATTAACTGAGAGAAACAAAGAGTGAATCGAAATATTTTCATGAAAAGATTCATGCAAAGGGATTTAATCTTACTAGTTTTGGGTTTCTGGGTATTTTACTTGGGTTGCTAAGCCGCGAAATTGTGCGCATCGGGTTACAAGCATTAAATTTCTAACACACATAGAGCGTTCCACGGTGATTATTTTCAGATGTGGAGGGAAGTCAGATTCGTCCCCTGTGTGGTGGGAGAACGGGGTGAAGAGGACAAAGTACTGCTCTTTTTCTTTTTTTTATTACTGATCAGTTAAGGCTATTAGGGCTTATCCGACATCGTTTTCATGTAAAATAGATATCAGCTATTAATTTTTCATGTTATTTAAGAATAGTTTGATATAAAAATTTGGGTTTATTGCCGAAAAGATAAAAATCACAACAAGTTTTTTTTATTCAGAACGATAAATTAGTTATCTATCCTGAATATTTACAATTTAAAAAAATATTACTAAACAGCAAATTTAATCTTGTTTTTAAAAATCAATCTGATACAAAAAATACCTTGAAAAAAATGTTGATGTTAAGCTTAGCCTGCGTGTTCTAGTACATTTTGCTAAGTCGCGAAATTGTGTACATTGGGATACAACCACGAAATTTCTACCACGGATAGAGTATTCTGCGGTGATTATTTTCAGATGTAGAGGGAAGTCAGATTCGTCCCTTGTGCGGCGGGAAAGCGGGGTGAATAGTACAAAGGGGTCCTCTTTTTCTTTTTATATTACTGATCAGATAACGCTACTAGGACTTGTGTGGTGTCGTCGTTTTCGTGTAAAACAGATATCATCAATTCATTTTCCATGTTATTTATTCATAGTACCATATAAAAATATGGTTGTATTGCCGAAATTGTAAAAATCACAACAAGTTTTTTTTATTCAGGGAGATAAATTAGTTATATTTCCTGAATATTTACTACTAAGAAAAATATTGCAAAATAGAAAATTTAATCTAGTTTCTAAAAATATATACATATTGGGCACTCTTCATACAAAAAGTAACTTAAATAAATTGTTGATGTTGAGATTAGCCCGTGTGCTCGTGATACATAAGCAAAAAAATATTTTGTTTTAATTACATGAATTTGTTTTTCTAGGACGTTTATAGTAAAAAATATATGTAAAAGCATGTTAATAATCATTATTTAATGTATTTAATGAAGCGAAATAGGATGCGTTCGGAGATTTACGTTGGTTACGCTGACGTAAAGATATATTTTAAGCTACTGTTTGTATGAGAAGTGCCCAACATGCATATATTTTTAGATACCAGATTAAATGCGGTTTTTGAAATAATAATAATAAGTTGAAAATGTTCACGAAATTGAACTAATTTACCTCACTGAATAAAAAAACTTGTTGTGATTTTTACCTTTTCGGCCATTACACTCATATTTTTATATATAACTATACAAAACTAACATAAAAAATTAATTAATGATATTTGTTTTACACAGAAACGATACCAAACACGTCCTGGTAGACTTAACTGACCAGCAATAAAGAAAGAAAAGAGGGATACTTGGCCGTATTCACTCCGCTCTCCCGCCTCACAGTGGACGAATATGACTTCCCTCCACATCTGAAAATAATCACCAAGGAACACTCTATCTGTGGTAAAAATTTCATGCTTGACACCCGATGCGCACAATTATGTTAGAAAACAGCGGACTAACAACTCTACTATTTTTCGTCTTTGCAGTAAATAATTTCGTAATTTATTATTGCATGATGTTACGGAGACATGATTTTTTTAATTTTATTAAAACTTTCGTGAGACATTGTATTAAGCGGTTTACACTCACGTGAAATAGTCAGGAACGGCCCGACATGTTTCGAACTCGTATGGCAACCTCCGCGGCAACCTCGTCACGACCACCTCGTCACCTCGTGACGAGTTTGCCGCGGCGGTGTACGGGCAGCCGTCCCTGATGAAGAGCTCCATACGAGTTCGAAACATGTCGGGCCGTTCCTGACAATTTCAAGTGAGTATAAACCGCTTAATACAATAATGATTTTTTTATATAATTGTCGATGACAACTGAATGTCTTATTTAATAGCTTTACAAGCAACCTTGTTTATATTAAAGCGCAGCATTGAAAACTTTTATGGTTTGGTTGGGGTTTGATTGAACCCGCGTTTCCATCGGCTTTCCGGACCAACACAGGCCTCTCACCTAAGAGACCAATGAAACAATGCTCGAGCCATTGATTTTTTAAACCAGTTGCTTCATTTTTAGGGTTCCGTACCCAAAGGGTACAAACGGGACCCTATTACTGAGACTTCGCTGTCCGTCCGTCCGCCCGTCCGTCCGTCCGTCCGTCCGTCTGTCACCAGGCTGTATCTCAAGAACGGTGATAGCTAGACAGTTGAAATTTTCACAGATGATGTATTTATATTGCCGCTGTAACAACAAATACTAAAAATAAAATAAAATAAATATTTAAGGGGGGCTCCCATACAACAAACTTGTTATAGATTATATATATATATATAGGTACAGAACCCCTCATGCGCGAGTCGGACTCGCACTTGCCCAATTTTTTATATGCCTCAGGGTGGCATCGTATTCAATTTGGTTAACGCTAACAAATTGTTGGTGCTTTAATAAAAAATAATAAGCGAAGCTGTGTTAATTAGAAAATTGTTTCCTTGACACATGAGCATCCTTTTCATTGCCTCGGGAAATGCAGAAATAATTATGCGAAAGCATTAATCACGTACGTTTTATGAGAGTTTATAGTAAAGTCACGTAAAGTGAACATTTCATATCACGACTTAATATTGCATGAGTATTATTTAAATTGCCTCGGGGAAAACACTTGTTGAAGCTTAATAAATAACAGTATATACGTATAATGTGATAATTATAGTGCCCTTTCAATAACCATTCTATAATTATTGGCGTAGATTTTATTGAATAATAATGATAAATACCAACAATTGCCTCCAATTGCAATTGTAATTGTAACTGATAGACACCTATCAAATAATGTGTCATTTTATGAAGGTACAGAAATGAAATATCTGTACTTAAATACATCGAATACGATAAGTCAACGGGAATAATTCTCATTTTTAAATCTTCTGTATCAATCTTTATCTTTAAGGACCAGAATTTGCAATTCATTTAACACCAGCGTCACGTATGACATGTTTCATCACACTTGCGAGGATATAAAACAAAAGTAATAAATAGTCGTTTAATACCAAAATATTTATGTTACAAAATTATGAAATGAATACATGGGAAACGTTTTTTTGTACGTATGACTCCTTTTGTAGCAACATTATGTCAAAACAGTTTTTAAAGTAAGGGATTTATAACAATACAAAGACATATAATAATGATTGGATAATTATTACTGAACTAAGTAGATGTATAAATAAATAATATGTGAACTAGCAAATGAATAAATTCTGATCTTTGCAATCGCAAACCTCTCGGAATAAAAACAAGACTGTAACCGCTTCAGAACAAAATGGCTAGGTAAGATTAAACTCGTATCGATCAAAGGATCGATAGTCAATTCTCCTGTTACCAAACGAGTTTTGGAGTAGTTCGCGTCTCAAAGACTAAGCACAATAAAATTACCTTCCCAGTAAATGCCAAAATACCACGTACATCGGTGTTTGATGTCACAAAGGCCAGACGGAAACACACGACTGAGTTTGCTCAACGAGGCCGCAGGTAATAAATACAGTGACGTCAGTAATTTATGAGTAGGTACGTTATAATAGGCGCGACGTACCCTTTAACTATAATTAAACAGTAGAGCAAAATGTTATTTATAGTTTTTCGTAAAAATTAATAATTGATTTCTATAATGATCATATTTAAATAAGTAAATAATATAAGATACAGAAGAATCAAGGTAACTGACATACTTGACATAAGAATAAGTAAATTAAATAAGATACAGAAGAATCAAGGTAACTGACATACTTGATAGGACTGCACGGTTGAAGTGGCAATGGGCAGGCCATGTAGCCCGGAGAATGGACGGCCGTTGGGGCAGCAAGTCCTGGAGTGGCGAACACGTATAGGAAAGCGCAGAGGGGGTCGGCCCCTGACTAGATGGACAGATGACCTCGTGAGGGTAGCGGGGAATCAATGGATGCGGTCTGCACGAGATCGCACTCTGTGGCGAGTCATTCGGGAGGCCTAGGTTTAGCAGTGGACGTCTGTCGCTGATAGATAAATAGATATAATAGAAATGAGCAAATGTAAAAACAGATTTTCTGTTTTGCCTATACTCGTTACAAAATAATGTGAATACAACAGCATTCTGTCGACTTTCAAACGCTTTATCACAAAACGTCGCGTTTCCTGGCAAACTATTGGCTGGTATGTTTCCAAAGCTATTTAGCACTCTAAGTGGTTTTCTCAAAAGTCAATGAAACTGAGGTTAGCTTTATCTAAAACCGTTTTGATAACGTTAGATGTATGGTAAGAAGGAATCTTTTAAGGAGTTTGCTTGTAAAGTTTGGAGGGTGAAACATAATCTATTGAGTTAAAGTGAAACTTCTGGAAAATTTGATCTTTGTTAGTCATTCAAGTAGACCTAGTTAAGGCACTTACTTAAGAATTATGTTGCATGCGTAAGTATGCAAAGGTTATTGTGACCCAGTTAGCTTTTGGCAATAAGTTATTTATATCGTACTTTATTATAGAAACGTGGATACAATAAAACATACATCCTAGGGTACCTTTCCCTAAAATAAAACCATTAAGTATAGGTTTTTCTTTGTGTAACATCTTAAGTACATTAAATTTGTAGTGACTTATCACGATCATAACTTATTATTTACTAGTCAAAGGCCAAAACATTTTAACCAAGTTACTATGTTAAAATACTTATTGTGTTCGGTTCTTCGTTAAGGTGGATAATCCTTGTTCCATTCACCTTTAACCCCATTTAAGTTTCACATACCTACTATACATAATTTTATATTATGTTCAGAATGGTACCTAAATAAATCTTCGGGTACATGTTCAGTTTTTTTACCTGAACTTACTTTTAAATTAAACTTTCTCGCAACACTCAAGTTTTTCATCTACCCGTAAACTTTTTAAAGGGTTCCGTGAAGATATTAGTTCCGAACATTTTCCACTACCAAATAAACTAGTTTGTACTTTGTAGCCTGAGAGTGAGTTTTATCAAATTTATTCCGGCTATTAGGACGGGAATCCCGAATTCTTTCCCGAGTTTCCTTCCGGAAAACTTGAATACAATGAGCTAATGGTGAAATGTTCTAGTTGGGAGCGTTTGGTTATTTACTCTGTGGCTTGTTTGTGATTGTCTTTGGAGTTTGACGGGGAAGACCTGTCAACAGATGGAGAAACTTTTTTTTATATCAGTGTGCGTTTCTTAACTAACAAGATAACTTACTAATTAGAAAATCCCGATATGAAGAATGTTCTTTAAGCATCCCTGAGAACCAATTGCTATATTGTGCGACGTTTGCTCCCCAGGAAGTGGTCTTAAATTAAACAAAGTCGTCAACAATATAATTAATAATTTATTTTTTTAAATTCGTGGGTTATATGGCCGTCTGATTTTACTCCGGGGTTCGGTACTTCCCCGCTCTGATGCTGTGGCTGCAGGTCTTGGCTTGGCAGTGGGTCCGTAGCAAAACTGGAAGGCGCCGGCCGTTGGTGTTGGTGTTCAGACTTTAATAAATGTAGTCGGGCGAGGGTGCGGGCAAGCTCCACGCACCGCGGCTGTCGCCGTAGTTTTTATTAAAAATGTTGCACCCTGTGAATAAACGACCGGCATCAGTATCATTCAAAATCTCCTCCGCTGATAGTGAGCCTGTTGAAGAGTGCGCCTAAGAAGAGGGTGATACCGAAAGCAGTTGGTGTTGGTGCTCACTACCAGAACGGAGTTTATTTTACAGGTGAAAGAACAAAGGAAGCAGAATGAAATTGCATTTTTTTTATAAAGCAGGTAGAATTGAAATTAAAAAATGTAGGTAGATCTACATTTCGCTTGCACGTAATTTATAGCTCGAAGTTAAGCACTGTTAAATAATTTAGGCAAAACAGAATGTTATGTGCCGTTCTTTTAATTTAGTGCAATTTATAAATGTATAGGTATCCTAGGTACCACTCGATATTAAAAGCCAAAAGTGTGCATTAATGCTGCTAACACTGTACATAAAATAACTATTAAATAAAACAATTGAACGTTAGGCACTTAGGGTTTAAAATGAACACTAACTTACAGCTCGGCACTAAATAAACACTTGTTCAATGACTTACCCAGTGGGGTGCGACACAAACACTTATAGTTTAACCGATTGGTTTTGAAAATACTTCCAAATATGTCGGAAGAATATTACTTATTAGTAAATTATTTAAAACATTATAAATGTTCAGCGCGTAAGAGGACACTTAGCGAGGCTAGTGAACGCGACCGAACCAAATATCACGAAAGTAAGTAATGCGGCGAGTGCTTCTTCGAATGTTCTAGCTAAAGTAGACAAAGGGCGCGCGCATTAGCCAATCAGTGCGCACTTCGATACAGGTGATGTGCTGATATCGCAAGCAGTTTACCGTCGCGCACACAAGTGCTATTTAGTTTAATGTATTTATATAATTTATGTTATTGTGCTAAGTTGTGTTGTTTATTATGATGTTATTATAATTAAGTTAGAATTATTTAACGTATTTTATATTTAAGTTAACAATGTATATTCTATTTTATGTTTATTTTATATTTAAGTTAACAATGTTATTGTTTTCGTAATTATTTCTGTAATAATAATAATTATGTACGTACAACGGTACATTACCCCGCGCGCCACGAAAGGATTTTACCATAATAAAAGTAAAATCCGTACTTTTAGTAATATTTTCGTATTTAATCTTTTATAATTCACACTTTCATACATCACGCAAACAAAATAGCCATAGGTACTATATTTAAAGTTCCTAACGCGATCTAGCAATTAATTAAGTTACTATTATTGTAAATAGATAGTGACCCATACGAGAATTAAAAGTAATAGATATAATAATTATGGCCCGGAGTAATTACTACCATGTATCAGTGGTGTTACGTTCATAGAACCCGATTCCCACCGGCTTGCCTATTTTAACGCGTTTACTACTAACTTTTTTGACTCTGAAAGAAACAGTATAGCAAGGTATACTCCGGTTTACTTAGGAATTTTGATGCCACACCACTGCTACATAACTTAAAATATGATGTTTAACTCTTATTTATTTATTATTTAGAATTATTTGCTTCAAATCTTTGATATGCCATGTACCAATGTTTTTCCCTGTCATGTCTTCTAATACATACACCAATGGAGACTTTTTTTTAATAACACGGCATTTTATATATTTTGGAGCCAGTTTCTTGGAAAAGTATTGATCCTTGTTGCTCAAAACATAAGCACGTTTCATTACAATGTCACCAATTTTAAATTCCATGGACTTCCGACGTAAATTGTAATGAGACGTGTTTTTGGCGTGAGCATGCCATAGTTTTGCCTGGACAGTGTCAAATATTTCAGAAAGACAACCTAGGTTTTCCGCATAGACGTCTCTAGGGAGAAATATCATTTCATCGCCAATATCGTTCTCAACGTACTGTAACCCACAATTTACCAATTCTCTGCCGAATACTAAGAATGAAGGGGTAAAGCCAGTCGCCTCATTCACCGAATTGTTAATGGCGAACTGCACCTTAGGGATAAAAATATCCCAAGTCCTATGGTCATCCTCGACGTAAGTTGATAAACAGGTTATGATAGTACGGTTGTATCTTTCTACTGTGTTAACCTGTGGTGTATACTTTGGAGTGAAAAATACGTTAGGCACGTTGTAAGTTCTAAAGAGAGACTCCGTAACTTTACTGATAAACTGGCTACCGTTGTCTAAGTAGATCGTTTGGGCAATTCCGTGCACAAGAAAAACCGAGTCTTCTAAAAACCTACAGACAGCAATGGCAGTAGCAGCACGCAAGGGAGTTATTAAACAAAACTTACTAAAACAGCACGTGACTACCAAAATGTAACTGTTTTGTTTCCTAGTCACTGGCAGAGGGCCCATTAGGTCAATCGAAATGACTTGGAATGGTCGACTGCAATTTTTAGGTCGTCCCATTTCACCCAAAGTTTGGTGGTTCTGAGCCTTATAAGCAAGACATTTGGCACATGACCCTACATATTTGACGACGTCTTGGTACATGCCTGGCCAGAAATAACGTAGCGTAAGACGACGGTACGTTTTGAAGACGCCCAGATGGCCGGCAGTAGGTTCAGCATGGTTTTCTTGCATTACCTGCTCACGAAGCTCACGCGGAATGACTTCTTTCCAAGAGAACTCAGAGACTAATTCGTGGCTGGCTTCAGGGTAAAATTTATTTTTGGTTAGCCGATAAAGTGAGTTATTCTTAATGAGAAAATTTGGATAGTCTTGTGGTTTTGTCAAACACGAATTATAAATATTTTTGTACCACGGATCAGTCGTTTTTGAGAAATGGCCGGCCGTACTTATGGCATTAACAGGACAAGCTCTTGATAGGGCATCTGGGATGACATTGTCGACGCCACGACGATGTTTGAGTTCAAAATGGAATGCAGACAACCTAACGCCCCAGCGAGCCAATCTACCGGTGGGATTATTCAGAGAAAGGAACCATTTCAAAGCAATATGGTCTGTATAGACCGTGAAGGCTTTTCCGTTCTCCAAATAACACCTCCAATGTTCCAAAGCTACTACCACTGCAAGCGTCTCGCGCTCCGTGATGCTGTAATTCCGTTCTGCCGCTGACAACGACTTGCTCATGTAGGCAATTGGGTGCTCCTTGCCGTCTACGGTCTGGGTAAGCATCCCACCCACGCCGTAGTTACTAGCGTCGGTGTGCACCTCAAATGGCTTGTCGTAATCAGGGCAGGAAAGAACAGGAGCCGAAACCAAACACTCTTTTAGCTTCTGGAATGATGCATCAGCTTCTGGAGACCAGACAAACGGTGGTCCACCTTTCTTATTCGAAGTCAACCTATTAAGTGGACCTGCTATAGTGCTGAAGTTGGGGACGAAACGACGGTACCATGTGGCGGTTCCAAGGAAGCGCTTAATATCCTTTCGACATTTAGGTGGCGGATAGTTGAGGATTGCTTGAACCTTGTCACCATCAGTACGAAGTCCGCAACTGTCAACAACGTAGCCCAAATATTTCAGTTGACTCCGGAAGAACTGACATTTTTCCAGGTTGATAGTGAGGTTGGCCTGTTGCAACTTTTCCAACACGCGAAGCAAAAGGGAGACATGTGAATTGAAGTCACTTGAAACTATGATTATGTCATCGAGGTACGCGAAGACTTTCAGGTCGAATTCCCTGAACAGTAAGTCAACCAGTCTCTGCTGCGTGGCAGGTGCGTTTGTCAGACCAAATGCAGTACGTTTGAACCTTAGCGTACCACGTCCTGGCACGTAAAACGCCGTCTTGTCTCGATCTTCAGGTGCTATGGGAATTTGCCAGAACGCTTTGGACAAATCAATGCTAGAGAGATAGCGAGCGTCGCGAAGATTGTCCAATATTTCGGACACGTAAGGCAAATTGTACGCGTCGCGTTTTGTCACCGAGTTTAATTTGCGACTGTCTAAGCAAAACCGCGGTTGGCCATTCTTTTTTGTAACTATTAGGACCGGAGACGACCAAGCGCTCTCGCAGGGCTCGATTACGTCGAGACCTAGCATCTCGTCCACCTGTTCGACAAGAATGCGCTGCTTTTCCGGCGACATCCGGTAGTAACGCTGTCGAATAGGCGCAGCGTCTCCAGTATCAATTCGGTGAGTGATCAAAGTCGTCTCACCTAAACCCTTACACTCGGCAGAGATGGCAGTAAACTGACTGATTATGTTATCAGCCACGGATTTTTCTGAGCTATTTAGATGGTTATAATCCTGCAAAAATGTTGTTGTGTCTGTTATGAGACTAGCGTTCGAAACTAACGTATCCGAAAAGTGAATTCCCGTTAGGTGATTCGGAAAAATATTAAATTTTTGCCAAAAGTCTATGCCCAAAACTAGATGTATATTAATGTCAGGCACAATAAAAGCTCTAATTATGTGAAATGCATCTTCAAACTTAATTGGTAGGTCCATGTAACCAATACTAGTCATAGATTGTCCTCCGGCAGCTGTAACGTTGACAATCTGACCTTGTTGAAGTTCCAAACCATGCTTTTCCAAACGACGATGGCTATTATTACCCAATATTGTTATGGCTGAACCCGAATCTAGAAGACCTAACATTGACAAATCGTAAATTTTTATGGATGCATAAGGCCGAGGGTCATTGATAGGTTGGTTCTGCAGAATTGTGTCAATTTTGTAAGAACTAAAATAGAAGTTTAAAGTTTCTAGCCATTTAGCCCAATCTTTGCTATCGAACTTACTATTTTGTTGATTGCTATCACAATTCTGCAGGTCCACTAGTTTTTTGAAGAACCTGGTTTACTACAATTAGGACACTCCGGAGTCTTGACACCCTCACGTCCACAAACGAAACAAACTATTTTATCTTTATTTGCCTTGCATTGGCGCAAATTATGGGTGTTATTACGACACCGCGGGCAATAAAATGTTTTGGGACCTGAGGTCTGCATTGCATGTACATATTTATTACTATTGGCAGGTTTTTGTTCGTCTTTTATGTTGTTATTAGGATAAGGTTTATTTTTGTTAAAGTTATTATTGTAATAATTCTGATTATAGCTTTGATTTGAATTGTGTGTTTTCTGTGATGAATGACCATTGTATACGAATTCTGGTGCTAAAGTATCAGATGTCCGTTTGGGAGGTTCGCGAAAACCGGAAAGTCGTGCCTGAATGCACTCGTAGTTACGGCATAGGGATCTCAAAGTGTCAATATCGGGGATATCCGTTGATGAAGCTAACGTACTCGCGTAACACGGTCTGATGTTATGCAGGAGTATCTCCAGCTGGTCTTTGTCCGATAAGGATTCAGACAACCTCGAAAACAGCCCGGTCATTATTGACAAATAAATGGTAATGTTTTCTGATTCACCTTGAGTCCTAGCCCGTATCTCCGAGAGTAACCGATAATCATAGTCGGCCTGATCAAAATCTTTTTTAAGACGCGTAATTAACTGGTCCCAATCAGACAACTGATCCTGAAGACCACGGAACCAATGTAATGCATCACCTGTGAAGATTTCTGTGGCAAATGACAGCAGTTTAGATGAGGAGATATTCCTAGCTTTGCTGAATTCGGTTATCCGCTGAATAAAAGAGCGCACGCATGATTTACCGTCATATCTAATTTTAGTGAGCTCACTAGCCCCGCCACGATCACACGACACGTTTATGTTTAAAGGCGCACCACCAGCCGATGATTGCTCAGGATTGCTATTAGCAGAAGGCGCAATTAAATTATCAACTATTTGGGTTTCCTTAAGGGATTCAAACCGTTGGAAAAGTGTTTGAAACTCAGTTACACAGGCTTCGCGAGCATGCTTCGCCGACTCGTCAGCTGCCAACCGATTTAGCCGATGGTAAAGGTGGTGTAAGTAATTTTGCACTCGTAGCATTGCATTCCTGTCTAACTGAGAGTCAAGGAGGGACTTCACCTTAGTGAGCACATCACTGATACCTTTTAAGTCTTCAGCGATACTAAAGGGGCTCTCTAATATATCCTCAGATGGAAAAAGGGGACCAAGCTTCGCAATCTGCTTCCGCAAATCCTGTACAGTTGCGGCGGGTGTCGTGCCTCTAATTTGGACCTCGTATTCCAATTCGGATTTTTGTAAAGATAAAAATTTTACGGGCAGCGCCATTATTTAAAATTATTATTATTATTATATTCGCGACAAATTAAATTAACGAAAGCACACCAATGAATAAATCGCTGAACAAGTGTTACCTACTACTCCGTTCTGTTACACAATGCAAAAACTAAGCAACGTTGTGGTTGAAGCAAAAACATAAAAAAAATGAAACAAAACAATCACAAAAATAAAAACATAAAAAGCATTGAAATTAACGTAGCTAATGTGTACACACCGGAAAACAATACGAATATTTAAAACACAATAAATAAATTGTGTTAACACTTCTGTACTCGACTGTACTTCAAACAAAGGTCGAACTAGTCTCGGAGTTCAATACAGGGTGTTTAAAATTCGACAGTTATGATACAAAATTAAAAGCAATAAGTAAATTTTGAGAAAATTAATATTAATTAGATTTTTTTTTAAAGAATTCAAGAAAAATTTATAATAGATATGTACACCTTAGTTACATGCAACCAAAAAAAAACAAACGTTTCACAAAAATAAAAGAAAGAAAAAACACAAAACACACAACTCCCACGGAGTGAAATCAGACCTTTTTAAGCCACGTTAGAGGGCGCCAGTGCGACGTTTGCTCCCCAGGAAGTGGTCTTAAATTAAACAAAGTCGTCAACAATATAATTAATAATTTATTTTTTTAAATTCGTGGGTTATATGGCCGTCTGATTTTACTCCGGGGTTCGGTACTTCCCCGCTCTGATGCTGTGGCTGCAGGTCTTGGCTTGGCAGTGGGTCCGTAGCAAAACTGGAAGGCGCCGGCCGTTGGTGTTGGTGTTCAGACTTTAATAAATGTAGTCGGGCGAGGGTGCGGGCAAGCTCCACGCACCGCGGCTGTCGCCGTAGTTTTTATTAAAAATGTTGCACCCTGTGAATAAACGACCGGCATCAGTATCATTCAAAATCTCCTCCGCTGATAGTGAGCCTGTTGAAGAGTGCGCCTAAGAAGAGGGTGATACCGAAAGCAGTTGGTGTTGGTGCTCACTACCAGAACGGAGTTTATTTTACAGGTGAAAGAACAAAGGAAGCAGAATGAAATTGCATTTTTTTTATAAAGCAGGTAGAATTGAAATTAAAAAATGTAGGTAGATCTACATTTCGCTTGCACGTAATTTATAGCTCGAAGTTAAGCACTGTTAAATAATTTAGGCAAAACAGAATGTTATGTGCCGTTCTTTTAATTTAGTGCAATTTATAAATGTATAGGTATCCTAGGTACCACTCGATATTAAAAGCCAAAAGTGTGCATTAATGCTGCTAACACTGTACATAAAATAACTATTAAATAAAACAATTGAACGTTAGGCACTTAGGGTTTAAAATGAACACTAACTTACAGCTCGGCACTAAATAAACACTTGTTCAATGACTTACCCAGTGGGGTGCGACACAAACACTTATAGTTTAACCGATTGGTTTTGAAAATACTTCCAAATATGTCGGAAGAATATTACTTATTAGTAAATTATTTAAAACATTATAAATGTTCAGCGCGTAAGAGGACACTTAGCGAGGCTAGTGAACGCGACCGAACCAAATATCACGAAAGTAAGTAATGCGGCGAGTGCTTCTTCGAATGTTCTAGCTAAAGTAGACAAAGGGCGCGCGCATTAGCCAATCAGTGCGCACTTCGATACAGGTGATGTGCTGATATCGCAAGCAGTTTACCGTCGCGCACACAAGTGCTATTTAGTTTAATGTATTTATATAATTTATGTTATTGTGCTAAGTTGTGTTGTTTATTATGATGTTATTATAATTAAGTTAGAATTATTTAACGTATTTTATATTTAAGTTAACAATGTATATTCTATTTTATGTTTATTTTATATTTAAGTTAACAATGTTATTGTTTTCGTAATTATTTCTGTAATAATAATAATTATGTACGTACAACGGTACAATTGTTACCGACAGGTACACGTGCACAATACGTTTTAATGTTTCACTGTACATGCTAAATTACTTAACAGGAAATCCTGATAACGATGTGTGTTCATAGTATTTATTAACGAAACCATAATAATATCAACGATTAGGAATTAAAAAATCTGTATAAACATTCTTCGCTAAAGTGTTTTAAATAATTCTGAGAAACAGTCCACAAGAATTCCGATATAAAATAAATACCCCTAAACCAAATCCACATCTCAAATTACAGTCCAATTTCGACCTATCTATTGTTCAGATTCGAATCGATAGGATCTCAAGAGGGAAATGTAAATTTACATTGTCTCTCCTTAATTTAAGACTAAATGCTTCGCCTGTGAGATTTGTATGCACATCTGTCTTGCACTTCGAGATCTGGATTGGCAGCGCGTTAGATTGCCAAGCTCTCGAAATCCGTATTAAAGTGACTCCTTTCGGAGACAACGGTTAAACTATGTTGCATCAGAATCCTGATTCAGGAGACGTTTCGCTTTCACAGGTTTATGTAGGAAGCTGAATTCCGAAAGGTTTTGCATTTATCTTGGAACAAAGGATGTTCTGGAAAATAGAGCGACGCTCTTTTGTTTTGGATGGATGAATGCATTCGCTCAAGGAAATTGTTGTTTGATGACGACTTTTTGCGAGTACGCTGTTGCCTGCGAAATGACATACTTGCGATATATGTATATATAATATTATGACTATAACTTTTACTATAATTAGAGTACCTACATTTGTTTTTGTGTCTTACTATTCGCTATTAAATTTATTCAGAATATGTATGTAGGCACTTTCTAAATGTATTTTAAGCCACCACATCAATAAGTTACTTGTAAATTAAATTGATAAATGTTTTTTTTAATTCGTTTCAGTTTTCAACTTTTGCATAACCTATTCAATTATTAATAATAATATGTTTCACTTTATTTTATTTATTTTATTTAATCGTATGGCATAATTGAGTCGCTTTACATGTTGTGTTGATTACAAATTAATATCTAAATTCTTCAGATTGCCCAAAACGCAAGTTCACCGGGAACCCTCTGGACTTACTACTGAATCTAAGCGAAGACGCAACCCAATGGGTGAAGAACTTAGATATGTTTCACTTAAATTACTTTTCTGTCTGTTACAGGTAAATCGACGTCCATTATTCAAGCCTCAACAATTGGGTAATAAAACGGTTTTCTCCACTAAACACTTAAATTCATTTTCTCATCAGTCCGAATTCTGGTTAATCAAGTATTCACGGCGCGCCCCAAAAAAAGAGCCACAAATTTTATTCAAACCCTTTCGGAGGCTTGGTCATTTCGGATGACGACTTTCTAGGAGAAACATCTCCGTTATCAACCAATTGAAATTTAAACTTTACGACCATGTCATAAAGTAGTGTTTGGTTTGGCGTTTTTGAGCGACTTATGTCCTTAAGTCTAGGTGTCTCGGTTTCCTTATTGCGAAGGACAGAATATTCGAGTTCGTTGAGACTGTTTCTTATGATAATTATCCCTTTTTTGAAAGAAAAAAGACGAAATACGGTACGGTAGTAAAGTAAGATGTATAAAGAACACGAAATTTGCAGTTTCAGGGAACGCCTTTTTATCCTTTCTCTAAGAAGGTATTAAACAAATCCACATAAGCGTCTACACTCACTCGTTCCAGATGTAGTTGGCAAGTCTTTTCTGCAGAAGTCAACTAATACTAGGCTTGGTATATGAGTTTGTTTGAGCAAGAAAACGCAATACGAACGTCGAATTTTGAACTTTAGAGAATCCCCTCTCTTTGACTTAAACAATACGGCATTTGACTATAGTCACAATAAATTATATAATTAAAACCACTAAACACACACACAGACAGTCGACCTTTGACAACGGTATCTATAAATGTACTGAAACGTCAGAGAGGCTCAAATAATTAATAAACGCGATATAATCCGTTTAAATTGTTTTATTTAAATGTGTGACAGTCGCGGAAACCGAAGAAAATATCAAATAAACTATCACAAACTTTTGGACACTATACTATTTTTAATATAACAAAAACTAAAAATAAGATGTGTTTTGACTAATGATTTTTATGACGTCACAGGCCAGTATCTTCATAGAAACTTCATACTATCAGATCGTTTTTGTCATTTCATAAAGAGTATTGAGCTGTCATCAAATACCGTATTGGATATATCGATCAAAAGAGTCACGAAGAAAACTTTGCTGCGATCCATTTCCATCAATGTTTCTAAACAGAAAATCTTCTCCAAACTTCTCACCACCGATACCTTCGTTTGAAGACATCTTACTACATCCTCGCACTGCTCCGCTAAATAGTTTGGATATACAGGGAGTCTAGTGATAATTTGGCAATTTTCTAACCACGACAGGAAGACTGGTCTTATCCGTCTCACCTTAGACCGGTCCAGGGTTCTAGCTTTAGCAAAATTTCATGAATCAAACTGACGAAGGAAGTAAAACTAATTCGATTCTTCTATATAGTAGCGAGACGTCGAAACCAAAGATTACACCGCGGATCCAAGTTTCCATCAGTACCTACTTTTTAATGCTACCGTATTTTTAGAAGATATATGTGCTTTTGATTACATTCCATTAATTCCCATTTTTTTTAGTCAGTAATTTATTAGCTGTGTAAGTTATCATTCACCTCTAACTCTTGTCGTGATACCTATATTGTTATTGCTGGATTTTTCCTCGCATTTCGCTTAGCTACCTACCTCGCATAGCACTGCTGGATTACCTACAGCTGAATTTACAAACGGTGCTCAATATTAAGTGGTACTTTATTTGCTCAAACGCCATAGAATAGCGCCATTTTATCTGACGTTAAATGCCAATTAAGTAGGTAGCGTTTGTAAATTGGATCATCATTATGCTAACTAAATAAAAACCGACCGTTGATCGTGTTGGATTTGTGAACAAAGGGTTCCGTATAAAATGTACTGTTCTTAAAAAATGTCAACAAAACAAGTTTAGGTTTACTGCCTTTTTTTCATAAACATGTAACGGTGAAAAGGATGTTGCGATAAAGTAAAGAACGCCTATAAATAGTAGGCACATAATAGCAGCCGCCGCGAAATAGGGGATTGCCGGCCGAGGCTTGTGTCGAGCAAGCTTTTCTCAAACATGCAAAAAATAAAATAAAAAAAAAAACAGCAAGAAATCAATGTCATACCTACATAAATTGATACTCAAACAAAAGAAGCTTGCTCGACACAAGCCAAGACGCATAAAATTCACTTATAGTCCTCCGCCTTCTCCGCGCCTGAAAGGACTTTGAAGCCTAATTATTATTATAACGAACATGACGACAATATTTCATTGTATGTTTGAGAAATATACATGTCTTGCATGGTTCTTATACCGTTTAATTTTTAAATTTATTAATTTATCCACCCTTGGGCATTCAATAATAAATTTACTAGACTATGAAAAAAGTCATCTATGGTTTTTCGGGGCCCCCGTCAGGTGCGCCCTGCCCTTAAAAAGCGAGGCAAAGAATAAACTGCTGCTTTACCTAATTAATAAGGGCTTGTGCACAAATCACGCGAGGTTTTTTCGGCTACTTTTTGACCCCTGGTGATATTTGGTGAGGTTGCTAACCAAATGTGTGATCTATCGTGATTTTTTCGTGACCCTCCCTTCCCCCTCTCGAACCTCACGTGATTTGTGCACAAGCCCTAAACTTGCCGCTTTTTCTATTAGCGAAATTTTTCACAAGTTGCCACTATTGTCTGTTGAGATGTTGTAGCCAATTGCAATCGAGTAGTCGTACACACAGGTTCACGAATCTATCCCCTCTTCCAAAATTAAAATACGTAATTTCGACTATTGCCATTAGCGTTGAGGCAGTGTCTTAAGGAGCACTTAAGACTGATTTATAGAACCAGACAGCCCTGATATGGGTCCCGTAAGGGTCGTATATAATTTTGATATAGTGCCCATCCTCGAGAATATAATGTATATTGCCGTTTTGAAGAATGAAGTGTTACAATACAGTACTTTAAGTCCATATGAGCGTTTTTCAAAAAAAGTGTACATGGCAAAATTTTAATGTCCCACACGTTCAACGTGTTTTTTTTTTACTTTACCTTTAGTATTTGGGTATATGAGTGGTATCATTTGATTCTGTAGATGTGGGGCATTCATTTTATATTTCTAAAACGATTATATTATATTTATTACTAGATTTATTGCAAAATAAAGATATGCAAAGTGCTAAAATGGGTATGTCCCACGTCGACTCAGTCATGTTCAGAGGCTTGCAGAAACTCGAAATAAATTTGTATGAATATTGAATGTGGTCACACAGATAAAGTAATGAGTCTAGATTTTAGTCGTGTGTTTTATTTATAAACAAATACGGTTTATAATGCCGAAAAACTACTTTTTCCACTGTCCAAAGAAATCGACAGACCGGAACTTCCGGTTATAGTCACAAGCGATTTTAACATACTTGTGCAATCGATATTCCCCAAAAAGCGTTAATTTTTCAATCCTGGCAACATTTTAATGCTATAGGCATCGGATTTCATTGCAAATAAAACGTCAGTTCCGTGAAAACGGTGACGAAAGGTGGACGCTGTGTCAGTGTGCTAAAAATAGGATTTCGAGTTAGTAACAGTTTTTTCGGTAAGTAGATTATAATTAACTTTTTAAACACAATTAGACATAGAAGAAACTATCGTAGTATCCGAAACTAAACCAAAAACACATTGAATTGGTTCAGAACACGTTGAAATTTTGATTTTAAATTGTCGAGGTAGAATTCGTCACGTCCGGTTAGTGACGTGATATACTACCGGAACGATTTTGTGACGAATTGGAACTATAAAGCTTAGTACACAATCGAAATGTGACCGATGTTTTAACCGACTTCTAAAAAAGGAGTTACTTAGTTTGACCCATATGTTTGTTATACATGCATGTTTATCCGCCATTATCTCGCATTTGTCAGAACCGATTTTGATGCGGTTTTCAGAAAAGTATTTGTTATCTCCGGAAGAAATGACTAAAAGCAAAATAACAATTAAAACATTTATAAAAACTGGCTAAGAGCATGTCGGGCCACGCTTACAGTCGAGTTTTAAATTAGGCGAACTAACTTGACAGCTGAAACTGTTGTCAGAAATGAAGAAAAAAAATTGTGATTGGTTTATGTCGATATAACCTTAAGTATACACCCATAAACCTTAACATATTGCATTAAGGTTTATATTCGTTTATAACTATCAAGAAAACAAGAAGCAGACAGCGTTCTAAGCGATGTCCTAAAATAAAGTTCGTTCGATGTAAGTATTTTAATTACAACCGTTTTTAGGGTTCCGTACCCAAAGGGTAAAAACGGGTCCCTATTACTGAGACTTCGCTGTCCGTCCGTCCGTCTGTCACCAGGCTGTATCTCAAGAACGGTGATAGCTAGGCAGTTGAAATTTTCACATATGATGTATTTCTATTGCCGCTAGAACAACAAATACTAAAAAGAAAATAAAATAAATATTTAAGGGGGCTCCCATACAACAAACTTGTAGATTATGGTACGGAACCCTTCATGCGCGAGTCGGACTCGCACTTGCCCAATTTTTTATTAATGAGAATTAAGACTTGTTATTTATATTTTGAAATGTTCATGTTGCTATTACTTGTTAAAGGTAATAGTAACATTGTATGTTTTATTTAAAAAAAAAAAAATATAAAACATTATTAATAATCTGTAAAAATAGATAAATAAAACTAATAAAACTTTCAATATTAAAATTGTCATTTACTCATGAAAGATTTTTATGTAATACATAATAATATACATGGTAAATATTTATTATTACTAGTATAGTACATGTTTTATTATTACATATATAAACTAGTAACAATATATATTATACCAACCATTTTGATTCCGTTGCAATAAATACGATTTATAACATAATATTTTTGTGATTTTATTTCAATATATTCAATCTATGTACACTATTCCTTACATTTTCCAGTTAGTCACATGAGATTCCGTTTAGTTACTGTACCAAGATTTGGGATGTTGAAAATAATTATTTCTGGCTGCTGCAGTGCAACAATTCACATATTTAAGCGTTAACATTACTAAATGAATATTCCTTAATGTAATAAAAAATATTATTCGTTGATTTGTCGCATTTTAATGCAAAAAAATACATGTTTTAGCAGTCATTTGGTGGCGATTGTGACGAACTGGACCTTTATTTTATCCTCAAACCTTGCTCGTTCCATTAATTCTTTAAATTAAACCCGTTTTAAATAGTTTATTGTCTTTATTTTAAATGAGTAAACTAAAACTGGTCCAAAAAATACTACAATCAATTTATAATGAATTTTATATTTGTGACTATCCGGAACTAGTTTCACCACAATCTGAGTTTAAAATGTCGATATTTTCTATATTTTTTAATATTTTAATGCCATTTTCTCAAATAATACACTATAACTTATGGGGAATTGAATAAGCCAAGAAAATTTAAAATCGGTGTTATAAAAAAAAACGTTTTCCGGATCGTCACGTGTACACTTTTTTTGAAAAACGCTCACATGTAAATATACTACATTGTGTGTATAAGTAGACGCAGTGGTTCAATAAAAAAGGAAAGACTCGACTGCACAAAGGCGCACTAATAAGATAGAATATGAAATTTACAAGTATGAAATTGATTTTATTGCCGATTTTCGATGTAATCAATGTTACGCAATGCCAAGAACGGCAAGAACAGGTACAAATGGTGGGATACCGTCCAAGAGAAGTTGATTTCTCGGAGATACCATGATCCTCAGCAATGAAGAGCACGACGCGTTCAGGAAAGTCTCTATCAAGACATAAACAAATCTAACGACACCACATTTGCTACAAAGTTGGGAATATTAAACACCAGAGACATTTAACTGATTATCTCGGAGACCACTGATGTTTATTTCCACCAAACATAACAAAGAACGTATCATCTTGTTTGGGCGCTACAATGCCGCAGACAGACACACAGATTACCATATAACCCCTCTTTTTCATCGTGAATCACCTCGAGGGCCGCTACAGGCTTTCGGGATTTTCGTTCGGTTTCCATACGCAATGGCGTCAGCAAGCGAAACATCATCATATGACAGACAGAGACACTTTCCGACGTCATTCCGTACGGAAACGAAAATTCCGAACGTCTTTTCGTGGCTCTTAAGGTGATTCACCCCATTTAGGCTATATACAGCTGTATTTTTTTTTTACGTCATGACGTCCGACGTAAAAAACGCGCACGAAGTTGCCTACCTTCTAGTATTAAAATACAATTCTTATTTTCCATTAGACTCTTCTAAAACAACCTCCTACTACTTTATCTCCATCTTGGCTTGACAAATACTTGAATACAAGAAAATCTCAGATAGTTTCAGTATACCCGTCTTCCGGGAAGTAATTTAAATCTCATCTCACGAGTTAAAAAACCGTTTATTAACTTTCTCGCTAAGCTTGAGCGAAGGCATTTTCACTTTGAAAGCGAGTATCTAGAAAAAACCGGCCAAGAGCATGTCGGGCCACGCTCAGTGTAGGGTTCCGTAGTTGCTTATCCTTCACAATAGACTTAAGTTACATGAAAGATTTCAAGCTCTATAAAAAGGTCGTAAACGCCAAATTAACTGTAATTACTTATTACCTTCTGGAAGTCAACTTACGTCCTTTTAAGAAAATTAAGAAATTTTGTGATAACTCAAAAACGGCTCGACCGATTTTGTTCAATATAGTTTTCATTGAAAGTACTTATAAGGCCTCATGTTCATGAATTTTTCCATATTTTTTTGACCCGTGGTTGAAAAGTTAGAGGGGGGGGGGGCGCTATTTTTTTTATTTTCGGAGCGAATATTTTCAAAACTGCTGACTTTATCAAAAAATAATGTTTGAAGACCCCTTTTTCTTACCCCAAAATTTTTTTTTAGTTTTTATTTTACCGTTTTATCGGCGTGATACATACACATACTCATACCAAATTTCAGCGTTCTAGTACGGAGTATCACGGAGCTAAGCCGCGGACGGACAGACGGACATGGCAAAACTATAAGGGTTCCTAGTTGACTACGGAACCCTAAAAAGAGCTGGGTCACTGGGTAGACTTCTGAAAAACAACTGCAGCTCTGAATTGCAGAATAGAGCGGTCTTAAGTGCACAGAGGTTTAAAGATGAATAAGAATTCTATTGCAATTTTAGAAGGTTGACTAGACTTAATGGCAAGGGTAGGTGAGACGTCTTATTCCGAGTTCATGCTGTTGCAATGGAGTTTATTGAAATGAGGATATATACGTTCAAATTTGTTAATAGTCTTATTATTATTAGTGACTGAAATTCTAAATAGAGTTGGCTATCTAATAAAGTAGCTTGTAATTGAGCTAGGTTAGCAGCGATTCCACATATCATTGTATTTTAGGTGCTGCCTTACCACGAGCAATCGTCTATAATGTGAGGTGATGAGGAAGCACCCTAAGAATAATAATAAACTAGTGGGTGAAAACATTGAGAGTTTTAACATAAGTAAACAATTTAGAAAAAATTGTTGACAAGTTTTTTAACATGGAATATTTTTAGCACCGTTTTCTTTACGCAAATGTGCATTTCTAATTAACACGTAACAATAGAGTTCAAACTCGATGGTGTCGTTTCCATGACGATTACGAAATAAATAAAATATGTAGCGAGCGAAGCCTCTTTGGTATGTCTGGATGTAAAATTTTCCGGATGTTCTCGTCTATAGGTCGCAATTCTGAGCCGATTCTTGAGACATTTTTTATGCAGGTTCGATCGATACATACATATTTATGACGATTTTTTTTTCAGTGACTGAGACAGTGTGTAAGGCATAATTATGAAACATATTCTCTTACATACCTAAAGTTCAGTTTTTAAGCAAGTATTACTATCACAAGTATTCTAAAAAGAGTGTAAACGCCGCGACTATCGTATTAAAATACGATCATTCACAGAACAATATGAATGCGGTTTCCTTGTCTCTCAGTTCATTTGATACAGTCTGTAGTAATTGCAATACGTGTCAGTGGGTAACCAAACCGCATTCTGTGACAGGTGAGATGGAGTACAGTCAGCTACATAGTGGTTTGAGAGACGTAGAAATTATGGCGATGTGGTAAATTTCTGAAATGTATTTTGTTCTTTAACTTGCTGCTATGTAGTACT
This sequence comes from Apotomis turbidana, assembly GCA_905147355.2. Taxonomy (NCBI): domain Eukaryota; kingdom Metazoa; phylum Arthropoda; class Insecta; order Lepidoptera; family Tortricidae; genus Apotomis; species Apotomis turbidana. The sequence goes on along the minus strand of LR990295.1, from coordinate 6,701,153 downwards.
GGATAGGTGCCGTTTTAATGACATTGCTTGGTCTAAAATGAAATTCGAATGGAAAAAAATATAAAATATGTATGTCTCAGACAAGGTTCTGATAAACTAATGATTTTCACATACCATCGTACATATGTACATATTGTACATATCCACCGAAGTCAATTGAAAGTAAATTCTACACTAGAAATTACTTCGTCGGCGTGTGCATGCCCTTGCCAAATTACAGCTTACTTTGAGTTAAGTAAGGCACTGATAAGCGTTTTTTTATTACATGTACTTTAAAAAAAATGATTTTTTAAGCTCAATTTATTCAGAATCTCGTGTACATTCGATCCTCATACAAAAGTGTGCCAAAATTTTGAATTAAATCATATTTTTCCAGTGCGTCGGCTCGGCCAGTGACGATCTGAAAAGACTGAAATGGACATTTTGGGAAACTTTTTTTTTCTTGTACGAAATTGTATTGAACCCTTAAAAACTAATTACCACGCGAAAAGTTACATTCATTTTTATTTTATTATACACATGTTGATTTTGCCTCCAACTAACATTTCTGAAACAACATCTGTTATCTTATCTTTGCGAAAAACTTTTCCCAAACAGTAACTTTTATTTCATTTGCGTGTTTTTCCCCAGAAAAAGTGTTTTCCAAATCTCGTCATACGGATAGTGTTTTATTAAGAAGAAATTCACTATTGGTTTATTTTGGATGTGGTTTTCACCTAGACTTACGTTACGTGGGCAGCTAGCTATAATTATATTTACAAAACATACCTTCATAATAGTGAAACATAGAACCGCCGTTTTTTGAAATCATAAGTAAATATAAATTCATGCACTAGTTGCACTACCTTGTCAAAATGTATCCTTCGACTTTTTCTGCTACCCAAAGGTTGTCTGGAAGAGATCGTTCTTTAGCGGTACGACCGCACGTTACCCTATTTATACGTTCCTTTATTTCTTTGTTAAATCTTTTTCATGTGGTGCACAATAAAGAATATTATTAGGCAATAAGTTTTTTTTAAATAGGTATGCGTAGATTCTTTCAAGTTGAAGGTTTCAGAATTATCAATGTTTTATGACAAAACTGTACATGATGAGTTTTCCCTAGTAACACTACTCGTTACTATGTAGAAAAATTTTTAGGGATTCCGATACAGATCCAACAAATAGATCCAATTTCAGACACCTGTCATTATTAATCTAAAAATTGAACCCCGTCCTCTTTCTATTTCGCTTTTCACCGATCATCTCTGCGCCTCTAAAATGCGTTATCTGTATCTAAATTAGATTTCCCTACAATCCTTTGTGCTCCTGTAACCTCCATGAATCTGAGCTCACATGTACCCCCCTTCACAAAATGGCGTAAGCGACTCTATATTCAACTAAAATTATTAGGAGATATAGTCGCTTACGCCGTTCTGTCCATGAAAATCGGGATATTATAATATTATATTACTGAAATGGAAAGGTAACGCTACTCCGTTACTTAATTATGTATGTTTCATTACGATATTACGCGGAATTATGGTAGTTTAGTGGATATTGTAGGTATTCCATTAATTAATTAAAGGTATTTTATTACATTCACACAAGCGGTTTATCTGATATTTGATGAATAATGACATCTCACCAAATGGGATCTGTTTACGAATATTTTAACTGATTTATTTATTTTCAATTGTACTTGTTGCGTAGAAAAGGACTTAAAAAGCGAATAAAGTCACTACGATTTAAGAGACGCGAATTTCATCCATATTGTGATAAAATTATAATTTCAATAGGTACTGGGATAGCTGGAGATGCAAATTCGTGTGTATGATAGTTTTTACCAAACTATAGGGAGAAAAAAATTCGTGGATTAAGTTGCTTTTAAAAGAAAATAAAGTTTGGAATCAATCTGTAGGTAGGTGTACAACAAACATAAAATAGGTATGTATCTTTTAATAAATTGTTTTGAGTTAGTTGCACCACTCACAATTTATCTGCTTAGCACAATGGTTGACTGGTAGAGAATGCCCTTTGTGAAATAAAGATTTAATTTAAAATCAGTTAAGATACAGATAAGTTCGCCTTTTTATACATCAATTGTTTTATGTCTTAATAATGTATATTATTTTATGTACTTTATAGAGTTTATACAATCTCTGAACTATATTTTTATATAAAAAATTCGCTAGTTTACCCGTAAGTAATATCCTCACACGTAGGCGGCATGGGCCGTAAGTTCATTATGCCCGAGGCCGTGATTACCCATCCATTCCATAGAAATTCAAGATCTTTTTTTACTTTAACTGCTTGACATACCTTATATACATAATATAACGTTTATGCGTTTTTATTCAACATCAGCTGGGAACTAATTTCCCATATAATTAAAGACGTATAAATAGAACGGTTTTTCTAAGTACGTAATAAAAGTAACGTAAATTGCGACGATTTATTAATCCTAATTTATTTTCCAAAAACAAACAATGTCACATTTGCCCCTGAGTTAAATAATCGTGTCAGCAAAAAGACAATCTTAGAACGACAGTGCGTACCACGGTAAAATAATATAACCAGTATAATAATTAAGGGAATTTTCTGAAAGTGCTTAGACACTGCTGCATTGTATTATATTATGGTTCAAAAATAATTGATACTCATAAGTTTTACATTTTTATTGCGACATAGGGCGTGGAGTCTCAAGAAATTTAAGTATGGAATGTCCAGTTCCGCCTTACCTCAAATTCCAGGGATTTCATACGCTGTTGCGACAGTCATGTTGGAACTTCAACTGCACTCTCACGTATGACTGACTATATTACTATAAAATACTGAATAAAGTTAGTAAAATGTATGTCAGGGTCATATTATCCTTGCGGCCTATTTGTATGACGTACTGTATTAAAAAAAAGTGTAATTATCTACAATTTCTACAAGAATGCTACTACCCACTTTATTGCATACTATTTTACTACCAGCTATGTGCCCAAAGCGCGAATAATGTTAATTAATGCTGGTATATAATATGTCGTGGAACTAATTATGAATTAAGTAGGCTTATTACAATAATTAAAACATTATTGCATTAGAACCACACTATAATGACAGTATAGTTTAATATTCCAAAGACTCTTTGACTTTTTTGAAGTCTGTTAAAATAATTATGCTGATCTACGGCCCCCAACTTATAAGTGCGTAGTGAAATAGATTATAAGTTATTTGCCCATAATATTTAGTTACTGTAATATAATCGATTAAAAACAAATGTGTGAAAAAATTTAAAATACTGCCATATAATCTAACTGCAGCATAACCTTAAACTCAAGATTAAAGCCTGTCTGATATAATTTCTGGAGCCCCGTACCGTGACGGAACGAAACATATAATTTAAGGCTTTCCTTCTAACAAGGCAATTCAGCTTCTGACGATAAATTAAATACACCTCGCATGAGGTACGTCACAATTGGTTTACAAGTTTAATTAAGAATGACGGGATAACAGAACTGGCGGTTACAACCGAGGTCATGAAGAAGTCTTTGAAACCTTTGTCGGGTTGTGGTTTCAATGTATAGTTGAAATCTATTTGGTATGTTTTGTGGGAAATCTGTGAATTAACACGACGCCTATGCTTGAACGTTTGTAACTATAATAATACTAGACGACGCTCGAAACTTCGCCCGCATTAAACTATTGACAAATGCGCTCAACCAATTCTCATGAAAGTTTGTGAGTAGATTCCTTATTTATATCCTAAGACTCATTGGTGATGTTTTGCCGGCTGGGGGCATCTTCCAACTTGTCAGTTTTCTATCGGATATATTTTGGAGACTGTGCGCAGGAATTGCACGGTTGAATTCCGCCATCCCCGTTTCGGACATTCGTCCGCCATCGGACAACCAGGGGAGCGATTTCACCCTTATGTTGTCTGCTACCCATGGTAGAAGCTTTGCTTAGTTTGGGACTAGGTTGATTTGTGTATGATTGTCCCATAATATTTATTAATATATTTATAATTATTTCAAATATCATCCCGTTAATTAGGTAAGGTTTGAATTATAACACTCTCAAATAGTTTACTGTTGCAAAGAAAAATGCTTTCTACCATATGAAAAATAATTCTAGGAGGTAATATAGACCTTCAATTTTCACTAGCCCGCTATCTAGCCTTAAATCTGGGCAGATGTTATCGGGGGGACACGGACGGGCTAAACCGGGGATGAAAGCCTTTGGGGTGAGATCGGCGTGACAGTCAATGGATTTATGCTCAAAGTCAAGGATCCTAAATAACGTTGAATTTATCCAAAGACAGCCTATTATGTTCAGGGTTAGGAGACGAGCTCACTACGCGCCGTGAGCCGTGCTACACTAGTGTGCCTGCCCCGCCTTCTAGTTTTATCAAATGCGCGTCTTTAACCAGTCATAGCAACACGCGTTGCTCGGTCACGCCTCACCATTAATTGCATTTTGTAATAAGTAATAGTAGCAATATTCTCTGTTGTGCACCACATGAAAAGGAATACAACAAAGAAATAATTAAACAAAAAGTAGGGTAACAACAGGCGGTCTTATCGCTAAGGAGAGATCTCTTCCAGACAATGTTTGGGTAACAGAAAAAGTCGAAGGATACACTGAACGAAAAAATATTTCAAACTTGAGTTTTTGTGAAGATAGAAAGCGAGAGATTCATGCGTTGTTTTATCCTGCGGCTTTAGAATAAATTTCAAACGAAACTGACGAAAGATCTAAGTTGGTTTGTTAATTAGTTACTATGGTAGGTTAGTCAGATAAAAAGATAGGTAACCTTGGCTGTGAAAGAGCTCGGTGTTTTCATTTGTCGAATGAAATTCCTATTTCAGTCTAAATGCGACCAGCGGTCTGTCGCGTTTAGTCGGGTATGATATTAATTTGAGGGAGCATTTTGGAGATTCTATTACGGGATTTTTCCTGTTCGACTTACGGCTACTGAGACCGGGGTGAGTGCCACCGAATGATGCAGCGTGGGTGGGTTTCCCGCAAGGTGGACAGATGTGACCTGGTTAGGACAGGACCCAGGATGCAAGTGTAGGTACGCTCATGGTGGTGTTCTTTGGGGGAAGCCAGTGCAGTGGAGGAATCTTTGGATGTTTCTATTCACTCACTTCAATTCAATCAATTTATTTCAAGCATCAAAGGGTATCTATGATATTGATGATGATGATCTTGTGGGTCGATTGTTTCCATAGTTGGTTGGAGAGTAGCCTCTCAAGCGCTCAAGATTCAGGGGTTGCTTATTCGTTTCGGGTTGATGAGAAAAGCAGTGGCTGGCGTAGTCGATTAGTTAGTCTGTTAGAGATATAGTCAGATAAATACCTTTTCCAACAAAATAGACCACTGTGAATTTATCGAATGAAATTCGCGTCCCAGTTTTAGTTAAATGTGGCTGGCAATGTCGCGTTCAGTCCAGTATAATTTTAATTTGAGAGAGCATTTTAGAGATGCTATAAAAGCATTTCATGTACATACTTGTTGGTAGGGGAGACCGGGTATGGAAGTCACACGGGTTGGTTGTCACAGCGGCCATAACTGACAACTAAAGGCACGAATCAGTTTACCGACCGGTGTCCAAGGATCGCGAGAGCTAAACCCCGCTCCGTACTTTACCTCAGTCGGCTCCGGTATGTTGTGACGGAGCCACATTCGTTTACTTTTTTCCGCCAGTAAAAGTATTTTTTTGTGCATCTGTGTTAAATCTCGTAGGTACACTTTTACTTTGCATATTAATATGCTTCTTCGTGTATTTTTCAAGTTGAACTTGTGTATAATCATATTGTTATAAGGTTTTTAGTGGAAACATTCATTTGAATTTATATTGTAAGATTATTTTCTAAAACGTGTTTTGGGGCAGGTTGTCTCAGGTCGATGGGGGCTGGTAGTCACGTGTGACTACCTTATTAGCTTAAAGCGAATTTAGTTTTTGGGTGTTTTTATTAATTATGAATACGTATTTCGTTACTTTCCTGGTCACAGTGACTTACATACATCATTTAAGTTTATATAAGTTACTAGCTGAAAAAAAAATTGTTTTTGAGATTTTTTTATTATTTAAGAAAATTTCGTTATTTTCCGTTACAGTAACTTACATAAAACATTTTTATCTTCAACAAGAAAAAAGTTCGTTAGATATATATGTGTGTATTATTGTATATCCCTCTTATTTTACTATGTGATTACGTACCCCAGCACCTGTGACAACCATCCCTGACACGGGGTTAAAAGTCACATTTCTCTTTTTTCATAAAAATAAAAATATTTCCTCCGTACATAATGTTAGTGAAAAAATATTGATATATTTTTAAACTCAAATAAATACACTATCCATTAAATTATCTTTTATCATACCCAACTAAAAACAATAGTACTTAAAATGCAAAAGAAATAAAATGTGACTTCCATACCCGGTCTCCCCTATGTAAAATTCGCACAGTTAAGCTCATTGTGTACCCTCGGTCTTTTTGCGAGGTTAATGTGAATTGACACATCTATCTGGCTGATATAGCAATACACTGTATTCTCTTAATTTTGTATTTTATATTGAACCATTGATACAAAAATCATTTTTTTAAATGTTTAACATGGTGGAAGAGACCGGGAATCGAACCCTCTTGAATATTCTGGATTACCGGTCCAACGTGTAAACCTCTCCACCACCCTAACGGTTATCTAGAACCTTTCGAAATATTCATTATGCTTTGTGTGTCGATATTTTCATTGGTTATTTGAAAGGATTTACGCCTTAGTGACCAATAAATGAATGGTGCAATATAAAAAAATATGGTGTGTATAATATATTTTTTTTTGTTAAAGTGGGTATGTTTTTTTATCAATGTTAATTTTTAAAACGATAATAGCAAATTGTTAATAAAAATCAAATGAGATTCTATTTTTAGGCTGCGTGACCACAGAAGCAAAGCCGGGCCAATCACATTCCTCAGATTTAAATGCGCAAAAATTATTATCATCCAACCCATCTCACAAACACCTAAATATCTCAAGATTTCCTGTTTAGACGGTAACGATAGACAGGCGGACGCGGCACAATAGGTGCGGAACACACAAAGGAAGCGCCGTCTTAATAACGCCAGAATCTCGGAAGCTGAGCTTAGCATAATAAGCTGCTAAGCATGTCTTACTTAACTGAAAATTCTTCAGTAAACTACTTATTATAACTAGGGACCCAATTCGAGAATTCCGTTTGAGTGAACGTCAAACGTCAAATCTCTATTAGATAACAGTGATATCGCCATTGAACAGTCATTAAAATGCAATGAGCTTCAAGTGACATATCTCATCTCAATTTTTGGAAATACGAAGGCGATAATGTTGTCAAAAATGTTATTCATGCATATGAATTTCTGTTTTGAACGAAACGTACCTAACTGACAAATTTCACGCACGGCGCGGTCAATTTAAAGTATGCGCCTGTATTTATGCCATCACATATAAAGGAAACGAAAATTTTGCGCGTCCGAATTGACGAAGTTGCGAAGTTCTAAGGATATCGCCACTTGTCAAGTAGGCACACGTCAAAAGTCACGGATGGCGATGAAATAGAGAGATCTCCATTATGTCTCTAAAATTGGTCGAATAACCCCCTAGGTCAATTCATTTGTTTAAATTTTATTTTACAAAAAAAATTCAATGGCGAACTTAAGAGAATATAATCCTGCTATTTTTCACTCAAATAGAACGTTCGTTTCGTTTCGAAGGAAACGTTTTATGTTGGATCGTTTCGATTTTTGCGCTTATTATTATCAAATTATGATAAAAGTCGCCTCTGCGAACTATATTTCGCACATTGCTTGTAGAACCGTCTGAACCGTTGAGACAGAAAGGTGGCGACCGCGGACCGGAAGACGCAGCGTGGGAAGGCCCCCAACAAGGTGGACCGACGACCTGGTTAGGATCGTGAAATTCGATGAGGGCGGCGCAAGACCGAGCGTTGTGAAGAATTTTGGAGAGGCCTTTGTCTAGCAGTGGACGTCTATCGGCTGACTTGATAATGATGATGGAACTATGTTTCTACTTTAGCGATTACAGATTTACTTAAATATGTCCAATTGAGCAAATTACACGCTAATTATCTTTAAACAAAGTTTTTTTCCATCTTTCGCACATCAGTATCTCCCCATTGGGAAGAATTAATTACTTTTTGTTTACTGAAGATGCCTACTCTAATCAATAAGCAGGTATATCCAAAGTTCCAATCTTGACATAACACGACGTGAATTTCCCGTATAGTCCTAAAACAAGCAGAAGCAAAGATTTAGATCGACATCGACAAAAATAAGAAATAGATTGATCTGAAATTTAAAACTTTCTTTTGACTTGATAAACTCCGAACAAGCGTACACAAATCCTTAAGCAACTTCTTCTTTTCGAACGAAAAACAAATGCCGGTGAAAATAAAACGCAGTTCGAATCTGGAATTCCTTATTTTTATTCTATTTTTTGAATTCAACGGTCTCTAGTCTGTCCTAGGAACGCGTATTTCTTGGGCCGTGTCCGCCCCCGTCGCCTGTGACACCGTACAAATGATAAATAAGGCAGAATTTTAGATTGCTGTAATTTTTTTTATTGGCTTGTATTGTTTCATGTTACTTACTATGCTTGCTTGTAGCAATGTATGCTGAACGGCCTAGCTGAGTCTTCAAAACGCATTGGCCTCCGGATGAACTTGGACAAAACCAAGGTTATGTTCAATGAACATGTTAGTCCGGAACCAATTGCGGTACAAGGCAGCTTTCTCGAGGTTGTTAAAGAGTATGTTTACCTTGGGCAAATATTGCAGTTGGGTAAAAACTACTTTGAGAAAGAGGCTAATAGAAGAATACAGCTGGGCTGGGCAGCATATGGCAAACTTCGTTGGGTCTTCACATCGCCAATTCCACAGTCTGAAGACGAAAGTTTTCAATCAGTGCGTCCTACCCGTAATGACATACGGTGCCGAGACGTGGATACTCACGGTTGGGCTGGTCCACAAATTTAAAGGCAATGCTTGGAGTTTCTTTGAAGGATCGAATTCGGAACGAAGTGATCCGCCAGAGAACCAAAGTTACGGACGTAACTCACCGTATTAGCAATTTGAAATGGCAGTGGGCTGGCCATATTAGCCGAAGAAGCGATAACCGGTGGGGTAAACGTGTTCTTGAGTGGAGACCGCGGAAATGCAAGTGTAGTGTGGGACGCCCTCAGACTAGGTGGAGCGATGATCTTTGCAGGGTGGCTGGCAAGAGCTCGATGAGACTAGCCGAGGATCGTTCACGATGGCGTGCAGTTGGAGAGGCCTATGTGCAGCAGTGGACAAGGATAGGCTAATGATGATGATGATGATGATTTATTACGCTGACTTAGCGACCCGAAGTAGATCTTGGCCTCCGATGCCAAGCTACGCCATCCCACCCTATCTTGCGCAGCTTGTCGTATCAAAGTGTGCTCCCTGAAGCAGGCAGGCGTCTTTCTGGACTTCCTCGATCCAGCGACACCTTGGTCACCCGCCGTCAATTTAAGACGCCCAAGGTAAACTCTCTAGGCCGCACGATTCTGTGTTGGAAAAATAAAATCTCGTGATACATGTTTTGATTTTTCGTGTAATTTTTTTTCGTAAGAAAATAAAAATATAAGTACTGAGTGCGTAGTATCTTCGACTTTGCTATTTCGATGTCCTTTATGTATTTTGTAAACAGTGTTCTATGATACAACACTGTTTACAAAATACATAGATACAACTTGTATCTATTCACGCCGGATTTTTTGGGCTTCGTACAAAGAGCAATAATACGAAAAACTGTTGAATTAAAAAGCGCAATAAACATACTCAATAACCTTCGAGTACGTGTAAATCTTTCTTAATAGCTTATTTTTCTCGTTTTGTATTTCTAACTACGCCTTCGTCCAACTTCTTGGTCCTCACCCATTTCCTTAAATATTTTATCTACATGCGGTGTGACAGGGCGCCACTGGCCTATTTAAAACGGTATTCAAAATGGCGCCATGCACTTGAGCGTAATTCTGCAATCTGAAATGATATTCCGTTTTATTCCTTAACTTAAACGCGACTTAACCCATTCGGAATAATGTAATTATACAAAACTCACCACGGTAGGTGAAACAGTTTCGTTAATTTCTTTTAATTTATTTTAAAATTAGATAATTGAACATTTTCTTGGCAAATCTTGAGAGTGGTAACACTTAAACTGAATTAGGCTAAAACTTTCAACGTTTAGGTGTGTAGGCAGGCACTCGGATGTAAATGACATTCCTATCCACTGATTCCAGTGGTTGTGCGTGTGCGTTTTCAATCGAAGGCTGACTTTCTATTCTTCGCTAGTTTTGTACAAGTGTTACTTATTCTAATTTATGACAGCTAACTGTCACCCATCAGCTAATCACCACGCGCCATTCGCAATATGGGCATAATAATTATTGCCAGTACAACAAATAACATTTTCTCAAACATGCAATGAAATATCGGCATAACGTACGTTTCGGGCGGAACAACTCGAGAAAACTTTAAAGGAATTTCATACAAAATTGAAGGCCTAGGCCGGGAAGTAATTTATTTTAAACATGGCGTGTTCATGAACAGGCTAAACAGCTGAATTATATTTTTTTTTATGGTATTTTTTTATTTCATTGCATATGTTTGAGAAAAGTACTATACATGCCTTAGCCGTGAAAAGGGCTTGCCGGCTTCATATGACTATCCGTCTATACCTACTCACCCGGCAAGCCCTACATTCCCGGCGTCTGCAGTAATGTACTATTATCGAAGCGATTATAAATGCCTTTTCTCGAAATAATAAACTGAACCTTTAAAAGATGTCTGTCCAGTGTCTAATAAACCGGAGCGGAGGAGATAAACCAATCAGGGCTGTAATTCGACCAATTTTAGAGAGATGATGGAGATCTCTCCATTACATCGCCATCCGTCACTTTTGACGTGACTTGACAAGTGGCTATATTCCAAGAACATCGTAACTTCGTCAATCCGCTCGCGCTTAATTTGCGTCATTTTTGTATGTGACGGCATAGATAACAGGCGCATACTTAAATTGACCGGATAGTGCGTCAAATTAGTCAGTTGACATTTCGTTCAAAACAGAAATTCATAATATGCATGAATAGCATTTTTTTTGACCATCATTATCGCCTTCGTATTTCCAAAATTGAGATGAGATATGGCACTTGAAGCTCATCGCATTTTAATGACAGTTTCAAGTCGATGTCACTGTTATCTAATAGAGATTTGACGTTTGAAGATCTCTCAAACGGCATTCTCGAATTAGGTTCCTACGTCGTTGTAAAGAAGCCCTAAAGAAGTACATTTTTGAGGAATATGAATGATCGATATTACACAGCTTCGCTCATTCATGGACAGGCAGCTTTACGCAGAGGTCAATATACGTAAGTATACGCAAGTATTTTAGTATAAAGTAGCTTCCAGCTGTCTGTCTGTCTGTCCCTATGTATGCTTAGATCTTTAAAACTACGCAACGGATTTTGATGCGGTTTTTTTAATAGATATATTGATTGAAGAGGAAAGTTTATAGTATTTCATGCATAATTTATTTTATCAGCATTGAACCCGTACGAAGCCTTAGTATTAAAAAAAATGCCTAAATCTGGCCTAAATGAGTTAAGAGTTATTTGAAAAAAAAAGTATAATATGAATACAGACGAGCATTCTTCTTTTTAGCTACTTACGCGACTCTGAATATTTAAATTCTCATGATTAATGTAAACTTTCATTTGGTATGTAAATGCCATTAGTATTCTTATAAGAAATAGACTTCCTGTAAACGAAAGATAGATATCCTTAAATATTCATGGGTAGAGAGTGATTCATAATCATAACTCTCCCTATTTTTCAATATGCGGTTATAATAATTTTACCTATGAATAAAAATCCGGGTGCAAGTCAAAATCACGCGCCGATAGTTGTCAGTCCAAGCTAGTATGAAACAAAAGCAAATCTTTGGTAGCTCGTACAGTTGAGGTGTACAACCTGACCGTATGAAAAATGTGATGAAAAATATCTTGCCTCTATGCCGTTAACAATAGCGGCCAGTTCATCTAATTTTTTCTCCTAAATGTATGAACTTAAATTTAATAACATCACACTGACATTATAAAGGCGAAAGTCTGTGAGTGTGATTATGTGTATGTTTATTACTTCTTGGACAATTTTGATAAATTTTGGTAAGGCTACTTTTTATCCCGAAAAATTTAGTGTTCTCGTGGACGAGCGGGTAACACCGCGTTTTTAAAATTTTAAACGTAAATGAGTAATATTAGCAATTTCTTCTTATTTGTATTATACAATTTTGTCTTTTTACCGAATTTCACGATTCCAGATCAACGAGATGTGGCCACTAGTACTTTCTACTTTGGAAAATGTATATCCGTGAGGCTGAATGTAACCAAACTTTTATTCCACAAATAACGCTTATTCTCGGATAGTAATTTCACAGTCCCATAATAGTAGTTTAACAGAGAGAAGCGTTATTATGTAAATATATGTGTCGAAACGTGGGACACATGGCTACCCTGGTGGTGGTGTGTGAGCGTCTTCCGGTGTGGGGTGCATGACGCAGGTCTCAGTGAATTGAAATACGGTACTAGTATTCAAACATTCAGTGTAATAAATCAGACTTAAGTAATAAACAACAAGTGTTCTAATTCGGTGTTGAGGGAACCAACGATCTCGTGTTGGACTTGTGACTCGAACACCGCTCGGAATGAGAATGAAAGCCAGAATCTCGTCGAAGTTGCTAAGATCCCCGGCTAGCCGTCATAGCTTCGCCGGAGACTTGCGGGCATTGCAGCGGGCGATGAGGCCCTTGAATGCGGTATCGGGGTCGCGGGCGCGCGACAACGCACCCGATCTTCGGTCCATCATTTTGGGGATGGGATACGAAAGCCAGAGCCCAGGAGAGCCCCGTTTTATAGGCGGTAGTAAACATCCCCGCCACCAGTGCACGTGCAGCCCGCTCGTCATTGGCGCGCAGCTGCAACTGCAGGTGTGCCGATAAACAACATCGGGCGATGCTAATAGTAAAGTGAATCTCCGACATATGTATCACTGTATTTATGGTATTTAAGTTATTTAATATACATGTATTCACTTGTATCTTGGATGCTCTCCGAACGATTCATTTTCTACTCTGCACCCACTTGAAGCATCTCTGTTTGGCCCTATGGTTGACTGGTAGAGAATGCCATTAGGCATTAAGTTCGCCATTTGTACTGACTTTTGTTTTGTGCAATAAAGTTTCAATAAATAAATAAGCGTTATTCTTGGAACGAATGCAGCCCTAGTCTGCTTTCCAATAGAATATTTTCGTGCACCACGGCAACAGTACTCGCATTGATTTCGTTCCATGTATACTCGTAGCGGCATATAATACAAACAATCGTCATCCACTTCAAATACACAGAAGTCACTATTATTGGGTTTTCGGTGCACGAACGAAATTGTGTGGATCAACTGTTCTTTTTGTTATTTTGTCCCGTGACGCAAGTGACAATAGTCATTATACTTCTAAGAAAAGTGTTGATAATTTATATTACTGGTATTTTCAGCAGAGTGTATAGTCTACATAAGAATGGGCTTATAACTGCTTAAATTCCAAAGATTTTGCTAAATATAACCACGGAAAATCGTAGCTTTAAAAAGTGACCCAGGTGACATCACCATGGCAAAGAGTGGCAGTAAATAGTTGATTGTCCCAATTAACAATAGGCCGGTAGGCGTCAAATCATTTGTGCACCAAAAAATCCGGAATATGATTATTACGTGACTTAGTACTGTCGCTTTGCAACAAAAATATACGACACGAGACACGCTCCAACAATACGCTTCAAACAATTCCATTCAAATTTCCGTGTCCGCTTATAATTCCGGCAAAACCTCGCTGACCTTATACATAAAATACAAGGCACGTGCCCCGGTTCGCTTTGAGCTCAAACTAAGCGCAAGACGTTGAATTAAATTTCGTAGCAAGGCGGTGCGCGGCGAAATATGGGAGAGCCAGAGAGGACAGTCTCAGTTACTGATAAACAAAGTTACTGTTACTGCGTAGGGAGTCTTAGAATATATACGCCTAGCAACCTCCAAGCAAAGTCCTGGAGTAGCGACCACATAATAGGAAAGCCCAGCGTGGGTCGGCACCCGACTAGACGGACGAATGACCTCGTGAGGATAGCGGGGAACCGATATGCGATCTGCGGTCACGGGATCGCACTTTGTGGCGAGTCATGTGAGAGGCTATGCTCAGCAGTGGACGTCTGTAGCTGATAGATAGATAGAAACCTAGTAAGCGCTTGAAAGTGGAGCCAGTTTTGGTTAGCCACTGGTTGAGTTTCGCCCGTGGGCACGTCTGTTACAACATCCCTGTCACAAGCAAAGCTGCTCTATGATTAGTTCGTAGACACGCACAGATAAAACCAAAAGCGGCTTCATCTTCTGCAAATCTGTTGTATAAGAGCATTTCTCAAAATTTTAGCCTACAATTAAGACAGAAATTAAGGTCCAATACAATTTTCCTCTTTTGTTATCAATTATTTTAGTAATTTTATATCAATGTTATGGCTATGTTCGATAATTAAGGTTCTGTAATGCTTGTACTTTTTTAATTATACATAATCTGATATCAATGTATTGGAAATCACAAAGAAAATTGGTAACAAAATAGGAAAATTATATTGGATCTTAATTTCTGTCTTAATTGTGAGCAAATTTTTTAAGACTCGTGTTCTAGGCGTACTGATTCTAAGTACGTAGTATACGTACAAATAAAATACTGTATCTTAAGTCTCCTGCCTTACCGGGGGAAGTCACGTCGTCGGCTGCCGTATAGTAAAAAATCATAATGTAATACATAGAAGCTAACTCACTTGACGGCCCACCGCACAAATGTTTCAATTCTTGAAGAAGTGGGTGGGGCTAACGTTGACTAGGCTGTCGACAATCTGTCACCGCAGGATCTTCGAATGCTTCGGTCACCTAGCCAGGAAGGAAAATGACACCCTGGAAGTGCTCCTGATGATAGGGAAAGTACAGGGAAGGCGAACAAGAGGAAGCTCTATGCGCTGGGCAGACCAGATCCGAGATAATTCTAAATCGAAAGACCACGAGGCATAACACAATTGGTAGCGAGTAAGGTGACTGGAAGCTCATGGCACGGGTACTGAACAAAGGTTATAGTAGGGAAAGCCGTACCTCAGTGAGTAATAAAGACTTTAGCCGTTATCATGGACCGAGCCAGGAAGTGAGCCCGTCTTGTCACGAGTGAATTGTCTTTGCTATCTGGGTTCTGTGTGGCGATGAAGTACTACAATGATCCAAAATTTACCGCGATACAAACCTGTTTGCGCCGGTTCCAACTGGTATCATGCAGACGTTTTAGTTGAATGCTGCGAGGATTTACTTGGACAATAGGTTTATCCAAAATCAAAATCGAAACGTTTATTCTGTAAGTAGGCCACAAGGCCACTTTCACATGTCTGTATCTGAATCTATCGGCATTTCACAAGAGGAGACCACTGTGGACAAGAAAGCCGAAAGAAACTCAACAGTATTACAGTACAGTCACACATTATCCTGGGCCGGTGGTCCTGGGTTCTGTTGGGAATATTTGTGTGATGAACTTGAATATTTTATTCTAGGGTCATAGATCTTTTCTTTACATTATTTAAGTACTAGAAAACGGACGGAGTGGCGCAAACGCGTCTTCAAGTCGCAAGTTATGTGACGAGGCTTGCACCTCTAGCACAACAGTGATACGCGTGCGAGTCTTTCTCGCGTGAGATATTTATCTGTCTCTTTCTGTGCAGTACTGGGAGAGAGTGACAGGTGACAAGAGACAAAGACGTCATCAAGGCGGAGTCGCCTGACTCCAGACTGAGTAGTCTGTCGCAAACTTGCTAGGCCTGCGGTAGAACATGTCGATTTACACCATAAAATTGTCTGCAATAAGGGCCTATTAATCATCATATAGAACCCATAAAATAACCCTACTGGATCGTCGTCGATACTAGGTCGATATGCGTGTGTTTATTTATCCGATATTTATTAATATTCTGTCGTTTCATCATTTTATTCGTGTTTTACGTTCTGCTTTTCTTTTACATAGATGTTATTATTTAGGATAAACAATTTAACACCGGTGGAAAATTTACTGTAAGCCTATGAGGTACTTCACGTTGATATAAAACTTTGAAATTTCAAAATTTCAAGAAGCAATAAGGTCTCATAAATCTGGTAAAGAGAACATTCCGAGAAATTGTTGTTAAACAATCATACGTCGTATATTATACACGTAATAGCGGCTGTACACTCTCGCTGAGACCGGGCGAAACATGCAGGCCGTCCATTCTTTACTTATAGAGAACGAAGGGGGTGGCATGCTTGCCTCGCCTTGTCTCGGCGATAATGTACAGCCGCCATAAGTTAACAGCGCACCGGTACTCTAACAGGACTAATTGAGTGTGCCTTGGCATCCTAAGTACAACCACGTACAACAAAGGAAACCAAATAGGTACCGCCTACCACTCCATTTGGGCAAGCTAAGTGGCTTGCCCAAAAACCCAATAATGTTATAAGGTTCCAATTTTAAAATGTAGTGTTTGAACTGCAATTTAAAAATGAAAGATTCCAATTTTAAACCGCAGTGTTTATAATTGGAATCTTTTAACATTACTACGCCAAACTTCTGTTTTTAGGTACTTTTAACATTATCATTTGGATTAAGGTTTGTTGCAGACTTTTTACGTTTGTATATATACTTTTTTTTAAAGGTGTCATTCCATTCTATTATATCCATTGTCTTGTCGAAATGAATGCATGAAACTTATTACTGATGAAAATACATTGTAAATTGTGGATTAAATATGATTAATATTATTAAAGCTTTCGTGAGACATATTTTATACATTGATATAAGCTTTACACTCGCACTAAATTTACAGTAATGGCCCGACATGATAGCCAACATTGTAAAAAATATTTCTATAGCAACATTACGCAAATCCAATTATTCCAAAATGCAATTGGAATTAGAAATCGTAATAACCTTAGCTAATTTTACAATATAAGCCCATTATGCTCAGTTTTGAAATTTAATTATGCTTTCTGTGCAATGCACAAGGCGTTTCAAAGTACGGTTTTGATTATATAATCAATCGGGTTGTTTTAAACTTTGAGCTTTTTAATGCCATTTATGAACAGTGATGCATTATAACGACATTATACCATAGAAGAAATATCCACTCCAACTGATTTCATTATTTTTGACGTTTTCGAATATAAAACACCAATAAAAGGAAGCAAAGTCTAGACAAAGTAAGACAGAGTTTTCCAGCAAAACAAGTAGCAATTTCAAGTGAAGGAACAATAAATCGCCTAATACAACCAATAAATAATGGACAGGAAACGAGTAGGTTCTAAGTAGTAGCTTGGCCCAGCAAGAGTTTCCTAAGTCGACGGATTTCCTTACACGTCACAGAGTAGTTTCTTGAAATAAATAAATTGAATACAGTTTCCAAAACTTAAAACTCAAGTGAAAAAACACTACCAATTGTAAGGTTGTTGCCACTTATTTTAACACAGCACAATAACAAAAATACCGTAATGAGAACTCTTAATTACCAGTGGGAGCTCGTAGGGAATTTGTCCCGCTTTTTAACACGAAGCGTCTTAATCTTAGCGCTCGCAATTCGTCAGAGCCTTAAGGGGTAGGGCACAGATGTGTACGAATTTACGGCCCGCTTAAAATGCTTTAGACGGGGAATTTGCGAGTGAAGACAACGGGTTAATTTTGAGATGGTTCCGTGATGAGCTAGTCATAAGCTGAGGCTTGCAGTTTGTACATGCGCGTGACGATTTCGCAAGCTTCACAAGATTCCAAGCTGAATTGAAGCAGATTTACACACAGTTACAGTATGAGGTTCTTCAAGAGGGGAGTACCTAAATATCTCCACACTTTCGCAATCAAGGATTTTGTTGCGCTACGCGCGTAGCCGATAACATGGGGAAATGCGTATATGTAGCAAAAACTTGCTACGAGCATAGTAAAACCCGGTGTTGAAAGTGTTAAAGGGTCGGAAATGCGCGTGTGATGCTGCTGGCGTCCATAGCCGGCGGTAACTGCTTAACATCAGGCGGGCCGCATGCTTGTTTTCCACCGTCGTAGTATAAAAATAAAATATATTTTTTACAAATTGTTCAAACGCTTTTCAAACGGAACTTGAAGAGTAGCAGTTACAACTTACAGCAGATGTGATTGTTTTATTTTCAATCAATTGAAAACCTGGAGGTTAACAGTTACAGGAGGGCTAATATTCTAAGATTTCTTACAAGGAGTAAGACACGGGTTTGCTACACACCTGAGTGTTTTCCACCTTGATTCGGGCAACATTGGAGCACTAGCACATTCATATTATAACGTAATTCATCTTCGTAATCATTAATTTATTTAATGACAGCTCCATAGCTCTCTAACGTTCTACCGTGCTACTTAAAGTCCTAAGCTTGATGATCAAGTCTGCTGCAGTGGTCTTGGTATCTCGATATTCCGCGTCACAGGATATTCAAAGCGCATTGCCAGGCACTGTTCTATTAGCGAATAAGAGCATTGGAGTGCAAATTGCACGCGAGCTTTGTATTTATGCAACGCAGTGCCCTGGGCAAAGATACCTATAGTCATATTTATTGATTAAGTTCGAAACATACAAAAAATAAACGAAACTTATTATTATCTAATTCACTTCATCACAAAAAAGAACAATAAAAGGTAATTTCTTAAGAATTGTATTAGTTGCTTGTGTAAAATACGATGCAAAGTGGAGATATCACCGACACCATCGCATGTACCGCTGCAACTGAGTAAGAATGGGCGCCAATGTTTAATGAACAAAAGCGGAAAGCCGAGCCGTGGTCCTTAGTACGCACTGCTGTTTAGCGCCGCTCATGGTACGTATTGAACACTTCTGGGCAAGGGCCTCTCGGTTAGATCTCCACAACTCCCTATTGGCCGTTGCTTCCGGCTAGTTGACTAGTAATGCATCTAAATCGTCCCGCCATCTCCGTCTCGGTCTGCCTTGACGGTGCCGCCCATCTTGCGACAGCCACTTGGTGACTATGGAAGCCCACCTGTCCGGGTGCATGCGGCTAACGTGGTCAACCCAGTCCCACTTGAGTTTGGAGGTTTTTGCTCCAACATGCTGATTTGGAGCGCAGCGTAGTGTTCAGTCCCAGAATATTACAAAAAAAAAACTAACAGAACTGATCTCCTTTAGTTGCAAATTTCTAATTCAGGAAAAGTATCTAATGATCAAGTCTGTTCCAGATGTCTTAGTATCCCCATTTTCCGCGTCACAGTCACAGGATATTGAAAGCGCATTGCCAGGCACTGTTGAATCATTAAAAAATAAGAGCATATGAGTGCAAATCCCATGCGCGCTTTCAATGGATGTAACGCAGTAGCCTGGCTAAGGATACGTGTTTATTGAACAAGTTCGAACCATAAAATAAGAAAATGTCACCTTATGTTTATTTGCTTCATATCGCATACCTACATATTTAATACTAGAAGCAATTGATATTTTAACTTCCAATGAATATCCATCGGTTGTGAGAATAAAATCTAAAAATCACTGATATTATTTTGGGCGGTTTGCGATATGTGGTAATGGTAATAATAGAGAATAATGGAGACCTCTCTCTGCAATGTGATGTTTCAATAAGCAAAGGGAATTTACAATCTTGAAATTGAGACGCAGAGTAAAGTTGGGTTTGTATTACTTAATTGTTCATCACACAATTGCGGAAAATGGTTAGCAAAACTTTTACATTAACATTAATCGATGATCATTTACTATTTTATATCCCTCAAGGAATATATATATATATATATATATATCATAGTGTTTGAAACTATGACTGTGAACTCATTCTCTTGCCCTCGTACTCGATTGTTACAAAAGGTCCGACCGTTTTCTCACACTTCCAACTACTCCTTTCACTAGCAACAAATTTGCATGCCCCTTAACATCGCAAGTAATTCGTCAAGGGCCTACTTAAGCATTCGCGGGGCTAATCGGCTTCGGGCGAACTCGGGGCTGTTCGGACCGGTTCGTGACGACGTCCGCACTTTGCCCGTGTGATTGATCGTCGTCGTGTACGGGACAACAGATTGCGGCCCGAGTGATGGCGTAAGCGTTCCCTGTTTATGGATCATTTGGAGAACAGCTGTTGAGTTAAGTTTGTAACAGCGGGTATGAATAATTAGGATAATGTGGTGATTTGTTGATTGTTCTGTGATTGGATTGGGTGCCAATATTGTTGTTTTGATGCCGTGTTTCTTAATAAAAAAAGCCTACAATTCTAAAAACGCCAAAACGGCTGGACGTATTTTAGCTATTCTTTGATACAGGGCTAGTGGGAAATCCAAAGATGGTTATATGAAACTTTTCACCCGACTACGTTAAAAAAAAAGTTTTACGTAGCCCAAGTTGCGCACACCTTTTAATAAAAAAAGTACCTACTTATGTTGTTTGAAAATGTTTGTACGTTGTAAATATTTAAAATAAAAATAGGCATGTATGCGTCTTCCCGGCCATAAGACGTCGAATTTGGTACACGAACAAAACAATTGGTACAGGTACTACACATAGTCAAAGGATACTTTTTACCCGATTTAGGTAAGCAAAGCGAAAAAACAGGGTACGATTTTTTTTACCAGAGCGAACGAAGTTGCAGACGCGATCTAGTATAATATATAAATAATTAAATATAAACCTAACAGTTTTAGTGAAAGTGAGTGAAATTTTAACGAAATTCCAGAACACCAAATCCACAATACATGTTTACCTTGAAGCAAAAGTGCTTTTATTGCCCGCAAATCCCTTGTACCTACTTTAAAATTTAGATCGCCACCAAAGAAAGTTTTCCACGAATTTGCGAACGCATTCGACCGAATTCCCGCAAACAAAGTAACTCAATTAGCGATATTGGCTACCCGGGAACAAGTTGGTTCGTGAAATACGCCGATTCGGAAACTAGTTGACTGGATGCATTTAAATTCAGTTAAGGGGGGATAAAATGGAGCTTTGTTACTTTCGACAGCCTTTTGTTAGTTACAGTTAGTTTGAAGAGTTCTGATGCTGGGTTAGGCTTGCTCGTCAGTAGATTTTACAACTGAAAGGCTTCTCTGCTCTTTCGGACGGAACTTATTGTGTGCCTCCGATTCAATTGATGGTAAAATGTTAAACGACTGATATTGTAACGAGAAAATTAGAAGGTTTTTGTTTGTTTCTAATAAATAACAGTATCTAAGTCATTCTGGGTCATGAGGTGACCGATATTCATGGGACGTTGAAATTGATTGATTGTCTTGATATGGCTTTGGCGAACTGTTTAATAGCGAAGCGTCTCGACCAACACTATACGTGCTTCAGGTCCACATACAGATTGTAATACTACTGGGGGCCTATGATGCTCGCTTTTATCACGCGATAAATAAGTGACAAAGTATCCGTCACGTTTTGGAAAAATGCGAGTGTGAGCGAAGGATGCTTTGTCACATAGTTATCGTGCGATAAACGCATCCATATGCCCCCTGGACACTTTTAACAATCACATGTTTTTTTTATTTGTACTTTTCTTTTCAAAATCATAAACACTGTTAAAATCGGTGGTAGCCTAGTGGTTAGGGCATGCGACTTTCAATCCGGAGGTCGCGGGTCGAACCCGGCCCGTACCAATGAGTTTTTCGGAACTTATGTACGGAATGTCATTTGATATTTACCACTCGCTTTTCGGTGAAGGAAAACATCGTGAGGAAACCACCTAAGCCCAATAAGGCCTAGTTTCCCCTCTGGGTTGGAAGGTCAGATGGCAGTCGCTTTCGTAAAAACTAGTGCCTTCGCCACATCTTGGGATTTAGGTAGCCGACCCCGATTGAGAGTTCATTCTCAAAAAAAAATGGGACAAAGGCTAGGAGGATGATGATGAAACAATGTAAAAATCCTATAGCCTACATGAAGAAATGAATAGGACAGGAAGTCAAATGAGAAAACACTTTTTTTGTACACAAAAACAGTTAAATATAGGTACAAATTATAAATAACATAGCAGAAAAGGCGAACTTATCCCTATAAGGGATCTCTTTCAGTTAACCTGTGAGAAGAAGATAGACAAACTAACACCGTATACAAAAAGGTATTAAAAATAATAAAACCAACTATAAGTACCTACCTACACCAATTAAAAAGTATTACATATAAAACTATTATTACATACATACATAAAAAATAAGTAAATAATTATACAACTAAATATAGTACCTATTCAACTAATTCACAAGACGTTGGAAAGCCATAACATCTATAGATTCGTCTTGAGTGATGCAACAGACGGAGTCTTCCTAAGGGAGTCAAGTTCAAACTAATGATGAATACATACGTGGGAATAATCCGAGCAACCTGAAGCCAAATGGCATAAGCAAATTAGTCTAAGACGGGGTTCGACCAAGCATCAACGGATTATAATAGTAATCCGAGATAACGACGCTTATCGATATTTGGCTAGTTCCCGAATTATCTACTGAATAGACAGTATAATAGTATCTCGCCGTAATAATGTGTTGACTGCCGTGTTGTGTTAGACATGGACATTCAGTGATGTCGGGATATCAACAGGTTTATTAGGCACAGAAACATAGAAGAATAAGAGGATCGGTTCAAAAAAACTGGAAATACTTGGATCGATTTGTATTGATAAACTGCTCACCGACTAGATAACGCACTTAAGCATCATCAGAAAAACAAATGAAATAGAACATCTGTCTTGTAGTTCTTTTGCTATATCGACACTATCGAAAGTTTTTCATCTTTTACAGACTATACAAGTAGTGCTTAATTCGTCCATAATTTGGAGTCTCAATGCAAAGCAAGAACACACAATGAAAGATTATGGAGGGATCGATTTAAAAAAGTACGCCTCGAGAGCTTCTGTCATTTGAGAAAACTGCGATCCATTTGGTGGGGCGTAGTGAGTGACACGACGAACCGACGCGTCTGTGCCGCTAAGGCTGGCTAAAAATCCGTGGCAGGCAAACAAGTCTAAGGCGGAGCCAAGTACTCAAATTACTTAGGTGAAAAAAAAAATGTTTTGGTGACTAAATTGCACTGGCTTCAACTCCATGCACGTGTCTCAAAGGTTAAATATGACAGCATTGTCCCCCACGTTACCATTCCCGTTATCAAGTTTGTACTCCCGCATAAAATCTGACTCACTGATAACCAGCCCTGATACAGTTCAAACCATGCCTATAAAAATACAGTTATTATGTTAGTGGTTACAATCAACAATAATATGTCATATTTATTTAAGTTGCTTCTATGCTAAATACGTTGTATAACGTGAATAATTTATCAATTCGAACCAGACTGGTTATGATACTTAGTAGCATAAGGCGGTTCAACTGGGATGAAATTTTATATGTAAATTAAATCCTGTAGGAAACACGGTTTGTAACTACATAATTTGCATTTTTCTCAAGTTAAGTTCATAATAAACTTTCCACATTTTTGTAGGCGCTAACGCAATTTTACTTGCCAGCAAAATGTTAAAAACGATCATAATTAAACAAACTTTAACGATGTTGGCAGTGCGCGGGCTAAGGAAAAATAGCAGAAAAAAATCTGCTTGAGGGCTCGTTTATTCAAACCTTTTTGCCCTCGACGTAGAAGGAGAGGTGTTGTATTGTGAATGTAATTGTTTAAATTATTATAACCTTTATTTATCTTTCATCTTAGACTTATGTTTACTTATACTTAGGCTTTTACAATATTATGTATAAATTACAAAATATATAAACATATAAAAAATCGAACCTAGGGTGCCGCCGGCAGCCGGGCAGGGCCCAGACTACCGGAGGTTGGGGCTGCAGAGAGAAGAACCTCCTGACGATGCGCGCCATGTCCAGAGAGTCTCTTAAGGTGTTTGTCGATTTAAGGCTGGTGGCCGAAACGACTATCGGGACAATGATCGTCGAATCAACATCCCACAGGGCGGTCACCTCGTGAGCCAAGTACTTGCTGAGTTTGTCCTTCTCGGCGGTCACGAGGTTCTCGTCTATTTCAGGCATCAAAAGCCCATACACAAATACCTTACAATCTAACATACATATTAAATATAAAGATGACTAAACAACTAGGTAACTTTTTTCTGCGATGTGTTACGCAAGCCTTCAACGTACCTGTTTTTTTTTAGTTTCTCAACAGATCTGAGAACTATAGAACAACAGCCTGAAGGCTGAAGGGATTTTGGTTTAAATCTCGGCAAAACCAAGTATTTTTAATTTTTATGATCTGGGATGTAGGGACCGGATACGGATATATGGTCGTGTCACTTAGAACAGTCAACTGTAAAAAATTGCACACGCTTATTCCGTACAAAAATAACTTATCTGTGAGTTATCTTGACTCTATTGACAGGTAATTAATTTAAGCGAAGATATTGAAGGGACTTAATTAGTACATCTTTTTACACCTGTTTATGTTGTGAGGTGCGTGTGAAGGAATAAAAGGACTATATTTGTATCTGTAAAACATACCATAGGGTTGTCTCTTCTAAATAATAACCTAGTCATTCTATTCAACGTCCCTTGAAATTGTGGCGCGGCTTAACACGTTCACTACGGCATCGAGTCGAATATATCCGATGAAGAACTTTCCTCCGATGCGGGGGAGAAATTGCTGTTCCTACCGTTGCTGCGGGACAGATATCTCAGAATTTTGCAGGAGTAGAAAAGGGACAGTTAGTGTTTTATCGTTGTTTTTACGAATATAGGCGGTTTAAGTAATAAAAACTCATCGGATCTTTTCGACCCCACGACGACCAGAGAGAAACTGTTTTCATCTAGTACGGCTACCGGGTCTTAAGGACCCGGTGACCCGATAGCCGTACTGAATGAAAGTCTAGTTGAGCTAGTGACGTCCAAGTGTGTGGGTGGTTATTAATAAAATTACAGTGATTTACGAGATAAGGTGAATTATCGATCAGGAAGCGGTCGCGGAAAATGTTATTTATGTATGACAAAAATGAAAATAAACATGAAACTGTGAAAAACAAAAAAGAGGATATGCGTGCCAGAAATATTATAATTGGTAAGCAAAATATTGCTATTAATAATGTTTATACAAGCCCATCGACTGGCCAGACACTCCAAATACTGCAAAATATTAAAAGTAATTCAAAGTGTTATGTATCTAATAAGTCTTAGTTAGCCTATTAAAATTAATAACTATCGATATCGGTATTTTTTTTCTACCCCAACCCAAACAAATATCGACAATGTGCGGACATCGGGTCTAAAAGATCCGACAGATTGTTCTTTGTTTTGCAATCAAACTATTAATTGGATCTACCTGCGTTTTGAAGATTGGTTTGGTGGTCTATGTAAGAATATGTTAACATAAATATATTTGCGTGAATGGCTATAACTACGTACATAATCACAATTAAACAAGAGTATACCCAACGGATCTTTTAGACCCGTTAACGCACCACAGTACAGTTACACGACGGATCTAAAAGACCCCATGTCGTACCCAGGTAAAGTCACATAAATTCTTTGCCGTAGTGAACGTGTTAAAATACTACCAATCCACAATAATAGCATTAACAACTTTTTAAGAAATTGAAATGTAACAACAGAAACCGAAACAAAGAGATGTGCAAAAGCGTAACATTTCAATCGCCGTGACTTAGTCAGGACTTGGAATACTCATGATTACTTACGGTAAGTAACATTTAAGAAACGAGGTGATTCAAAACCAACGGTGCCTTGTCAGTAATCGCTGCACGCTGGCCCAATATTACAGGGTTCTATGTTACATTTTCAGAGTAGTTAAAACTCATGTCATTATGACAATATTTAAATTTGAACTCGTCAAAACTGAAGCATAGAACCCTGTAATATTGAGCCAGCGAGTTGACACTGCCATGTTAGCTCGAGGGATGCTTCTTCACGCTTCGTTTGAAGGGTCCCAAGGAGGAAACACACGTGCCGGCAAAGAGTTCCACTTTTTAATAGTTCGGCAAATGAAGGAATTGCCAAACTTCTTGGTACGCGTGGAACATTCTTCTTCTTGGCATATTTAGTGGAATATAATATTACATCGATTAAAAATTTATTTTACCGACAAGAAAGTGACAAGAAAGTACTTGCGTGCATAACGGATGACTGACTTTCCCATTTTTACCTGTAAAAATGATGCAGGTAACAATATCACTAGGAGTGGTGTCGCGGCCTGATCTTGTAATGTCGTTCTTTCTTCACAAGTCACAGTGAAAATTCCAATCACCGTGATTTTTTATCATGTTGTTCTTTTATCGGCCATCTCATAAAACGAGCTAATTCTGTTTGCGTCGCTTTGATTTATTACGTCCACGAGTTTTGTTATTGGTTTTGACCTCGTTTCACGTTATAAACAAAGATTGGAAGGAACAGTTGGGAAGTGATTTAAAAATGAAATGCTTTTATTTGTTCGGTTTGTTCCTTTCCAGGCTTTTATATTTATAACGTGTTTAAATCTAAGGCAAAAAGTTAGGAGGCCTTATTCCTTTTAAATATTTTTTTTCCTATTATGACAAATAGTATATTAATAATTTCAAACAACTTTTGAAGTGAATAATACTTTTCCCCGAGTTTTAGGTAGCATAGCTATTTCATGCTTTCATTGCGTGCAGTCAAAAATAAGTAGAAAAAACTAAATTTCCGCGTGAATTTTGTCAATTTCGAGTGTCTTTGAAACAAAAATTATCAATGATAAATTCAAACTTTAGGTTTCAAATATATACCTACCAATAAATCCCAATAGCCCTGGGAGCCTATGATGGTTTCGTTTATCACGTGATAAATAAGTGACAAAGCATCTGCCACTCACACTCACATTTTGTCAAAATGTGACGGATGCTTTGTCACTTATTTATCTCGTGATAAACGCAACCATCATAGGCCCCTGTTCTAGGTAGTAACATCAATAATATGTTAAGAAACATGTTTTATCATAGAGAATATGTCTAAAACAATCAGCATTTTATAAGGATTACGGTCTCTTAAAAGAGTTTTGATTGCTTGTGGCTATATGCTCTGACGTTGCCGCAAAATTTGAGTTTGTTTCTCTCTTGACTACTGACTGTATATTTTGTCACATTATGAGAAATCTTTGTATAAAGTGTCACGTGGTCCTTAAGTCCAACAATAGACTCCTGACCTATAAAATAAAACAGTCGGGATGGAAACATGAAATATACGATTGATCTTTGATTTGACATGAGTGTGATTTGAGTGACACGAGTCAGTCAGTCAGTCACGAGAGATTCGACAGACATCCAATATTTGAAAAAGTTTCTAAATGCGATTTTCCTGTTATTACACTTAGGGTTCGTAAAACGCGAGCAAATTAAAATTATTTGAAGTGGATTGTGAGTGTGTGTGATTGTCACGTACATATCGTACGTAATTGCAATCGATTTTGCTTGCATTTTACGATCCTGGTATATACTTAAAGGAGCTAATTAGGAACTACTCTTGAAATCAAAAATATAATACAATACCACAATTCTTTATTGTACACAATCAAGAAAAACAATAAAATAGCAACCTTAAATTAAACTATTGTAGACAATATGCAGTCTTTTCGCCTCTTTCAGACAAGATTTGAGTAAAAATACAATTTTACTTATTCTGTCTATCTTGAACTACGTTTTTTTTTCATATAATTTTGCTACTCTATCGCTATTTCATTATTGCGGATGGTTTTGGAACTATTATGTTATTATGTACTGCTACCGCTGAACACTGACAAAATATTTTCACATACCTTCGTAGTAAGTACTACATACTTGTATATGAAAACAGATGAAATGCTTTGAAAATCATATGGACAAAATAATCACAACAAAAACGGTACTTATAAATATTATTACTCTGCCTTGGTAATATGCGATAAATCCCGGTTTTATTATGTTAATATTCGAAAATCGTGTAAGTTTAAAACGAACCCACAAATATTATTTAAGCGAAAGTTTGCATGTGTGTAAGTTCATCACCTATTCACGCTGAAGTGGATAGACGGATTTGCATTACCTTTTCACGCTGAAGTGATTTGCATGATTGAAATAGAAATAGTTGATAGCTCAACTTAACACACAGGCTACTTTTTATACCAAAAAGAAAAACATGGTTTCGTAAGGATTGTTTACCGCGTGCGAAGCCCAAGGCAAAAGGTAGTAATAAGTAGCGCCTAGTCTAGCATTTTGTCATTTATAAATACATATAACCACTCAATTGCTTTTGGTAACTACGGCTATCTGTCATCGCTCTTAATTTGTTATATAAATAGAGTCCAACTCAAAATTGGAGTGGGTATGAAACGTAAATGTATACGTCGAAAACTTCCACTTAAGGTTCAGGTCAGTAAAAAGCAGCATCACAAAAACAATTCACAAAACTTCAAAACAATAAACATGTACAAAGGCGAACTTATCCCTATAAGGGATGTCTTCCAGTTAACCTTTGAGCAAATGAGAAAATAATGGGATATCAAAGAAGATAGACAAACGAACAAGCTAGTATGCACAGATACACTAAGGACTAATGTCTATGATCTATAGTTATTTGTTATGCAAGGCTGCAAAGTTATTATTTGGCGCGAGTGTTGAAATTGAAAGCTGAGCGAGCGAAGGAATCTAAGATTGAACCATGAGCGAAGCGAATGGTTCAAAGATAGATTCCTGAGCGTAGCGAGGCTTTCAAGACACGAGAAGCTAAATAATTTTGCAGCCATGCGGAACACACAATTTTTCACCTCACTACAGCGAGGAAAATGCAAGATTCAAGAAAAACATAAAAATAATCACATTTAATTTTGCCTTCTATTTAACACATCAAATTTAAAACATAACACACTCAAATCCAAACCAAATAAATACGAGAGAAGCACACATAATTATAAATTAAAAGTAATAATATGGCCGTCATTTGTATTATCGTCGTGTATATTTTATCGTTGAGTTTTTCTTAAGCACTGTTATATTATATAATTGTATTTGAAACTACTTGACACATTCGTTGTGAATGTGGGAGAATGGCATTCTGGGAAGGATTAGTTGGCCACTCGGAATTATTTTCCATAACACTTGCTTTGGAAGTTATTGGACGATGGGATCCGAACAAGATTATTTCGGCTTTATCTTCTTTAAAAACGCCAATAGTTTCGGTAAATTACTTATAGTCTCTCAAATATTTATAACAAATCCTTTTTCGTTTTAATGCAGGCTTTTAGCGTTGAATAAATACTCCAAATTGGGCTTAACTTTCTTGTTTTCGATATATTTCTATAAAGTAAGACAACAGTATGTATTCTCCACAGAACAAATTTACGTTGTTTACGTGAATTGTAAAAACTTCCAACTTTTTTATTATTTATTTTTTCTCGGGTGCGTTCAGAAGTTACACTCTTATGCTCCAACTTTTATAACAAATAAATATTAAAATTTGTGTTTTATTTAATATATTTACTAGTCAAAGTATATGAATGAAGCTGAAATACTTACTATTAATATATATAAATATAAATCAAAATAAAATAAATTGTAGAAAAAATAAAAACTTAAAAATCTGTAACCACAAACCAGGTTTCTGGACGTGATATTGTAGGTGTATTTTTTTTTAAAAGAAGTATTCAAACGTACATATGATTTTAGCCGGCCTGACCAGATCGCCCTTTATTAGCGTGCGTTGATTGGTTATTCGAAGATTTATCGACTGATGAAATCAGTCACGCGTTGAAGGATTCTTAAATATAAAAAGTTACATGCACTACAGAGAATCAAAATCGTCGTGTTCGAAATTCAAATGACTTTTGCACGCTAGCGGATAAAATAGACTTTTGCACGCAGATTTCGCCCTATAAACGGAGGTTTTCCGAGCGAGTGAGGTGAAAATTAAATTATTAGCCTATAAAACCACTACTCCAATAACATCTAAGTATTCAACCACTAAAGTGCAATTAATGTTTCACCAACAGCGGCCGATGCAGTGCTTTATGAATTATCGAACGGGACACAACCTGCCCTGGTATTCTATTCTAGGCACCTACATGTTATTGACCTGCAGAATCTCTGAACGGTTAGTACAAGTTCCGGTCTCATATCAACATAACCTCATGATTTTTGAATTAA
This sequence comes from Apotomis turbidana, assembly GCA_905147355.2. Taxonomy (NCBI): domain Eukaryota; kingdom Metazoa; phylum Arthropoda; class Insecta; order Lepidoptera; family Tortricidae; genus Apotomis; species Apotomis turbidana. The sequence continues at coordinate 6,670,879 of LR990295.1, read as the reverse complement.
AAGTGATTTAAAATACAATATGTAATTCATCATCATCATCATATCAGCCTATAGACGTCCACTGCTGGACAAAGGCCTCCCCCAAAGTTCTCCACAACGATCGATCTTGCGCCGCCCTCATCCAATTTCTACCCGCGATCTTAACCAGGTCGTCGGTCCATCTTGTTGGAGGCCTTCCAACGCTGCGTCTTCCGGTCCGCGGTCGCCACTCAAGAACCTTTCTGCCCCAACGGCCATCGATTCTACGAGCAATGTGCCCCGCTATATCTACAACCTTGGTTCTCTTGCGTATCTCATCATTTCTAATTCGATCCCGCAAGGAAATTCCGAGCATAGCTCGCTCCATTGCCCTTTGAGTAACTGTGAGCCTTCTTATGAGGCCCATTGTAAGCGACCACGTTTCAGTGCCGTATGTCAATATGTAATTATGTATTCAAAAATACATCACATAGTAGCATCATATTTATTTCTATATTGATATAGAACTAACAAACTGTAAATCGTCGGGGATAGTGCAATACCGCGTAAATAACAGCTGTCGATAAAGTTTTCATTTCAATAAAATGCTTAGCATTTGTTTGAATATTGATTCGTATCTACATTTGTTGCTTACGCGGTATTACACTATCCCCAACGAAATGTAGTAGTGATTTATGCGTCACGTTTTTACTACGTTACGTCCATTTACACAGTAGACCAAAAAGTGCAGAACGCAATACATAGTTTGAAAACGCGGGCGGCGCAGTGCCGTAGACCATCGGGTCCTGGGTTTGAATCCCGGCAAGAGTAAATATTTTTGTCATGAACTCGTTTTTCCTGGGTCATATGGATGTTTTCCATGTATTGCATTATGTATTATTTCAAATGTTATCTCATCTTTGGGTACAGTACTCAAAAATCACGAGGAGCACAACATGTTAGACAGGCTCTCGGACTAAATGAACATTGACAAACGGAATAGCATAATGCCCTAGTAATTACTCTGAGAGCGATCTTTGTGTTCTCTCAAATGTTATTTCAATTCTGTTTCAAAGCCGATTATAAACGCGGAGCGTATTATGATTTATATTTTGATGGCGACTGTTAAGTGAAATAAAAATTTGAGCTCACAGGATAAAAGCTTCAGTATTTTTTCTGCATTTAGTTTTTTTTGTATACATCTACAAAATTACCCAGTTCATCATATGACTATCTAAAAGAGGGGTAAAACTTACTGCGTCCCTATTTTTTATTATATATTTTATAAGGTGATTTCACAAATTTAATTGCCTTAGTGTAAAGTTTTGCAAATGTGACTAAGCCAGTTATTCCATAACGCTTCAATTTCCATCGAAGTTTTCGATCATACACTTTTGAAAATATCGAACTCCTCTTCTGTAACCAAAAGTTAATTATGTAAATTAATTTATATTGTTGGTATTTATTTTAAGTTCCCATTGCCTTCTGCCGCATTTGACTTGATGGGGTTATTTTTTTTACCTTACAAAATAATTGAATAGGACATGCCATAAAAACGTGTTGACTTTTAAGTGGATATTCATTTTTTTTTTCTCTGAATCCAGTTTATAAAATGCCTTTCATAAGAAAATAAGAAAGGAATGAGATAGGGTAAGAAAAACAGAAATCCAAATAAGCATTGAATGTCGAAAAAAACCTCATGACTTCCTTAGAAGTCATGAGGTTTTTTTCGACATTCAATGCTTATTTGGATTTAAGGGATCTATTACGGAAATAGTATTTCGGCCATTAAAATATTTGCTAAAAGATCAATCAATTATCTTAATATTAAGATTTTTCTGGAAATTATGACCATTTTCGTTATACTCTATAGCATAACAGAGAAAAAAAATAAACATATTTAATAGTTCGTTAAGCTTTCCGGGGTACTTAATCACGGTTATTAAGCAAATCATTTGATAAAATATTATATCCGGAAGTAATTGCGTAGTCCTAGTATATTTTACAATATAAAGGCAGCAATTTTCGTGCGATTTACGAAACACTTTAAAATAAGGCACCTCACAGACGTAGCGGTTCGGCCACGACTTCTAGTGGAGTCATTGAAGCATTATGGCTCCGAATTTTTTTACGGTGAACCGATTTGCATGAAATTTTGGAATTAGGTTCATCTTACCCTTAACTTCAAAAGTGAAAATGATTTGAACTCCGCAACCACCCTGGGGGTGGTTGCCACCCCTTCTCGGGGGTGAATTTTTTTTTTTTCAAAATAACCTCGGTTATCGATAGAAGGCCTAATTTTAAGCAAAAAATCATCTATAAAGTTTTTCAAAAAATCCAATACTTTTCAAGTTATTGGCAATTGAAAATTCGCAATTTTTTCACGTTTTTCATCGGTTTTTTGCAAATATCTCCAAAAATATACGTTTTATCGAAAATTTTATAAAAAACAAAATTGTAGCAGGTAAAACAATGAACAATTTGGTTTTTTATAAAGTATTCTAAGTGCAATATTAAGCTAGATATTAAAGATCAAAGCCGTTTTTTATTATGTCTGAAATTTAATCGATGTGGTCAATGCCATCTAGCGGCGAGCAGATGCATTTTATGCATTCTAATACAAAAGGGTTTTGTAGTGCTTGAAATAAGCTTTAAAATGAGAACTATAAAAAGTCTTTTGCACGTAAAATAAGTGAGCTGTATTGCAAATAAGAGGAGCATCTAATGTTTTTTCTTTCAAATCAATGGGTTTCATAAGTGCCATTTCCACCAAAATTAAAATTAATCGTATTCCGCCTAGAATAAACTTTATTATGAAGAGCTTCAGGACACATATTTTTCAAAAAAGTCACGATTAAAAAAAAAACAAAATTTCAAATTTTAAAAGAACCCACTTTATTTTCATAATATCTCAAAAATGACGACAGATACATATAAAAGTGTACGGATTAAAAATTTAGGTATTTTTCTGACAAACAATTTGGTTTTTTTGTTTTTTCTGTCCAACAAAAATTGACGGAGATATGATTGTTTAAAGAGCGCGTGGCAGCGCAATCACAGCCTCTCTTAAGCCCTTTAACCCTTCACCGTTTTATAAAAAGGTTTTTTACTATATATTGCAATAAAGGATGTTGTAACTCTCTTAATTACCTTTACAATGGTTTTTTATAAATTGTGATAGCATGAAAATTTAAGGAGTTATGGTCCAAAAACTTATCATATTTTTTTCTACTTAGTAACTGAAATTTTCTGAGTGTGAATATTTGGAGCAATGTGAAAGTACGCAGTATAATAGAGACCCACAACTATTGTTATGTGTATATATATACATAATATGGCTCATATATTTTGAAAACGTAGGCATGAATACATACCGCTAGATGGCATTGACCACATCGATTAAATTTCAGACATAATAAAAAACGGCTTTGATCTTTAATATTTAGCTTAATATTGCACTTAGAATACTTTATAAAAAACCAAATTGTTCATTGTTTTACCTGCTATAATTTTGTTCTTTATAAAATTTTCGATAAAACGTATATTTTTGGAGATATTTGCAAAAAACAGATGAAAAATGTGAAAAAATTGCGAATTTTCAATTGCCAATAACTTGAAAAGTATTGGATTTTTTGAAAAACTTTATAGATGATTTTTTGCTTAAAATTAGGCCTTCTATCGATATCCGAGATTATTTTGAAAAAAAAATCACCCCCGAGAAGTGGTGGCAACCACCCCTAGGGTGGTTGCGGAGTTCAAATCATTTTCACTTTTGAAGTTAAGGGTAAGATGAGCCTAATTCCAAAATTTCATGCAAATCGGTTCACCGTAAAAAAATTCGGAGGTAAGACCGTATTTTTCGCTTCAATGACTGCACTAGTTATTCGCGCGATCAGCGTTGCGCGGTGGCCATAGAAGTCAGTGAGATACCGCACCATCGGACCTCTCGCTCCCACCTACCAGTACAGTCTGATTTTTTTAAACACACATGTAGCAAAGACATAGTGCTTGCCAAATCTAATGATTATGAATGGATGAACGAATCGATTTTATCGAGGAAATTTTTTTTCAAACCTGCATATATTTTGTGTAAATCAATATTTTTTTGAGCTACGAGCCGTCGGACTCACTGGAGCTTTTTATGTAAAATAGTAATTTGTTTTATTGTTCTTTCTTCAGGTTATCAATTTATTGATTTAATCGATTTATGCCAATTTACAGAAATAGCACATGAATCGAAACGCAAGATTTGGTCACAACGCAGCACAAAAAAAGCACATAGTATGAAACTGTTTATGTAATGATTTACTATCAATCATTAAATACGTGTTGAAAAAATATAACATGAACTCAACTGTATCAAATAGAAAGTTAAAAACGTTTATAGTGTTACGAGCGTGGGGTTCGTATATGATAGAAAAGCACAAATTAATCCACTAAATAAAACACTTACTTTATTACCGAAATTACGTACTTACAATTCACACGAACTGTACTTAAAATCCACTAATTAAAACAAACACACTATTTCACAAATTATGCACTCACTATTCACACGAACTGTACTTAAGCGCACTAATCACTCAAGAGTCTTTCTCTCCGATTATCCTTGTACCAGCAGTCGTTCGCAGTTAAAATGTAACTAACTCATGCCGGCCGTCCGCGCCTTATATATCCCGCGGAACCGTTCTGGGCGCATTGTCCACACATATCGCGAATATTCTAGTAAGGTCCAGTGTGAGGGCCGAGAACATTCCAGGCCATATATGTCTCTCTCTAATGGTGCACTCTCTGTCACTCCCTTCTCGAATGTTCCGAGTATAGCTATCTCTTTCTAGTAGTCCTATGTCTGTCACACACTTCGCCCCCTGCCTGCTATACGGCCACAACTCAAAAAAATTTTTTTTTTATGTTATTGCAGATTCGTAGTCAGGATAGTTTAATTTACGACCCTATTTCGAGAGCCATAAGAAAAAGTGTCCTTAAAAGCCTTTTTTCCACAAGTGGCCTCATAGATCTGATCAAAAATTGTCAGTTGACTAGAGAGTCAGAGAGAGGGCTGTCTTGCAGAGGCAAGACAGCCAATTGCCAGTTGTGGCTGTATAGCATACATTTATATATTTTTTTTGAGTTGCGTCCTATTAGAATAACGTATATTCTATTGTTATTACGATGAATCCCTTTAATTATAAGCGAAATAAACGTCATTTGATTGTGTCACAACAGTAAGTACCGATAGAACTTATTATTTATTTTATTTATTCGTATGGCATATTATGTAGTCATTCATATACAATTATAAGTTCTTCTATTGTACGGTGGGTGCCTCGACTTTAACCGATGAGGCAGCAGGTTTGCGAACTCTACGTGGATGGGCAAATCGGGACAATTCACGAATTTTTGTGCTTCGTGGTGCCTGTTGTCTTCTAAGTTGGGCGGGAGCTGTATGACTCAACACAGGCAGCCAAACCAGAGGAGTACATTTGATGGTTCCCAATATGCATCGCATGGTTTGGTCTAACACGTCTATCCGATGCACATGTGCGCTGTTGAGCCAAACTGGCAAGCAGTACTCTGCCATGGAGTAAACTAGGCTAAGACCGGTAGTGCGTAGCATGTCAGCTGTTGCTCCCCAAGTAGTTCCCCTTAATCTGTGGAGTATGTTATTCCGCGTCTGTAGCTTCTTCCCTAACTTACTAATGAGTGGCGCATAGGTAAGATTGTGGTTTAGAGTGACACCCAAGTACTTCGGAGTAGGATTTAATTTAAGCGCCGTCTCTCTGAAGCAGATATTTGGCTCATAATTTGCTTCTTTCTTGCAGAAATGGAATGTCGCAAATTCTGTTTTACTGGCATTGAGCTGCAGTATCCGTTTTTTTTAAGTATTACTCAAAACATTCCAGATCGCAAGTAAGGGCTTTCTTCGAGGGTTTAAATTTGCCATCCTGGATTGTGATGTCATCAGCATACATAAATTTCCGATTCTCTGTTGTCTGAATCGGTCCTGACCCCACTCCTGTTCAACCTATACACACACGATATAATTATTAGGTTAAACAGGAGCGGGGCTAGGACCGATCCCTGCAGTACCGATTCCTGACTTTGCTTGAGGTGTTTCCTAGGTGGACGATAAATTCCCTATTGCTGAGCATAGAGTTGATTAGTCCCACCATCTGCAGCTGATCTTATAGATAAGCCCCTGTCTCCATACGGTATTGAATGCTGCTGGGAGGTCGATAAAGACTGCCACAGTTTTCTGTTTCCTTTGAAACCCAGCCTGTCTTTATGTGTGTTCATGTGTTGTGAGCGACATTACCTGATCCACGCAGTTCGGACCACTACGGAATCCACAGGAATTATTTTGTCAACTATAGGTTTGATTTGATTGTAGATTGGCCTCTCCAAAAGTTTGTAGACGCAACTAAGTACAGCAATGGCTCGGTAACTCTTTGAGTCGTCGCCTGGCTTACCCGAATTCTTTTATTCGAATTATATTATTCGAGACTATGTCTAAATAGAACTGTGAGAGCCATGTCTGCATGTTGGTGCAAGGTGTTCTAAAAATTCGTTGTAAATACCGACTCACATAAATTGGGACTCTGATTCGAACAAGTCTTCATCCAGAATTGCTAAACCTAAAGTAGAACACGAAAAGCTTATACTGGACTATGAAAACGTAATATTGTAAAGAAGTTGAAGAATTCTGGGAAACAGCACACTTATATCAACGGGAACCTAGTCCACGCTAAAACCTAAAACTATGGGGCCTCCTTGTACATGATACATGTTGTATATGGTATTAAACCATATATGGTACATGTTAAGACGATAATTAAAGATACAAGTTCCTTAAAGAGAAGGTACCAGATAATCATTAATTATATGCAAAATGATGATGATATCTGCATCTAGAAAGTTGGTATTAAAGCTGCATGCACTGATTATCGCTTACAGTGATATTGTTACTGTAACAAAAATTGATTAATAAAGGTATTTAATTAATTTTAGTGTTTGTATAATAATTTTCATGTAACCATTTTCCAATAATTCTTGTTCGGTTTTGGACGCATCTCAAAATTTCAACAAAATGTTTCTAACTGCAATACGGCCACAACTCTAAGTACCTATCTTAAAGGCCTCGTATCTTAAAAAATATACACGTTTTATAAAAAAAGACGTATTCATGAGAAGCGTTATATTATGTAGAGTATAAAAAGTTAAATTTAAAATGAATTGACCCAAAACTCAAGGAGTAAGCCCCGTTTTACTACCACGCACGACGCTGCCAAAACTTTAACAAGCGATTTCTCGAAAAAATGGTTTTTTGAGATGTGGCCGTATAGCAGGCAGGGGGCGACTTCTCGAATGTTCCGAGTATAGCTATCTCATTCTACTAGTGCTATCTCTGTCACTCCTACGGGATATTTCGCCATATAACGATTTGTGCTTCAGAGGCCCATAAGGGGTCCTGAAAACGCCTGAAAACGGGTTTTCAGGTTATGGCGTCATCTGATAGAGGGTGCCCTGAAACGGACTGAAAACATGTTTCAGGCGCCTGAAAACGACGGCAACTTGGGTGAAATTTCGATCTTTAGATATGTGATAGAGCAACTTCTGAAACGGCCTGAAATTACTTTTCAGCCTGCTGAAAACGCCTCTAAAGCACTGAAATTGACATTCAAAGTTTTTGACCTAACCTACCGGCGTAACACTGCCCCCTCCTAAGACATGCTCGTCCCGAGCATCATTATTTCCGTGGTATCTGGCCAGCCGGTCAACATGAACAATCTTGCTCGGACTACGAGGATTCCGCTGGATTCGATACGTGACGTCGTTTATTTTAGTGACTACCTTGTAAGGCCCCTCCCAATTCGGAGACAGTTTTGGGGACTTTCCCACTCGTCGCATAGGGTTATGTAGCCACACCAACGAACCTTCCTCAAAACCCACTTGATAAGACTTCCGGTCATATCGGGTTTTCGTCTTTATGCTAGCGTGGAGCCCGTGTTCACGTACCAGGCTGTGAACATCATCAATCCGATCCCTTAAATCACTCGCATATTCTGTGATAGATCTCGGTGTATCAGGCGGACGTCCAGTCAGGAGATCTGCAGGCAAACGGAGTTCTCTTCCAAAGTTCGGATACGATGGAGTAACCGCCGTACTTTCATGAGTTGCCGACCTATAAGACAACAGGAAGAGGGGGATATGCCGATCCCAATCTTTTTGGTGGCTTTCAACGACCTTGGCTAGATGTCTCTCCAGTGTCTGGTTAAATCTCTCGACCATTCCATCCAACTGTGGATGATACGCCGTAGTCCTTGTCTTGTGAATTCCCATTATGCGACAAGTCTCCTGAAAGACCGCAGATTCGAAGTTTCTACCTTGATCACTGTGGATTTCGAGAGGTACCCCAAACCGGCAGAATACTTCGTTCACTAACTTTTCCGCTATGGTGACAGCTTCTTGGTTAGGGATCGCAAATACCTCAGGCCACTTCGTGAAGTAATCCATCACGACAAGAATGTACTTGTTTCCGGAGTCAGATACTGGGAATGGTCCTGCGACGTCTAATGCAACCCTTTCCCAAGGTGCTCCAACGTTGTACAACTTGAGTGTTCCTCGGCTACGGGTATGCGGTCCCTTGACTGATGCACAGTTAGTGCACCTTTTGCACCAGTTTTCAACATCTTCTCGGCAGTGAATCCAATAAAAGCGTTGCCGCATCTTCATCAGGGTCCTTTTCACTCCAAGGTGTCCACCAGACGCTCCATCGTGAAAGCTTTTCAAAACGTCTCTCACCCTTCTCTTTGGGACAACGACTTGCAGGTGAGCATCCTTCCCATTTGTTGATTCCCATTTTCTACACAGCACGCCATTGTGTATAACCAAGCTATCCCATTGTGCCCAGTAGCTTTTTGTTACCGCACTCATCGGAGCTACATCACACCATCTTGGTTTAGGCACACCCGCACTAATCCATTCAAAAATGGGTCTCACGTCAGGATCCTCTTCTTGCGCTTTCTGCAAGATCTCATCACTCCACTCATCGCTGACGGTATCAGTTCTTATCATTCGAACACATTCCTTATCTTCTTGTTTTGAGCAATGCTTACAGTCATCACAAGGTCTTCGTGATAGGCCGTCAGCATTTCCATGTGATTTCCCACTACGGTGTTCGATGATGAAATCATATTCCTGCAGTTGTTCAATCCATCTTGCCACTTGTCCTTCGGGGTTTTTAAATTCTAGCAACCACTTCAAAGCAGCATGGTCAGTTCTGATACGAAACTTTCTTCCCAACAGATATTTGCTGAAATGCTGTAACGTCTTGACAACTGCTAGCAATTCCCTCCGAGTGACACAGTAATTCCTCTCTGGTTTAGATAATGACTTGCTGAAGTACGCAATCACAACTTCATTATCTCCTTTCTTCTGTGACAAGACACCTCCAATTCCAGTGTTGCTAGCGTCTGTGTCCACAATAAAATCCACCTCCGGGTCTGGATGCCCCAATATTGGCGTTTCACAAAGTCTTCCTTTAAGCTCGTTGAAACTTGACTCACATTGTTCGTTCCAGTCAAATGATCGTTTTTCTTCCGTTAGTTGATGCAAAGGCTTTGCTATATCCGAGAAGTTCTTCACAAAACGTCTGTAGTATGAGCAAAGCCCCAAAAAGGCACGTACTGCAGTCTTGTCTTTTGGCGTCGGCCAATCCTTCACGGCGCTAATCTTCTCAGGATCTGTCTGGATGCCGTCCTTTGAAATCACGCTCCCAAGTAATTCACTTTACGTTTGAAAAACGAGCATTTCTTTGGGCTGAGTTTCAGATTTGCCCCTCGTAGTTTGGCTAGTACCTGCTCCAATTTGTTCAAGTGGTCATCGAAGTCTCTACCAACGATAATGATGTCATCTAAATAGACCAAACAAGTTTCTCCTAGAAGTCCAGCTAATATTTGTTCCATTAATCTCTCAAATGTGGCTGGTGCATTAGACAGTCCAAATGGCATAACATTGAACTGCCAGAGTCCCTTGCCAGTAGAGAAGGCCGTCTTCTCTTTATCCCTGTCCTTGATTTCGACTTGCCAATAGCCACTTTTCAGATCCAACGTTGAAAACCATTTCATTCCGTTCAACGTGTCTAAGGTGTCGTCGATTCGAGGAAGTGGGTAGCTGTCCTTCTTGGTCACATCATTAAGTCGACGGTAGTCAATACAGAATCTCATGGTGCCGTCCTTCTTTTTAACCAAAACTACGGGAGAACACCACGGGCTTGTTGAAGGTTCAATAACTCCGCTTCTTCGCATTTCCTCGATCATGCCCTCAACCTCCTTCTCCCGAGCTACTGGAACTCTTCGAGGGCGCTGTCGGATAGGCATGGTTTCCCCAGTGTCAATCTCATGCTGAACCACTCCAGTTCTTCCAATGTCATCGTCATGCGAAGAAAAGACGTTGCGTTGCGATATCGTAGCAGTAAGCTACGCGCCTTAAGGAATTCCTCCTTGGTAAGGCCCTTCATGGAGTCGTTCAGTAACTTTTTAACATCCACTGAAGGCTTAACATGCCCAGGTTTCACGCTTACCTCAGATTCCCGAGAGCTTCGCAGCCAGGAAATTTCTTCGCATGATCCGACAAGCGTTCCTTTATTGAGGACGCATTCTGTGTCGCTTGGATTAAGGATCCTTACAAATGCTGTAGATGCCGTGGTTACCATTGTACGGGCTGTTATCCACGGTTTGTCAGCATCCAACCTCTCCACCACCACACAGCGGTGAGATTGCGGCCCTGTGGAGTTCGGCAATTTCACTGGAACTAAAACCTGCGACCTTGGTTGAAGAATGGTTCTCCTGGTACAGTAGACATTTCCATTTACTCCACCTTGTATAGGAATCTCATCAACTCCAAACTTTAGAACTCCAGCCTTCAAGTCGATTTGTACAGTCATATCTCCTCATAAAATCCAATCCAATAATGCAGTCGTCCACGATATTAGCAACGATAACTTTATGCCAGTATTCTTTTGCACCAATTTTCACAGCCAACTCTCGTTCTCCTTGGACGGAAATGTACTGGCCGGTAGCGGTCTGCAGCTGGAGATGCCTAGGTCGGACTAGATGATCTCTGGTCAGGTGTTTCAGTAGCCGAGAGCTGATCACAGTCCGAGAAGCTCCGGTGTCTATGGTAAGGAGACATTTTATTCCACAGATTTCTCCCTTAACAACCAGACTATTCCCGTCGTTCGCCTGTGAGATCATAATTGGGACATTTCGACCACCAGCCAGCACTCGTCCCATAGTCCTGGCTTTTATTCGTTTCCCTGTTGGGGCTCTGACTCCACAGAGCCTATTGTCCTCGCCATTGGAGCGGGGTCCCTCCTAGTCCTTTTCGGACAGCCTGACTGCAGGTGACCACGTTCTCCACAATGGTAGCAACGTGGCCCAAATTCGCGGCGGGAATCTACTGGCTTCGTAGTCGACACTTCTCGCACCCTGAAAGGCCTGGATGAATCCTGTCGTACAGCTTCCACCTCGAGAGCGTGGCTACTGCATCCTTCAGGCTGCCGTGATGTCCCAATCGCACGGCTGCCCTCACTTCCAGATCCCGGATCCCGTCGATGAAGGCCTGCACCAGCATACTGTCCACGAACGACGCTGACGTGCGTTGATAGGCCTTTCTAACCAACTTCTCGATTTCAAGGGCCCACTGTTGTAAGGACTCGTTACGTCCTTGCGTCCTGTCCTTTAATTGAGCTCGGTATACGTGCTCCAGGTGACTGTCGCCGTAACGTGCCTACAAGGCTTCTAGAAGGCGTTCGTACGTCTGGTCGTTTCCCAGAGCTTCGAGTATGGTAAGGGCCTCGTCGCGCAGCGCCAACGTCAGTGCTGTCCTGGCTTGCTCCTTACTCCAGCCATTAGCCCGGGAAACGGACTCAAACTGCAGCTTATAGGCGGTCCACGATGAGGTACCATCAAAAGGCGGTACCTTGAACCTGCCGCCTTCGGCCACCGATGCGTCGGGTACATAGGTACTTGGACCATTAGCCACTTTTATTTCAAGTTTTTGGAGGCGGTTCTCACAGGTCTCAATTTTTCTATCGACTTCATGGACTCGACTCTCCAATTTTATGTCCATGTCGGCTAGTTTTTCCTGCACCTCAAACATTTCCTTCTTCCATTCAGTCGTGTACTCGTGCACCTCACGGAGCATTCGAGCCTGTTCCTCCTGTTTTCTTGACTGTTCCTTTAGTTCTCTCGCCTGATCCTTTAGGAGGACGAAGATGGCGTTAAGGTCCACTCCCTGTGCAGCTGGAGCAGGTGGATCTGACGTACCAGGCGTCGAGTCTCCAGATCCAGATGTTTGGCTTCGCGTCGTCACTCCCTTCGGCTCTATTTCTCGTGGCGTTAACGGCATTTTCTATCCGCACTTCTGACACCAAATGTTACGAGCGTGGGGTTCGTATATGATAGAAAAGCACAAATTAATCCACTAAATAAAACACTTACTTTATTACCCAAATTACGTACTTACAATTCACACGAACTGTACTTAAAATCCACTAATTAAAACAAACACACTATTTCACAAATTATGCACTCACTATTCACACGAACTGTAGTTAAGCGCACTAATCACTCAAGAGTCTTTCTCTCCGATTATCCTTGTACCAGCAGTCGTTCGCAGTTAAAATGTAACTAACTCATGCCGGCCGTCGGCGCCTTATATATCCCGCGGAACCGTTCTGGGCGCATTGTCCACACATATCGCGAATATTCTAGTAAGGTCCAGTGTGATGGCCGAGAACATTCGAGGCCATATATGTCTCTCTCTAATGGTGCACTCTCTGTCACTCCTACGGGATATTTCGCCATATTATAACGATTTGTGCTTCAGAGGCCCATAAGGGGTCCTGAAAACGCCTGAAAACGGGTTTTCAGGTTATGGCGTCATCTGATAGAGGGTGCCCTGAATAGGACTGAAAACATGTTTCAGGCGCCTGAAAACGACGGCAACTGGGGTGAAATTTCGATCTTTAGATATGTGATAGAGCAACTTCTGAAACGGCCTGAAATGACTTTTCAGTCTGCTGAAAACGCCTCTAAAGCACTGAAATTGACATTCAAAGTTTTTGACCTAACCTACCGGCGTAACAATAGATACTTGAAAAACCACTATGTCATTTGCTTGTTCTTTTTTTATGAAATTCAATAGCTGGTGCAGATTTACGTTATATGGATCCCGTCATGTGTCAAATGTGTGCATAAAAAGCAAACAGACTATAGGTAACGCTCTACCGGGTGGTGCCTGTTGTAGTATATAGACATTTATAGATAATAAATGTACCCTCGTTCCGCCAGCTACCGGTCATTACATTGACAGACGTCACCGGTGGCGGACGCACTGCAGGTTTACTGAAAGCCCGATTAATGTGTTTATTGAAGTATCCCAATAGGAAACCCTAGTGAACACTACACCAGTAATAGGAGCAATAAATTAAAATTTAGATTCTACTCTTCAAACAGAACAACATTTTGTTCAGCAATAAAAAAAAACAGTTTTCAGAATTTAATTATTTCAAACAAAATAAATAGTATTTTCAAAAATAATAAAAGTAAGATTGTCCCTTAATATTTATTATTTATTTATTTATTATTCAATGTAGGTCGTCCAACATTCAACATTCCCTGAGCATTGACATAGCTGTCGCTCTAAACATTATTCTACAAATTATCATTTAACACACGTTACATTCAGAAGTTGCTTAACAAAATGTTGTTCAGTTTCAAGGGAAGAATCTATGTTTTAATTTATTGCTCCTATTACAGGCAACACCCAGAGGCACGTTGATTAGTTCTTGCAGTACATATAGAAAGAATTGCTTCCAATATAGCTCGAATATTAAGCAAATCGATATAATTATGATTATAACTAGCATAAAGTACCTACTAATCAGCCAAAATGAGAGTTTTCCTCTTTCAAATCCGTTTTACCTGGTAACCGATTGCCCAACGAGTATTATTAAGACTATCGTGAGACATCTTTAATCATGAAAAAAAACGGTTTAAACTCATTTAAAAATTGTCAGGAATGGCCCGACATGTTTCGAACTCATATGCAGCTCTTCATAAGGGACAGCTATCTGAGCTGCTACGCGACTCACAGCCCAACTGTGGGACAATTTTTACGTGAGTTTAAACCGATTGCCCAACTGTTATTTTCATTGCCAATAATGTTAGCAACTGGAAGCGAAATGCGACTTTAAGGTGGTTGAGCAAGCTTTTGGACGACGACGTACATGTTTGAATTTTATAGATTAATGCAAACATTCCTTCCTTCATCTCAAAAGCAACACTGAATTTTAATTTAGGGAACAAATTTTGCAGTTAGAAGAAATCTCGTATTGAAAAATGTTTTTATTAACATTCCTCCAACAATGAAAATATTTTTTTGTACACGAGGAGTCAATTTGGCAGAGTAATCTCAATGGCGGCACAATTGAATTGATGAAATTAAATTCTGTGTCGCTATTACAGAGAAAGATTTTTATTTTTTGTTACCCCAATATGGTGATATAATGTCCTTCTTTTGTGAAGTAGAATATTTGAACAGTACCAGTAATAAGAAACCTTATTATTGGTACTGAAATAGGAAAATATTTCATAATGAGAGCAGTAAATTATCCTGTTTTGGTCAGGTAAGTGGGGCAGGTCGAATAAGTGGATTCAACAAAACCGCGCACGGACGAACGAGCAAAAACATCTACTGAGCATTTTGTTCGCACGTGCGGATCGCTAAAGAACATTAAATACGAGTACAATAGTGAAACGTGGGAACCTGCCCTGAGGAATTAACGTTATTTAAAGTTCTTTAGAGTTTTAAAGGTTTAGTTAATGTTTTAAGAGTTTTATTAAGTTCCCATCTTCAGCTGAAAGGAAAATAAATTGCATCCATTAGCAAATAGCTTCATAAAGAACATATCTTCAATTCCAGGCGGACAAAAAAAACTCAAATTAATCTTACCAGTTGGCTTGCACCAAAATTGGAATATCAACACCAAAACTGCAGAACCCCTCCCACCACGGAACATGAGGACTGCAACAATACCAACCACATGGTTACAACTTGCATACTTTACTCTGAATGAGGCGAAGACATTCAACAAGGCCCTCTGCCCTCACGAAACCATTCACTCATTCACTGTGACCTCTTTATCAACAAAATTAAAATGAAAAACATTTAATATTTATTAATATTATGTAACAATCTACTAAATTTTGACGACAAAAATTTGACGACGCGTTTTCTCGGTTTGTAACACCTGCCTACTGAGCCGGCGGTCCCGGGTTTGAATCCCGGCCAGGGCAAATATTTGTGTGATGAACTCGAATATTTGTGCTTGGGTCATGGTTGTTCTATGTATTTAAGTATTATATTTATCTATATAAGTACGTATGTATATCGTCGTCTAGCACCCACAACCCAAGCTTTCTTGAGATTAATTTGGGTCTAGATCGATTTGTGTGAGGTTGTCCGATATTTATTATTATTATTATTTATTTATTATTACTAAATAAAATATAAATAGTTTGTATTTTAACAACGTGACAATGGGACGGTTCATATGATTTCGTGTTCGAGGTTCGTTGTACGATGTTTTTGTTCGTTGCTCCGTACAGGGTTTTAGATGTAATCTATTGGGACTGAGCATTAAGTGACAGAAAATTGTTAGTCAAATAAGTGTCCGCAATAATTGTTGGTCGAAAAAATTACAAAAATTCATTACGCTCTCGTGGTTAACACTAAATTAACAATTTGTTTAAATATCTGTCCGTAGCACTAAAATCTACGTCTGGTCACACTTTGCGGCTGTATCACTAATACACGCTGTATATATTTTCATGGTTTGGTTTACATATTTTATAACGTTAGCGGTTCCAGTATAAAATTTGACAAATGGACGGGTAAACCGTATTAAGTACCAATGAAGCTGTCAGCGTGAAACGGTCCCCGACTAGATGGACGGATGACCTCGTGAGGGTCGCGGGGAGTCAATGGATGTAGTCTGCACGGGATCGCACTTTATGGCGAACTATGGGGTAGACCTTTGTACAGCAGTGGACTGATAGATAGATAGAAGGATGTATTGCTCGTATTTACTGCCGTCTTGTTCAACTTATTAAAAAAATGTATCAGGCGTTACTTTGTTTTGATTTATACTATTTAGGTTTACGATGAATTTAAATGAGCCGCGTTAGTCCCGCCCGTGTTCTGTCCCCCTAAGACTCGACACAGCAAATCGTCAGACATTAAAACGATCCAAAACTTCTTAATGGACAGCCCGGATTACCGTTAAGTAGATTTTAAGAACATTAAAACTCAACAATTCGCTAAGTGTCGATCGTTACAATAAAAAGACCTGTTTTTGACAAGTTTGTCTCAGATTTCTGAATGCAAATGTTTGGTCCATGGATTAAGAGAATATTTGATTAGTTTTACTACCGTAAAGTTTTGTACAATACGCCGAGGCACTAATTAGAGAGTAAATATCGGCGATATTTCAGGTATAGATACTGGGTGTTGCTTGTAATAGAAGCAATACATTAAATTGTAGATTCTACCCTTCAAACTGAACAACATTTTTTAAGCAACTTTCGAAAATAACCTGTATTAAATGTCAATTTGTGAAATAATGTATATTTAAAGAAGCAATGTGTTGCAATATTTTTGTTATATTAGTAAAGCGTCAGCTATATCAACGCTAAAGGAACGTCAATGTTGGACAGCTTACATTGAAAATACTGTTTAATTTTTTTGAAATAATGATTTCGAAAAAAATCTGACTATTTTTAAAGTCGCTGAAGAAATGTTGTTCAGTTTGAAGAGTAGAATCTATGTTTTAATTGATTGTTCCTATTACAGGCAACACCCGGTATATGTCTGTTATATCGTCCTTGACTGTCATTAAAACGCGATGTTTGCTATTCAAGCTATTAGTGACATTTCACGTTACTAACCCGGTCAAGTGGAGTTTGCTCCTGTTATCTATCGCGTCGCATATAATTGAGGCGCAAACTTAACGCGGGTTGTTGAAGTGGCGATAGACCAAGTATATCGACACGACATGTCAATTTTATTGTATAATAATAAACAATTGATATAGCAAACTTTTTGGTCTTCATCTATATATGTATAGATTTTTTTATCATATTTTTTTTTAAATTTCCAAAATGGCGTAGATGTGGGGGTTGAAACCTAACAAAGAGCGAGAAATTCGCGAAACTGACAGCTCTCAGAGCCATTATTAATATATCTTATATCTTTGTAAAATCGACTTTGTAAGAGCGACTGGAATGTGCACGCACAATTACAGGTAATATAAATGGCACGCGCGCATAATTTAGCTATCCACACCCTATGATGGTTGCGTTTATCGTGTGATAAATAAGTGACAAAGCATCTGTCACTCACACTCGCATTCTCTCTTGCAAACTTGACGGATGCTTCACTTATTTATCGCGTGATAAACGCAACCATCATAGGCCCCCTGGAGCATAGGCTCCCTACGAAAGCACTGGAATGCCTGACTCCGCTTTTGCTAGGACACGTGTCAGCCACTTCCAGCTAGAGGTGCGTCGCCTCGTATCACTAAACTAACTAAACATAATTATGTATACACGATGATTTTTAATCGGTGATCAGGTACCAACTTTTCTAACTCAGTAATTGATGGCGGTCACGTTGAAGTCATAATTACATGAAAACAAACTTTTATTTTTCTAGGATATTTTTTATTTTGAAACCAATTTTGTCTTAAATTCCTTGTCACCGAACTAATCTGTATCGGTGTGCTTACAACCTCTTTAATAATTTAATAGGAATGACAATTTATGAGTAATAACTTGTCATTGTCATTGTCACTACATAAACAAAGTCGTAGAAAATTTCGTAAAATTTCCCGCCAAAGCGATGACACTTGACGTAGGTATCGTACTTCAATAATTTATGTGGGATGACCATGTATCTAGTGGTTATTAGTTTTAATTATGTTTTAACTTTTAATTAATTTAACAGTGAGGTAATTGCGCGCGACCTCCTGTATTAAGTTTAATTTTAGCTAAATATTAATATTTTTCTACTCCTGATCACCGATTAAAAATCATCGTGTATACACTGCATAATACATATTATAATCTATATTAAATATTATATGAGTTAGTAAAACATGCAGTTACAATATACTTAATGTGTGTAAATACCATGATCTTCATTACGCAGGCAAAGCCGGTAAAATGGCAGATAGAAAATAAATCCAAGTAACATTTCTAATAAAAGTTATATGGAACGATAAAGACAAATCAATAGAATACAATAAATCACGCAATAACGAGATACTAATAAAAACTAATAAGTCATTGACGACCAACTGGAATAAAGTGAATGGGCGAATTGATTCTTACGAAAGGCTGGGGCCAGTGGTGAAGCGTTTTCTTAATATAAGAATGTCTTCACGCTGATCACGCAATGCGAAGCAGAGCGCCCGGTTTTTGTAATGAAAATCTGTGCTATTGGGCGGTGCAATATTGTACCGGGTCAGAATTTTTCTTGTTTTGTATTTCAACTTCATATAGCCCACATATTAGAGATAAACGGGGACGGGAGGAAGCAGGGTCACAAATATTTCTCAAGTGTTGCAATCGCCTTGTTTAAGCGCATACGCTAAATGTTTTTGGAAAGATTAATAATTAACATTTTCTGTTACAGGTAATCCTTAAATCTGCTGAATATTGTGTCCGACAGATACGCTTAAAGGTAACATCTTTGTTTTATTCTTTATATTATAATAGTTTATAATATAAGGCACTGTTTCAAAAGTTTATGGAACGATGTTGATTGAAAAGTCGAAAGCAAAGAGCAAAATAGGTGTCCTCTTGGCCTGTCATTTTTAGACCTAGTCTAACAAATCTACTTCTACTCATTGTGTAATTGAACTCCCTTTTCCACAATGTCCAAGACAAATTTTCGCATTCATAGGCTATGGTAACTGTATGCTTGTCTGTCTCGTGTAGCATACAAATAATGTCCATTGTCCGCTCATCGCTCCGCCTATCGAAACACCACATCCTACACAAGCAACTCACTCTAACTAATAACATTATGAATAGATCCACCCATCACGGCTATGGCGCTGACGGGATCAGAATCACTGAATCATTTACCATTAGGATTCAGATGAAATGGTTTTTGTTGATTTGAGAGGTTTTTTGAATATGTAAATGATGAATGCGTTGCAATTGCGCTATTGAAATAAATGGAGTATTTGCTTTTGGTAAGGTAAATGCATGTTTTATGCAAAACACGAACGTAAATAAAAAAAAAATTAACGTCTAACCCGCCTTAATAATAGTAGAGAATGCCTCATGGCATTAAGTCCGCCTTTTAATTTGTACAGTACCTACGGTTTCTTTTGTGCAATAAAGATAAAATTAATATATATTTTTTTCACAAACTGACCGGCGATTGACCTCAGTATCACCTCAGTATGTAGCTCGCCGGTTCAGTAATAGCCTATTCTCACCTTGAAGATACCTGAATAATAATTTTATGGAAATACACACGATGGGAGCTAGTTCCATTCCTTAGCGGTTCGCATTAGAAATGATGAAGCAAATCGCTTCGTGCGAATAAGTGGTAAACTGACAACATAAGGGTGAAATCGCTTCCCTCGCCTGGTTTTTTGGAAACGCGAAAGGGACGCCTCCCTCCCACTCTAAATACCCACTCCTACGAAAGAAATATATTTTTTTTATATTGGCACAACATAGCGGATCTACTTTATCTGGTAAACAAAAAGGAAAGCCCGTATGCAACTGACAAGAAACCAACGGTGCCCATCAGTTGACACAGCCATGCTCGCCCGAGAGATGCTTCTTCACGCTTCGTTTGAAGGGAGCCATGTTGTAAGAAGGAGAACACATGTGCCGGCGGCGAAAAGTTCCACTCGACAAATCGAAATTGCCATTATTTTGATCAACATATCGTGATTTTGATGCTTTTCGTGCTGCAGCTGCAGTATGTTGACATTGACTGGTATCTTTTAGGTGAACAAAGTACATCGCCAAAGTAGGAATTTACCCCACAGTCATCAAATAACCTGCTTTAAAACGGTATTGAAATGTTGCATCTGCAACGTCATTCGCACATGAAGGAAATAATCATAACTCTCTTTTTATCCAGCTGAGGATATCCACCCACCTATGTATCAAAAATACTTGAAATTGTCTTTCAGAAATATCATGTTCGCATAATTTTATAATGGTATAGATTTCAAAATGTTAACAAGTATCGTAATTTGAAAATCATTTTCAAACCCTTATTTGATTTAAAACCACGAAAAGCTTCAGCGGCGTTCAATAGACCCATTTATTATGGGCGAAAAGGGTAAGGTTATTGTTTATTAGTCATTAATGAATTTTGCAGCATTCATTCCCTTTGATACCTTAATTTGTAAAGGGTATCGGAAATTAAACGTCAAACGCGCTTTGTCTGAAAATTTAATAAGAAATATAGATTCGAGGGTTAGTCGTATCATGGTTTTATCATATTACCACATCTCCTTAAAATATAGGTTAATTATAGGTCAGATTTCGGCTGAATAAATACACAGGGACAGTTTCGCACCCATTTAGCATGTTGGAAGCTAAGCAAATCTTGTATTGCGACGTATATGTATTATGAATAAATCTAAGGAGTAGATACCTACTACATAGAAAACATTAAAGACCCATCTCATCGCACAAATACTGGCAGGCTAGACTCCAACCAGTTCAGATATTTTATAGAAGTACCGACTGGAAAATTTGTATATATAGTCAAGTGCTACCAATTGTTGGGCGTGAAATATTAATGTACTATTTGTAATAAGATGCTTTTTATTTAAAACAAAAGTTTTATAATAACGTATTTTCTCTAGCAAATTTCGTGACAAGACAAGCTTGACAGAAAAACCATAGAGGTTGCGCCATACCGACACCATTTCACATTCCTCTTGTGAAATGCCGGTAGATTCAGATTTAGATATGTGAAAGTGCCCTTGTGGCCGACTTACAGAATAAACGTTTTGATTTTGAATGTATGGTCTAGTCTGAGGAAATAAAATAGTCAAGTGGTGTCACTACTTCACGACCACGAAAAAAAAATCTTATAAATTTTTATATATTTTTCCTTTTATTCTATGATAACCAATATTGTTTTTTTTTGTAGTGGTGATGTAAAGCTAAATAAAGAACATAATTTCAAAAATTTGAACGAATCGCTCGAATAGACTCCGAAATATAAATATAAAAAAAACATGATAAAAAACCATAACTCAAAAACTGTCACAATAAGGATGTTGATACTTAGCATAAATATGCTTCACTAGAAGTCTTATAAAAAAAATCCAGAGTCAATTTAATGTAAAGGCCGGTTCACTATGGAAATCTAGTCGGCTTTGTATGGCCTTTAATTAATTAAATAAATAAATTAGTTATTTAAGAAACGTAAAGGAGATCGAGATGTTTTGTTGCATTGAATAAAATATACTTAAACTTCGTCAATTCGCCGGGCATTTTGCAAAGAACTCAGCCAAACGTGGTATCAGTTAGAATCAAATTATTAACCATGTGAATTGGTTTTATTAATTCGTGAAAGTCATTCAATGTAACCAGTAGTTCAGATTAGTTTGGTTTGAACAATGGTTATTTCGCGAATGTAATTAGGATAATGAATTTCATGAGGCTTGTTTGATTTTGACCGAAAATTCATTGGAATACTGCGGAATAATGGGAAATTAGATAATTTAGTGGATGTGTAATTTGAAATTATGATGACAATGCTGCCATGCGGAGATATAATTTAACAATGTATTCAGTGGTATGTCACAGTATCGGATTTGTGGGTACTCATTCTCGTGAATGCGTATCGGATTATTTGTTTATTACGCGTACATTCATAGGTCACAATTTTGTTAGTCACAATTTTGCTGCATGTATAACAGTTGTTTGCAATTATATTTTGCATTTAAAAGTAGCCTTTTGCGGCTATAATATTTATTTGCGGATAAAATACGGTAGGTAAAGTTTTGGAAGACTTTATAAATTACTATGTTTTTTTTGACAGTTTACAAACTGCAGTTCTAAAACTTTTCCCCACTACGGATTATTTTAATGGTTTTTAAATTTTTGACGTGACAGTTTGCTGTCGTTTTGGTTACTTTCGTTTAGTACAAAACTAAGTGAATCTGTATTAAAAAAAATACAAAGTACTGTACTATAGATTATTATATAGCAATAAATATTATGATCCAGGCAGATTGCAGAGATGTTACTATGGCAACATTACACAGAAGCAGGCTGGATGGGTGCATAATGTTATGTAATTGTAGACGTTATATTATTAGCATAGTTACCGGGGTACTATCATACTCGGGGTAATTTTGATCTCTAATTTTTTTTAACTATAAGAAATTTTGTTATTGAAACTTGGCAACATCCATCAAAACACGTTAGGGTCTTTTGAATCAAAAGTTAACTGGCAGAGAGATCCGTAATAAGGCTCGCCTTTGTACTTGTATTATTTGTTATCATTGTGTATCTAACATGTGTTTGCGTACAATAAAGTGTTTACATACGTACAAATAATTCCTACGAAATATAATACTTTGTCATTTTTGTAATAAACGTATTTTCACAAACTAAAGGCAAAGATGATATATTGCGTTATTTTCCTTAATGCTCCATTTTCCCTTGGGACGTAATATGAATTGCTATTACATAAAAACTATGTCTTCGAAGTGAAGAAGAAAATGATTAAACACATCGGCTGCCACTGGTCTCGAACGTCAAAGAGCGAAATCGGTAGAGTTGCCATCTAAAATCGGTATATTTGTACCCAAAATCGGTAGTTGTCAAAAGACAACAAAGGAAACATCTGAGTTTCATCACCTCGCTTTAGAAAACTTACTTTATCCCAAAATAATTCTACATCATCAGGTAAAGTTAGGATTTGTTCACAATTTCTTTAAATAATGCGCCACTCTGTATAAATTTCCTGAAAATCATTGCTCTGGACAATATTAGGAAAGAGACTAATAATAGGAATTATCGAAGCAGTTTTGCCACTTTTAACATTTTTTGGTAAGGTTGCCAACTTAAAGTGTAAAATCGGTAGAAAAATCGTAAGAACTTTTAAACTAAATTTCGGTAGAACACAGCCCGGTAGGTTCGAGACCACTGTCGGCTGCTTATTTGGAACGAGCCTGCTACTACTTAGGCATTACTCCAACTATTTACAGTCAAAGAACACTGAAAATCAGATTCGGGTTTTAGAAAGAGACTTCGTGTAAAGTCGATGACACCCGAATGGTGATATTGCTGTTCTGATTTCTTAATGACAGACAAGACAACACTTTATATTCATTTATGAGTATTATATTCCTTGATTCAATCTATCACAACAGTCAGCCCTAACGCGATAGACAGGTTAAATGGTTAAATATCAATAAAACATAGCACAACAAAAAAAGAAATTGAATTAAAAATACGAATTATAAATTACAAAATTAAAATTAAAAAATAAGTTAAAGTTCATTAGCAACTGTTAACAGGTAATATAATTATATAAAAAAAGGTTAATATAGTATAAAGCCTGACCAGAAATATATGAGGATTGTCAAGAGGGCGCTATTTATAAGATTTATATGGCAACAATTTTGCAACCAATCGCAACCCACTATAATGACATTAGTTTAAGTACCTGTCAGTTCCACTATGTTAACCTCGTAATATCATTTAATGGAATGCACTCTTTTCCTGACTGTTTTTCGTGTAGTAAACACGTGTACACTTTATTTATAATCTTATGTTCACGGCTATGAATGGTTTTCGGCATTTTCTTTGGATAATTTTTAACTATTTTGTATTTTAAAGAAATCACTATGAATGACATTGTCATTGTTGACAAACCATCATAAAATCATTGCCAGTGTAAGAAATTAGTTCCAGTGAAATTCCGCAATATGGCGCATTCTCATATATTTCTGGTCAGGCTTTAATTAAGAACTTAAAAATAATTAATTTAAGAATTTCATACAAAATTAAAATCAAAACATACGTCTGCGCCCCACACCGATGCCCCTGCGGCAAAGACGTTGACAGGCTGGGTCACCACGGACTCTCCTACCAGAGCAGTGCGGGCCGTTTCTCAAGACATGCTGCTCTGAACGACATCATCCGCCGGTCTCTTGCGTCAATCAATGTGCCGGCCCTTTTAGAGCGGACCCGTCACATCTCCACCGATCCTCAATTAGGGCCGGAGCAGCGGCAGAAGTGGCCGAAGGTATAAAACGAAATAAGTATAGTGGTCTTGGCGCTGAGTACAATTTTATACCTTTTGGCGTCGAGACCCTGGGTCCGTGGGGCCCCAGCTCATTAAGCCTCTTCAAAGATAATATCTTGAAGAGGCTTATTAATGTTACTGGTGACCAGAGCGCTGGCGGTTTTCTTGCTCAAAGAATCAGTTTGGCGATTCAGCGAGGAAATGCCGCCAGCATCTTCGGCACTATGCCGCAGGGGCCATTTTTAGATTTAGTTTAATTTTAGTGTTTTCTTGTTTAGTTTAATTTTTAGGTTTAGTTTTATTGTACTTTAATCTACCTATGTATACATCTCATTCCTGTTTCATGTATTTTACTTAATTATACACATATATAGCAGATTAAAACTGATCAACATTTTAGATAATTTCCAAATGATATTAAAACATACGGCATGCGTGACATTTTAACTTGACCGCAAGTAACGTGAAATGTCACTTTATGCAGCTTGTATATATTATATCGCCATACCTGAGATATACCCGAGAAAACGCTTATTTGGTGATATCAAAGCAAACTCGAATTATCGCCTATCATTGACTTTATGTCGGATCGAATGCGTACAATCCAGTACTTATGTACGATGCCGACGCATACAATTAATTATTCCGTTCAACTTGTATCTGTTAGGATTACGAGTAAGCTGTTTGTCAATGTCAGGTGGAGTTGGTAGTGACGTGAATAGACTTCATTGAACTCTGAAGTGGCTAAATGAGATATCTGGTAATGATTTACTGATACTGTTAGGTTATGTATTAGCCGTTATATTTCGGAGCTCAGCTGAAAATTACAACTGTTTACTAGCACTACTTACAATACAATACAAGTACTCTTTATTGCACATCTCATAAAACATACAGGAAAAATACAATGCAAGAAATTACAGTTAGAGCTAAACAACAGGCCTACCTACTTACTAGCCTATTAAGGCATGACGAATAATAGTTTATTGAGGATGTTATCGTTTTTTTTTTATTATGATCAAATGTATACATGGGGCTAATTACATTTAGACTGCTCTAAATTTCCGAAATGACCATCAAAGTTCAAAATGCCTACGGAGCGCTAAAAGCTCTCCATACAAATGGCCACCTAATCGTGACGTCATCATTATTTTATGGGTACCAATATTTGTCATTTACACTGCGAAAAAGTGCGTTGAAGTTCATGATTGTCATACAGGATTCTAAAAACAATTTCACAATTTCTTTTGGATTAAAAAATATCATAAAATTTGCCTACCTTTAAAGTCACATATTACAAAAACATTTTTATTTTTTTCCTTGTTTCATGACATGTTAGGCCTATTTAATTCATAAATTTAACCTACCTGCAGTATGCTGAAAAATTTAACATCACAAAAATTATACTCTAAAATAATGGCTCAAATAAATTGGCGGTTGCTGGCTGAAAGATGTTTTAGCTCGAAACGAAAATGGTACAATACCGCGTATTGTACCCGTGCCATGAGTTGACGTAACCGTACTCGCTAGCGACAGCGTAAATGATTTGTAAGGAGAATAGTACAGCGCCCCTTGCGATTACTTTGTAGAACTACAAATAGTTTACGCTATCGCTAGCGAGTACTGTCACTGTTAAAGTCATGGTCAAGGGCACTGCTGCTCGATGCAGAAGGGTGTCCCGTGTCTTAAACTTCCTTGTTCATTCGCTGGACAGTCGCTGAACTTACCCCACAAATAAACACTGCAATATCATGGGGTTTATTTAAATTGATGCGAGATTTTTTCGGGTCACTTTTCAATTCGATAAAAAATTACATGAATAAAATAAAACAAATAAAATAAAGACCTTTTACTTCTTGCTCCTTACAAGTTTACAGTTTAAAGTATACATTTTTCATGCAAGATTTGAAAGATGAAAGTCTAAAAATTTACATTACCCTTTGAATATCACTCAAAGTTTGAATATTAATACGTAACGTAGAATTGCAAAAGTTGAAGGGCGATATCGCCCTTCAACTTTTGCAATTCCACGTTACCAAATAATGTCTCCATAATACGATAGTTATAGTACCTAACGTATTAGTTAACTTTATGGGTCCGTAAACCCTTCTTTATATATTAGGTCCTTACATATGACATTGGCGTTTCATATGGCAGAAATGATTTTTTTTATTTTTTATGAAACTATTTTTTTATGTAATCAAAGTATGTACCATGGCTATCAATGCACTTTTGCCATCTCGAAGGTAGTTCATTGATTCCTTTACTAAAGAAAGTGTGTGAGCGAGAATCAATAAAATCTTTCAAGGCCGTTTGGACAGCCTCGTGAGAATTGAATTTTTTTCCTTGGATGAAGTTGTCCAAATTCCGAAAAAAATGGTACTCAGTTGGAGCAAGGTCCGGGGAGTATGGTGGGTGTCGAAGACAATTCAGTCGCAGCTCCCTTAGTTTTACGGCCGTCAAACGTATGTGGTCGAGCGTTGTCCTGAAGCAGCAGTGGGCTAGATCGATTGACCATTCATGCGGTAGGTACCCATTTCTCAAGTTTTTTCACTTTTCCAGTTTATTTCAAGTGAATCAAAATAGTTTTATCGCTCACACAGAAGCCTGCCGCTAACTCTGATGTGGTTTGCGATGGATCTGCTTCCACAATTGCTTTTAATTCTTCGTTGTCAACTTGTGTCTCCGGCCGTCCACGGGGCTTGTTCTGTAGGTCAAAATTTCCAGAACGGATACGTTGAAACCAATAACGTGTCGTATTTTCTATTGCAGTAGCTTCCCCATACGCATTGTTAATCCTACGAGCCGTTTCTGCAGCACTGGTGCCGAGGTGAGGTCATATTCGTAAATAAAGTGATATTTTAAGTTCTCCATATTGTGAACAGAACGATCTGAAAGAAAAACAAATGACGCGATATCAAATAAATTTCGTAATTCGAACACAGAAATACATGGTCTTAAATTTGAAATTAATTTGAATTTGGAATTCCTAGCCGAACGCCACATATTTTGAACCAAAGTTACCAGTTCGCCAAACGTCAATTTCATATGTAAGGACCTAATAGTACCTAATTAAGCTCACGTAATTCAGCCATCTAAACGCAATACGATAATCCAATCAATCAATCAAATGGTTTATTTGCTAGAATACAGGTGTTAGAAATGAAATCTATGTACTAATGATTCATATTAATATTACATTAATAATAAAATGATATCACCACGCCATTACTAAATAACCATGGATCGTAAAATGCGAGCAAAATTGATTGAAATTTTATAATGACCACCAGTGACGGCCCTAGTATTTCAATGAATTTTGCTCGCATTTAAACGCTACAAACCCTGCTAATGACAATGAAATAGCGACACGATAATCCGTTTACCAATAAGTACTTAAAACACAATACGATATATGACCTTTTGACCATCAAAAGCGAATTTCAATTAATTGGTTTAGACCTTAACTTTAGCAAGTGTGAACTTCTTGTACAAAACCCAAACTTAAATATACTTCAAGTGAAATCCAAATTTGATCTTCTAACACCGAACATAAAAATAGTAGACAGATATTCCCTCAGCCTCCTAGGGGCCCCTATTTTCGAAGATTCTTTTCCAAGCTTTATTTCAGAATGTGTTTCAAAATTCAAAAACTACGAAAATCGCCTACTCGAAATTAGTCCTCATTTTGCGATTACTATCCTTAAATTCTGCCTTTTTGTCCCGAAATTCACGTATGTACTTCGCTGCTGCCCATTCACTAAATTCCAAATTTTATTAACCCAACTAGATGACTTAATCAAAGCGAACCTGGAATCTATTTTAAATATTCAGCTCAGCGAAGAATCCTGGACCCAAGCATCTCTTCCCATTCGCTTTGGTGGGATAGGGATCCGCAAAATTTCCTCCATATCCGCACCAGCTTTTCTGTCCTCTGTTCACAGCTCGGCAGTTCTCATAGGCAAAATTCTGAAGGCATTCTGTGCCTTAAACTATGAGACTGCGGGCTTATCGGAGGCCTAAAGAGCTTGGTCCATTGCCTGCCTGGGAGAGGACTTCCCAGAAAATTCGAAATCGCAAAGGACCTGGGACGACATCCTTTCAAAATTAACATATGACTCCCTCCTGAGTCGAAGTACGGGCTCTGAACGTGCCAGAATTTTGGCAGTGGGCACGAAAGAAGCGGGTCACTGGCTGCACGCTTTCCCCTCTGCCAACACTGGTACGTTTCTAGAGCCCGACACACTCCGTATATCCACCTGCCTGCGACTCGGGGTGCCTAAGATCTGTGCGCCTCACAGATGCTCTTGCGGCAGCGCGGTCGATACACTGGGACACCATGGCCTGTCCTGCCAGAAAAGTGCATGCCGCTTCTCGAGACATGCCACTCTTAACGACATTACCTCTCTTGCCACCGTCAACGTGCCGGCGCTACTGGAGCCAACGGGCATCGCCAGGGACGATGGCAAGAGACCGGACGGAATGTCCCTGGTTCCGTGGAGGCTGGGACGTGTGCTTGTATGGGATGCCACCTGTGTGGACACACTGGCGCTGTCCCACCTTCACGGAACTTCGGGTAGAGCGGGCGCGGCTGCTGAGGCGGCCGAAAAACTAAAGAGCACCAAATATAGGGGTCTCGGCCCCGAATACAATTTTGTACCATTTGGGGTAGAGACCCTAGGTCCATGGGGTCCCAGCGCCCAAAAACTTCACAAAGAGCTCTCTAAAAGGCTTCAAGAGACCGCTGGGGACCGGAGAGCTGGCAGCTTCCTCGCACAGCGTATCAGCATAGCTGTTCAGCGAGGAAATGCTGCCAGCATTTTCGGGACCATGCCAAAGGGGAGCAGTTTTTTGAATTTGTTTTAGTTTAGTTAATTTTAGCTTTTTAGTACATACGAGTAGTATTTAGTAGTGTTAAGTTTTTATTTACTGTTACTTTGTTTTTACTGAATAAATGTACTACCCTTTAATGAAAAAAAATACGATATTATAAGTTACAGGTTATAGGTTATCGCGGGCTAGTTTTCCGCAACTCGACGTCTTACAATGCGCCTATTTTGCGTAAAGGGTTGCTGGCACTACTCTTGTCAATCCAACTCTACCAGAAAGCCTAGCAGTCCCTTGATGTTGCCGACGACTTCTGGGAGTGACCTTGGCGACCCGAGGTGTTGTGTCCGGCATTTGGCCACACCAGGACATTCGAGAATAACGTGGGCGGCTAAGTCTTCGGCCTCCTAGCAAGCTCTGCAAAGAGGACTGTCAGTAACACCTAGAATGAATAAGTGCTTGTTTAGCAGGTCATGTCCAGTTATCACTCCAGTTATGAGCCGGAGTTGCAGCCTCTTTAGCTGCCTTAGCTTGCGTGACAACCCGGGGTAGATTGTCGGAAGGGCCTCTTTGTTCTGCTTGCGGGTACCTAAGTTAGACTAGTACAGTTGCTGTTCTACCTTCGTGTTCTTACGTACTGTGTTGCGCAGCCAGGCGAATGGTAGAGGTGTGATTGGTTCGGGTCCCTCTGCTACCATCTCCGAACCTCTCGCTAGTTCGTCAGCTGCGTTGTTCCCGCGCGAGTTGCTGTGGCCTTTGACCCACTGTAGGGTTATGCTATTATTGTTACATATGATACCTCTGACAATGCTCGGTTTGTATATGAGTCCTGAGGTTACTGTGTAGCTCTGCAGGGCTTGTAACACTGATCTGCTATCGGAGAGTATGCGGATGGGGTAGTCCTTTACCTTCCTCGAGATAATTGCATGGGCTGCCATTATGATATGAAAGACTGTGTTATGGGTTCCTAGTGGTGTAGAGATGGTGTATGTTTAGGTCCTCTGAGAATACCCCAGAGCCAGTGCCTGGCCTAGTTTTGGACCCGTCTGTGAAGATTCTTAACTCCCATGTGAAGATTCTTAAGACCTTCGCCAGGTTCCCCGTACAGTTGTATCTTATATTTTTTGTCGAAGATGAATTGCTTGGGTATCCTGTCAGTGGCCGCTTCTATCAGCGGTTCCTTACCTATTATCTCATAGAGGATTGCGGTGTGCGGCACCCTAGCTGATCTCCAGAGGTTTAGTTTCTTAAGACGTATCGCCGTAGGTACACAATACGATAATACATCAACTGATGACTCATATAAATATTAGATCACTATCACTACATAGTATATAAAAAGTCGCTTCTTGCTGTCTGTCCTCTCTCTCCTGTCTATGATTATATATGTTTAGATCTTTAAAACTACGCAACGGATTAGATGCGCTTTTTAATAGATAGTGTGATCCAAGAGGAAGGTTTATATGTTTAATACATGCATAATTTATCCGCATTGCACCCGTGCCAATCCGAAGCGAGTCGCTAGTTAATATAAAATGAAATCACCACGACTTTGTAATAAACGAATTTCAATAACAGCTAGCAAATTATCGATAGGCACGTGTAATTGTTGCACATCGTTCTTGACAGCTGGTTCTATTTCCCGAAGCTCAAATGATAATAGCCATATATACTTAAATCCTATACAAAAGGCGAATGATGTAAACAAACGATGTAAACAAACCAATTTACCTTCATTATCATTACTTCGCAATGACGCACTTTAAAGAACTTACAGTCTTTGTTTACCTTTTTAATGTTGTTTGTTTTTTGTATTTACATTTGTATTTATTTTTCATCAACTCAGTTTTATACCTACAGGCGTATCCTTTACAAATGTATTTTCATATTTTGTGTTTAATAGAATGTTCATGTACGGAGGTCATGAAAATGTATGCACGATGAATCTATTTAATTAAATTTTGTACACTATTTAATTACGCTACGAACGAACGTTATAGACCCTGCACAAACTCTATGTTTCTGTTAAGCCTTATGGTTGACTGGTAGAGAATGCCTTGTGGCATTAAGTCCGCCATTTGTACTAGTTTGATCTGTGCAATAAAGTTTAAATAAATAAATAATTATATAGAAAAAAAGTATAAAACCTTACTCTAAATAACAGTAATAAAAAAAGAGTCATAAAAAGATACAAAGTGTTATCACTATCACTATCATCACTACATAGTATAAAACAAAGTCGCTTTCTCTGTCCCTATGTCCCTTTGTATGCTTAAATTTTTAAATTACGCAACGGATTTTGATGCGGTTTTTTAGGGTTCCGTAGTCAACTAGGAACCCTTATAGTTTCGCCATGGCCGTCTGTCCGTCCGTCCGTCCGTCCGCGGCTTAACTCCGTGATCATTAGTAGTAGAAAGCTGAAATTTGGTATGAGTATGTGTATGTATAACGCCGACAGAACGGTAAAATAAAATATAAAATTTTTTTTTTTTCGGGTACCTCTCGAACACCTAAAGTGGGGGTGATTTTTTTTTTCTTTTCAACACTGGTGTGTGGGGTGTCGTTGAATAGGTCTTGTAAAAATAATAGGGCTCTTCTAACATTATTTTTTGATAAAGTCAGCAGTTTTGTAAATATTCGCTCCAAAAACAAAAAAAAATGTGTCCCCCCCCTCTAACTTTTCAACCACGGGTCGAAAAAAATCGGAAAAATTCACGTGAATGAGGCCTTATGAGTACATTCAATGAAAACTATTTTGAACAAAATCGTTCGTGCCGTTTTTGAGTTATCGCCAAATTTCATATTTTTTCTTTAAAAGGTCGTAAGTTGACTTCCAGAAGGTAATAAGTGATTACAGTTTCTAGGGCGTTTACGACCTTTTTATAGAGTTTAAAATCTTTCTTAACGTAAAACTCGGGCTTAAAACAGCAGTTTATTGTGAAGGATGAGCAACTACGGAACCCTACACTGAGCGTGGCCCGACATGCTCTTGGCCGGTTTTTTTAATAGATAGAGTGATTCAAGAGGAAGGTTTATTATGTATAATACATGCATAATTTATCAGCATTGCACCCGTGCGAAGCCGGGGCGGGTAGCTAGTCATCAATAAAACCTGATTACATTCATATTTCGTTAAAATATCTGTAAATTATATTTCAGTTTCGGCAATTATATTACGTTACTAGGAGGCGCCCGCAGCTTCGGTGTATTTTACTCTTCACCGTAGACTGATTAAAATAAATAAATAAATAAATAAATATTAAGGGACAATCTTACACAAATCGACCTAGTCCCAAACTAAGCAAAGCTTGTACTATGGGTACTAGACGACGATATACATAATATATAAATACATATATAGATGACATCCATGACCCAAGAACAAATATTTGCACAAATATTTGCCCCGGCCGGGATTCGAACCCGGGACCGCCGACTCAGTAGGCAGGTGTCTGCGAACCGAGCCAAACGCGTCGTCAAAGTATTCTATAACCATCTTTGAATGTCCAGCTGTCCCTGTGCTAAAATTGATTAAAATTTATCCGGCCATTTCACCGTGATGAGAAGACAATGGAAATAATACCCAACAGATGTCGCCAGACTGGCATGGCGCCGCGCTCCCATACAAAACTAATGACGATCCTGCATCACGCTATTAAGATTTTTCCTTAAATCATGACCCCTCTCCATAGAAAACAGATTTTCAGTACAAATCTAGATTCTAGAATAATTTAATAGTATACCATGACAAAAAAATGTCAGTGAAGGCGATGTGAATAGGTACTCGTGGAATCTATCTTGTCTTTGAAAATAATGTCATCGTATATTTGCTAAGTGCTATTAGCAAATATAAGCACTCACTTGAAAATTAATAACTTTTAATTAACAACCAATTATATGTCGACATTGCTTAATAGTACTAAACATTTTCGATATAATCGACGAATATTGTCATATCAAATGAATTAATGTTGTATTCAAAAAGCAATAACCTACCTAAGGCAATATCAATCGTATCGTTTCAAACTTCCACGGTAAGTACCCAATTTTCGTCATTGATTTTCGTTCGTTCCGTTGAGGTAACGTTCATTATAGCCGTCGCCATTTTCATCTGTGTACCTAGTTCCCGTGTGAATAACGGCATTTTTGAATATATATTTTAACGCAAGTTTTTATTGAAGTGAAACTTCTAATGCGACTTCCAACAAGGTTGCGTTAAATGCTTAACGCTACCGTGGAGGGGGAATAGAAAGAGACAGTTCGAGAGTGAATGCTATACAGCGAAGTAAACAGTGTGAGCGTCGTGAAATTAGCTGAAATACGTGCTTTTTGTTCTATTTTAATTTACAATATTAATTATATCATTTACTTGTTTTTTTAGTTTGATTTGATACACATATAATTGAATAGGGTAGTATTGTATTTTTAAATTGAGTGAATAAGAGTGGTGTTAATAAAATTTGTCTTAAAGAAACAATATGAGTTCACCAAAAATCAATTTCTACCCCTTCCTATTTTCATTTCCACATTACGAAGATTCACTTCTTCCGCGCGGAGGGACCCATCGCACTATTTTTTTTGTCTCCACCTACGAGATCTGGAATGCCGGGGTCTATAAACAATTATATCGCGGTATTTAATTATTGTATTAAAAACAATCACACTTATATTATAAAGGTGAAAGTTTGTGAGTGTGCTCATGTGTATGTTTGTTACTTCTTCACGCTCTAACGTCTGGACAAATTTTGATAAAATTTGGTATGAAGGTAGCTGACACCCTGGATTAACAGATAGGCTACTTTTTATCCAGAATAATTTAGTGTTCCCGTGGGGTCAGCGGGTAACACCACGCGGTGCAGCTAGATAAATATGAAAAAAGTCGAGAGAGTAAGCAAGAGACTACGTTACTATAAAGTATTCACCTCTCTAATAATAAACTTTTTCTTGGTTATATTTTTTTTTTACTAAAACGACATATATGTAGTTAATGTTAATACTGTTCCCATCACTATTTTCCATTAAAGTACCTAATAGACAGTAGACGCAGTTGTAAGTCAGTTTATAGTTTGTAACTGGGAACTAAATAATTATAACGAATAATATTAAACCGACACCTATGAACAAAAAAAAACCCACCACATGCGTCAATTTATATAAATCCGCAACAAGCTTCGTCAGAATCAAATGACATAAAATAAATCCGCGACACGCCTCGAAAACTTAATCTATTAAATCCCGTCTCAGTGCCATATTCGGTCCAAGAGTCCCCATTATGCTAGCAGCATTGCCCCGCTAAATGGCAATGGAGACTTGCTGGACCAACCATGATCCAGAGCGAGGATCGTTGCCCCTCGCTCTCAATCACCACCCTAAGTATTAATCATCATCATAAACTTAATAGCTATAAGCTCTTGTCGGTGGAGGAATTTCCAATTTTCTCAATCTTGAGCTCTCTCCTTGACGGCCTGGTACGACACGACGTTCACCTTTACCTTTATTTGGTCCATATAAGCTCTTCTTGGTCTTCCTCTTCTCCTCCTTGCTTAACTTTTTGCTATAATAGTTTTTAGATATTCGTATATTCGTATTTATATTAAGTATTAATAAATTGCTTAAAATTACAATGCCTCGTCTAATTAGGCCCTGATTGTAAAAGATAACGAAATCGCCTGGAGAAAATCAAAACTCACTAAAATGTATGTCACTTCTCATCAAAACCTCGTATCTAGTTTATGGATTGATACTGAGATACGAGCCTTGTTTTAAGTAGGTATTTGTTACTTAGTGAGTTCTGGGACCCAATTCGAGAATGCCGTTTGATTGAACGCCAAACGTCAAATCTCTATTAGATAACAGTGATATCGCCATTGAACTGTCATTAAAATGCGATGAGCTTAAAGTCACATATCTCATCTAAATTTTTGGAAATACGAAGGCGATAATGAATGTCAAAAATCTTATTCATGCATATGAATTTCTGTTTTGAACGAAACGTAACTGACTAATTTCACGCACTACGCGGTCAATTTAAAGTATGCGCCTGTTATTTATGCCGTCACATACAAAGGAAACGCAAATTTAGCGCGTCCGAATTGACCAAGTTGCGATGTTCTAGGGATATCGCCACTTGTCTAGTAGGCACACGTCAAAAGTGACGGATGGCGATGAAATGGAGAGATCTCCATTATCTCTCTAAAATTGGTCGAATACCCCCCCCCCTGGTTGTCAACATACGAAATGTGAAACGTCAATGCATGCTTCCGTCATTATCAAAGTTGCGGGATTTAATTTTCTTCGAAAATAAGGGCGAGGAAGTTGCGAGCTTATGCTTACACTTAAATTAAGTTTGCACGTGTCACGAGCTTTGCCGGCAGCTTACAAGTTTCACAGACAGTGTACTGCATCTTCGATAAATTTTGTGCTTCGAAACCTTAGATTAATAATATAAATATGGGTTATAAATAGGGTTGGTAAAATGCGAGCGAAATTCAATAAAATGCTAGGGTTGTCACAAGTATTTCTATCGATTTTGCTCCTATTTTACGATCCCTGGTTATAAAACACGATGAGAAAGTCACTATGATCGGCCGTCAAAAAGATATCAACGTTCATCATAATGATCGCATCAGCTGGGCAAATTCAAATCATTTATTCTTAGGCAACTATGGCCTATATATATATATATACCTTAGAACGAACAAATCGTTAAATAAAAATAGAAGTAAACAACTATAGGTTACTGATTACGGCAGGCCAGTTTCATCTTTCTTTCTACCTTGACGAAGCCCTTTTTGTCACATTTTGATTTCCGAGCGGTCGGTTTCTGCAGATCGGTGAACGTATTCACCTTGCCTTAGCCATTATTAAAAAAAAATCGCTTAATTATAAACATTAAGTTCAAATGGGTTCTGCATTTCCTTTGCTGACCGCTACTTGGACATCGAAACAGTGGTACGTTTAACGAGAAAGCCCCTCAAGGTGAAGAACCTTGACAAACGACCGCGTTCTGCTGCCCTCACTGAACGATTTTCCGGGATCCTGCTCATCGGTTCACCTTTTTGGGGCCTCTCATGGTGCCTCTTTTGGTACGTGGTTGTCACACTAGAATTCTTCTACCCAGCCGACATCGGTTCTAGGAGGAAAATGCCCCGCACCCTACTTTTAAGTCTATCAAGTTGGAGCTCATTGGTCTAGCTCTCGTGAAAATTTCTTCATTTCTGATTTGACGACGACGATAGCGACCAAATAGCACGAATGGAGAACCATTGCAAAAGAAAGCAGCCAGAAGATTTTATCACGCATGCAAACAGAAACACCGAAAGTAATTCCCTTTGAGCCTTCTTATCAAGCATTTCCATTGTGAATAACCACGTCTCAGTGTTTTATATTACCACTGCTACACACATTTGTTAAACCTTGGTGAGTTAGGTTTTTCTCCACTTTTAGTAACATCAGTTCTTTCTATGGAAGCACTCCAGTTACTGTTTTGTATAATTGTATGTAAAAGTATCAAAATGATTCGCCTAAATAGCACTTGGTAATGTGGGTAACAAGTGTGATAAAGTCACGATAGCAGAATTTAAGAATTTCTGATATCATTATAGTAAGTAATGTTAACGATAAGAGTAACAGGCGTAATAATAAGACATACAACGGGTCACTCACATCCGAAATATCCAATCTCGACAACGAACTACGTTAACTAATTGTTATCAAAAATGTATTCGTGATCCTCGTAGATTGTGCCTCCTCCTAGTGTTTAAAATCGGTTATTGAAAGCTATTATGTCACTTGTGATTAGTGTGGGCGTACCTTAAGCCAGTGACATGATTTGAATATCGTACCAAAATAGACTAAACACTATAGCTTCCTCTTCATAACGCGTCCGTTTCATTGCGCCTTCTTCTACTTATTTAGACAAAGAAGGTCATTTGTAATATCATTATTGATCTGTCCGTTAATGTTAATACGTATTTCTTAGTTTATATCTTCAATTTGCCGTTTACCTATATTGTTTTAAATGTCCCCATCTTAGCTGCTATCTCTCGCCGTGTTACTATTCTGTGTTACTCAATGTCTCGCACTTACTATAATTGAAGCCTTTTCGTTAAAGAGTTTGAATATCAATGACAGTATTCAGAGAAACGTCTCAACGAAGAAATTATACAGCTTTTTGAAACTTATTTCAGAGAAAAACCTACGTCTTTCTAATGTCTAGACATAAGACAAAGGTTATTAAGCAACAAAGCATACAAGAGGTAAATTAGTTCATCATTACTAAGCGGTTTATTTTATACCACAAATTATTGCCTTAAGTGACAGTGGGTGAGGTAAATTCCTTGAAGAGATGGCCGTTGGGGTAGAAACATACTTGAATGGCAATGTAAAACAAGATTAGAAAGGGAATAAAATTAGGAAAACTAACAAACGAATACGGACTTGTAATAAACGAAATACTTATAATAGTTATAAATGTTATTATACTGCGAAAAGTGACTTTACTGTTTTTTGCATCTTGATATAAGTGAGTTAATGGATATAGCAACTCCCTACTCACTGATAAAACTCAACTATTAGTTAAGTAGGTAAAACGAGCAAAATTGTAAGTATATCAGCAAATATTACGAATAGTTGAACTAGTCGAAAGATTCAATGGCTCTCGCAATAGTTGAGTGGTCGCCCGTGTTGGCCCGGAAAGCCATTGGAAATGCGGGTTCGAACCCCGCCTGAACCATTACATCACAAATTGGTAAACATTAATTAAAAAAAGCATCAAAACCAGAAGTAGCATATAATTCTATTACTATGTAGTAATAGTACATTACGTAACGAGGGTGGTAAGCTAGGAATTACAAACGAGTATCTATTAGAAGCCCGAAGCCGAAGGCGAGGGCTTTAATGACACGAGTTTGGAATTCCTTTACCACCAGAGTCACGTACGACGTTTTTCATCACACTTTGGTGGAAATAAAACAAAAGTAGTATTAGTCTATACCAAAATAACTTACCGCCATAGGGCGTAATATACGGCTTACCGCCCTAGGGCGTAATGTACTCTAGCATGTAAACCCTTAAAGTGTTATTAAAATAACTTACCGCCCTAGGGCGTAATTTACGACTTACCGCCCGCTTTTCTAGCATTTACACCCTTGTTTACGAGCAAGTGCGATGACAATAGCATTACATAGCAACTCAATGTTCCTTATAACAGTAACAGTATTCCTAATTTAAGGGGACACAACATGGACATATAGCACGATTAGCGCGTACGGGACATGTGTCGCCGTTTCTCTTCATTATCATAACTCTAGCCCTGAGTCGTGATTCGACGAGACATTGCGATATCGCCAATTTAAAAATATCTTGGCTTTATTATAACGGGCATGCGTTTATCGATTTTTGCTAGTCGAACTGGGTTAAAAGATATTATGTTGACATTTAAAGGAAATAGGGCGCAATAGGTATATTAAAATTTCATATCTATGTATATTTGGCTTGTCATTTAGACTAGCCATATGCCCCTGTTTTTCGAATTTTGTAGATTAAACTAGTTTCATTTCAATTATGAACGGACAATTTGAATATGTTATGCTGAATATTTAAGACATATTTTGAAATATCTTGGACGCATGATATAAGAGACTTTGAATTATTCCTTGATATATTGTCCTCACAAAGTTCAATGTAAATTGATTTACATCAAATAGAGTGATAGTGATGTACTTATTTAACTGTGATCTGCATCTTCAATCTAAATTAATAATAATACACAATTTGAATACATGTCATTTTGAACCAGAAAAAAATAATTAACAAACAATATCAACTGTAGACAACAAACACAATATATTATGATCAATAAAGATAATGTATTAGGTGTACAAATAATAGGATCAAAAACATAAATTAGCAGCTAAAACAAAAAACAATATACCCGAATATTAAAAAGATAGGACACCCGCGATAGGATACCCAAGATGCAGGCAGCATTTCCAAGCTGGATAGCAATGGCTAACTTTTGCTCGAGGACCCTGCCATCGCGTAGATGTTCGAATATACTTATTGAAAATATATAGCTCATCTTACACACAACAAAATAATTAAACTCATAACCTCATGATTACCACCAAATAAATCTCATATTATCACAAAAAAAAAAATGTTTATGCACCTTTGTATACCGGGTGTTTCCTGTAATAGGAGCGATAAATTAAAACATAGATTCTTCGCTTGAAACTGGACAACATTTGTTAAGCAACTTCTGAAAATAACGTGTATTAAATTAAATGATATGTTGTAGAATAATGTTTAGACAAAGAAACAATGTATTGCGAAATGTCCGATATTACTAATATCATATTAGTAGAGTGACAGCTATGTCAATGCTAAGGGAATGTCAACGTTGGACGACATACATTGAAAATACTATTTAATTTGTTTGAAATAATAAAATTTTGGAAACTGACTTTTTTTAAAAGTTGCTGAACAAATGTTGTTTAGTTTAACGAGTAAAATCTATGTTTTACTTGATTGCTCCTATTACAGGAAACACCTGGTATATACAGTGAATTCATTTTCTTTAGTTCAACCCATCAACGAAACACAATGCGTCAGTATTAAACAATAAATTGATTTGTTGCTGTTCAGTGATCACACCCACTATACGTCGCTTCCGAACATATTTATTGTTCATTTCCAATAAGCTCAAAATCTATATCAATAACTATGGATTATTGCTGTGTGCCTAGACCACGTGTTGTTTAAATAAATAAACCCTAATGCGTAATAGTAGTTTATGTGACTGTACATAATGAAGGGTATTAAACACGAGTGTGGGTTTATGAAACGCGCCGAAGGCAAGTTTCATAATAACATCACACGAGTGTTTTAATGCCTAATTATGTACAGTTACATACACTACTTTATCTAGCCACATATCATAGGCCTCCATGATGCATTCAGGAGTCGCACATTACGACAAATATTACCCGTTAATGGCGGTAATGAAGTTTTCTGGCAGCTGTCATAGTTTTTTTAATTCAGAGACAAACTAGAGTTGGCCCCAACTATCATATCGTTCGATATCTTACTTACGTGCGACATTTGTCAAATTTGATGCAAATAGACAATTCATTTCGAACTAAACGTCATCTCGACTGATATTAGAATAGAGGTCAAATCAAATTTCTTGGTTTTTCAAAGATGTTCGAAATTTGAATATATAATATCGACGACAACAACGTATATGATTCTAATTGAAAAATTACAATTTTACAGGAGAGCCAAAAAACCGAATCGTGGAAGTAGAATCGTTATATTTTTTTTCGTATTAAAGATACTGAACTGAAATTTGGAACACATGATTATAATTATATTTTATTGCTTATTTTATTTTCATATAATTCAATTTAATGGTAGTTTTCGAGAAAATGCAGATAGACCACTAGATTAAGTCATAACTATTTGCTAACCGTTGTGTATAAAGTTCTATCTACCACTTAGAACATTATACTAGGTTAAAATTTTGTCCAACAACTGCGTAATCAGGTCTATGTGGGACTTACAATTTTATACTTGGTTACAGTTTTCTATAAAATCAACGTATGAAGGTCTATCTGGTACTTAGAATATTATACTTGGTAGTAAAAGTGTCCGACTCGCTGTAAAACGTTCTATGTGTAAA
Source organism: Apotomis turbidana (assembly GCA_905147355.2). Taxonomy (NCBI): domain Eukaryota; kingdom Metazoa; phylum Arthropoda; class Insecta; order Lepidoptera; family Tortricidae; genus Apotomis; species Apotomis turbidana. Next base: position 6,630,039 of record LR990295.1, on the reverse strand, counting down.
TTAAGTCATCAAATTTAAATCACGTACTTTGATTATTTTTTTAAAATATATTACATAGCTCTAATGCACTATTTTTTAGTTTATTTTTGGTTGCATATACATTGTGTAAAAATGTGCTGAATTATAATTTTGACACATTTTGCAGATAGAATCATATTCGACATTTGATATAGCTTAATAACCATTTTGTAGGAAGTTCTATGTCAAATTAAAAGAGTATTAGGTGTAATATTTATTCAATATAAAATGTAAAAATATTGTACATAATTATACATTTTACAAAGAACCTTACATCTCAGTCCTAATCACGGAATGGATTGGAAAAAAGGAGCAACGTATATAACATTGTTCTTAATTACTTATTTGTTTAGTCATAGTCTTGTTTATATAATCGAGAATGGAAAATTAATATCATTTTCGTATTCTGGTGTTCATTTTAAGATACACTTGTTGGAAGACTGTACTTGAAGTCTTTGACTATTTTGTCGAGATCTTCTAGGTCCTCCGCCGTGACTAGTATTTATTGACAACGATACCATCAGATGAGAGGAGGTTGGTCAGGTCTTCGCCATTGATGGTAATTATTTATGTCCGTACTAAAACTAAATGCTTGGATATATTTATAATAAGCAGCTGTGAACACTTTAGGTAAAGATATTGCGTCTCCGTGCCTCAAGCTACGTTTAAATTGGATAGGTTGTGATTTCTGGTCTTAGAAACGAACCTTTATCGTCGCGCTTTAGTATAAACATTAAAGACCTCAGCACCTCAATATACTGATTTATAGAGGTTTTCACACTACTGGAGAGGCTACAGCACCGTCCATGTTGTACTTGAATCGAGAGCCTTCTTATATTACAGATGCTAAGTATAACGGCTGCTAGATGATATACTGCCCTGTCTTCTGTATTATAAACTGTAGCATCTGGACGTTGTCTACGGTACTGAAGTTTTGCGGTAACCGGCTTGTTCAGGAGGCTGAAAGTCGTGTGCAACACGGTCCAAGATGAGAGTCTCGACAGCATGTTAAACACATGACTCACAAATGAAATGGGGATGTAATTTCTAAGAAGGGTCTTTTAAACTTCCTTAAAGAAGAGCAGTACCGCACTTCTGGGTCATGTTTGAGTTTTGCCCTCGAGTAAGTTGATTAAATTGCTTCGGAAGGGGTTTTCATTGCCAGTTTATCACCTGATTTCAGAATCTCAGATGTAGCTCCATCATTATCCACTGCTCAGCTATTTGATAGAAATACTAATTTCGTATAGGCTACCAATGGTGTGGGGTTAACCTGGCGCATGGAACTGTATGTAGAACATCTCAACCTCACCAAAAAACAAATACTAATGGATTAAGGAATAAAATCTGTTGCATGAGCCTTTGATAGTAAATAACATCATCAGGGGAATGTACTATATATCGGGCCTTTCTTTCATGAGTTGAAAGCTCAATGAAGAGTATTTTTGTTCCTTTCTAAGGCATAAGTCCCAATCTCATCGTGGGTCGTCCCAATCACACGTAAAGAACTTAGAATCCATGGTTGGGACAGTTTCTACGGTTTAATAAACTGACTAAAAGCTAGACAACAAGCTATCGTTGAGGATGATGACCAATTGAGACCGATAAAGACAACTTAAATAACTATAGCGTTAGATAATGACGACTATAACGACTTTTCTAGATCGTTATCGATTCTCTGGAATAAGAGATCGACTAGATTTCATCCCAGTCTTTTTACGTGGCTTATTAATACAGCATTCAATTTGGCTCTCCAACTCATTCATACTTTTAAGATGGACCTTTAAAGTATGATCATACGGTTCCCTCTTTTCAGCTGCATTATAATCAGTCATTAACAAAACATGGGATTTGATTTTTTGATTGACTAAACATGTTTGTATTTGTAGAATGCGTGTCTTTGTCTCCTCAAACGCATTTCCTCGCACGATCCTTAGAGGTGGGTCTGAAAATCAAATACCATGCATATTAAAGCAACATAGATTAAACTTTCTTTACCACTATGAGCATATTTTCAAACGAGAAAGCTATATTAGTGGTGCAAAGTAAATAGTGATCGAAATAAGTATTACGTGCTTACCACGAAACCGCCCACATATGAAAAATAAACCTTAATCTGCGATAGTTATGATTACCTAACTATCGCAGATTATGATTACATAACACAATGTAACTTTTAAAACTTAAATTAGCACTTGCAATGACAGATACTACACTATTTGAGTGTGTCCAAAAACAATTTGGAAATGTAAATAGTTCTAAGTAACTGATAAAATGACGTAAACAATTCTAAGTGGTACATAGAATTACTTTGTTTAACTACAGCAATGATAATTACGAATACAGTTCTAAGTGGCAGATAGACCTGTACACGTAGTTCTCTTAAATGATACTTTACATGTATGAAGGACTATGTGTCACATCGAACACTTTACATATTATTTTTTTAAAATAACTAAGAAAAATAAAGTAAACGCAAAAATAAATATTACATACCTCCATTTATTGTGGCTGATTTATTTAGTTCTGTTTCGACGCAACCCAGACCCGATCTGCGCTCCTGATTTAGATTCCAACCATCTCGCTCGTTTCCCCGTCATAATTTAACTAACATATTTTTTTAGTAAATTGGTCGATTGAATGAATTCAACAAACGTCTTTACTAAAACTGTGAATTAAGACAAAAGCAAGGTAGTACATGTTAATATTCTCTAGGAAACGATCGAAGCATTCACGACCGTTGACTTGCCGATCGGCCGCGTACTGAGTGCTATGTGGTAAAAAGCGCTCTGTGTGCGCGAGTGAGCGAGATGGCATTCATTGTGTACGGTTCGATGTGACACTTAGAATGGTGTTCGTGTTAGTATACACATTTTTGATACAGATGGAACTGTATGCGTCATTCATAAAATATATACTAAGCGACATTTTAAGAAAATTTTTATACTAAGCGATAGGTTTCGACTTCTAGATCATTATGCTGCAGCTGGTGTAGTTCGAACCTTTTAGCACTTAGCACCTTGTACGTTGTTGCCGTCGATATTATCGAAATCGATGTTATTATTTAGCAATAATAACATTTTCACAGATAAGAAATTTGTTCTAATAAAACAGTATATTTTTATGGTAGTCATAATGTGCGGTTCTTGAACGCATCATGGAGGGTTTATGATATTTGCATAGATAAACATTAATAAATGTAGTTAATAATAACCAACTTTTCCAGTACTTCGCATACAATCTTTAATTAATAAGATTAGCTAAGCAAATATGTAATTAGTATTTATTTTGTTTTTTTCCTGAAATAAACAGTTTAATTTTTTTTTATGTACTTATAGCCTATAATGTTGTGAAGAGTGGCGCTACACAAACAGCTTTCATATGGCAATCATGTGCAAACGTCATATTATATTATGCATTAAGAGCAACCGTTATGCAACCGAATTCAAAACATTGTTTACCGGAATGCAGTTCAAACTTTCGTTCTTCTTCAGAAATCAATACTGAATTATATTAAGAAAAAAAAAAACTTGGCAGTAAATTTCACTGTGGATATTTAGGTAATTTATTGTATTAAGCGTAAAATAATTGAAATTATAAAAAATATATATAATAATATAATCTTATAAAAACTTTCGTGAGACATGTTTAATCATTGTATTAAGCGCGGTGTCAAAATTACCGTCCCTGCAGATAAAGATAAAGACGTCCATACGAGTTCGAAAGATGTCAGGCCGTTTAGTTAATAGAATAATTAAGTATGTTTATAATTTAATGTTTAAAAAAAACTTTAGCTACTGTACTGCTTAGTACAAAATCATTTAATTTTGTTAAATGGTTCTAAATAAAGAAAAATCACTTAGGTAAACTAAAACACTTTAGGAAAACACAAACGTAGATAGGTAGGTCTTTAAAAAACATTTCTCCGCTCCTGCCGCAGTCGAAATAACTTAGAAGCCAAACGAGCTAAATATGATTTGGATGAAAAATTGCGTTTGTTAGCGCGAAGAGTTATTTGATACTTTGCTCGGATTCTCGGGCAAAAAACTTGAGATTTTTCGTATTGTGACGGTGTGTTTTCAAGAGCGGAATAAATTAAAACTTAAGTCAAATGAATTATGGTAATACAGCGATCAGATTTGATGTGATGGCTTTTATCAATATGGATAAGGATTATCTTATTTTGTATAAATGTTTAAAAAACAAGAAATTTGACCCGCAGTAGACGTCTATCGGCTGATAATGAAGATGATGACATACAATACAATACTAGTACTGTTTATTGCATACCTCACAAAAACAAACAGGAAATATACAATTTAAGAAATTACAATAAGAGGTAACAACTTCTTGCTGAACAATGATCTCTTTCAATTAACCTTAGGATAGTGGAGACAATACAATTTTAATAGTGTTATTAGGCAGTGCAAAAATATAACAGAAAATAGGTAACCAAAAATAATCAAATGATAACCAAATAAAACATACACTATTATATTAAAATACTTAAAAGTACGTAATATACATAAAATAATACTAAGTACTAGTAGGTATACATGAATAGTAAATAAGCAGGTACATATATTTTGGCAACTAAGTTTAGGTATTCGTTTTTCGTCGATGCTAATTATAACGCGAGCGTAGCAATTAAGGATTCCGAAACCCAATTTATTAGAACTTTAATTTTGTGAAAGCTATTAAAGTATTCGTGTACCATTATGTGTACAAGCAAGTGGGAAATTTACTCATCTATCAAAAACTCCAACTCAGTTTTCTATGGAGAGGAGTCATTATTTTAGAAAAATATATAACAGAAAAATATACAACAGATAAGTATTAACATCGATGCAAGATTTGTATAGGAGCGTGACGCCAGCCTGCAGCCGTATAGAGTCTAATAAAAAAAAAAACCTCTCATCACGTTGAAAATACTGGACGGAAACTACCCAATTTTGATAGTAGGATAATTTTTATCCGACTAAGACGGTAAAGAAAAATAGTTATAGGCGGACGAAATTGAGAGCAAATAGTATTTTATATTTTTATCAGACTACGAAGCATTTAAGAAAATTACGCCAATATAACAATTGCAGACAACGTCAAAATCTAATAGTAGTATGCACATACAAATATCATCCTAATTAAGCCATATCACCATCGGTCACAACAATGGTATACACAGTCTATACTTACACTACTGTTATGTATCCGTAGCCTGTTTCTCTTCCCATTCTGAATGGACTACGTGAAACCCAAATTATTGACCCGGTATGAATAGTATTCAGTCCCTTGATTCAAAGGGCAGTCGCCATGTTGAATTTGGTGACGCTTGAATGCTGATGTTTAAATTATTATTCAGTGATATGTCCATTCGGTATGACATAATGAAATAAATAATGAAATTTATTCTGTAAGTAGGCCACAAGTCACTTTCACATGTCTGACTCTACCTGCATTTTACAAGACCACTGTTGAGAAGAAATGCCGAAAGAAACTCGACAGTCAGTAATACTTTCATAGAGGATACTTCACTATTACAGTAATATGAACTAATATGTACCTATCTTAATAAAATGCCAACGGAAGTCTAATGCGTATATATGAGTATATGAAAATAAAATTATTAATAACTAGCTTTTGCCCGCGACTTCGTACGCGTAGAACTCGTTAATTGATATTGACAATTAAAAAAAAACAATTAGACTTTCAACCCTTTCAGGTATTCAATACTCGAATGGAATCTAGTTAGTAGTTTAGTTCTGGGTTATTGGGTGAAAGCCGTGGACAAAATGCAAAACATCCTTTTTTTTAATATTTTTGGAGTTGCAAGGCTAAGTCCCATTCGATTCAATAAGTTATCCGAGGCTAAGTCCTATTCGATTCCATAAGCTATGCTCAGAAATGGCTCGAGATGGTGACGGTCCATAATCAACTGACGAAGAAGGTATGGTTCTATTCACCAAAGAATATTGTCACATTATGAAATTGGGACAAAATAATTATTAGGTAGCTACTATTATTTTTCTAACTTGGTTTTTACAACTTAGTTTATTGAAGTATAGTTCAATAAATTATCCTAAATGATTTAGCTTGTAGCGATTCACATGTTCACGTCATGTGCTCGCCATCATATAAACATATATCACCATCGTAAGACTCACATCATCATTATCATACAAATGCCTAATAGAGGTAACAGTATGAATGTTTACGAAAGCAAGTAAAAACATTCCACTAACTAAGCATCCTACCATTTTTTAATAGCAACGTTTTATTCACAAAATTTGCCAGCAAAAGAATTGAGCTTTATTTAGACTGGATAAGGATCAAAATTCCATATACACGTGTCGAGTGTACCGATTGGGACGAGGCAGGCGAGCCTGATGAGTGAGATGGAGCAGTTGAGTGGGGCGAGACAGATGACGCTGTCGAGTGAGATGGAGCAGTCGAATAGAACGGGTCAGTCGAGTAGGTCGGCAGTGGCGAATGACTAGAGTTTTGGGTATAAATAGGCAAGGGTTTAGTAGGATGGATTCATTCTTTTTGCAACTTCGACTGAGTAACATTGTTCTCTGGCAAATAAGGTAATAAAATTAATTCTAAGGGGAATTTCTGTTGGGATTTCAATTGTTTTTTCTGAACTAATTATTTATCGAAATTTTGTAGGATTTTGTTGTCGTATGGCTATCAAGCTTAATTACATGTCAGAAATAGTGTTTTGGTACATGGTTATCAAATGAAAGATATTTAACCTTGCGGCTGTTAAACGAATATCTTTCAGACTTCTAGTTTTATCCGGGTTAGACGCCCCGGACACTAGCCATATACAAGTGCGGTGATCAGTCTATAGGCTTAGAGTGTTCTATCTGGTGAATGCAAGGACCACACGTGATGGACTTGCGGAGTAATCTGCGCTTGCTGAAACCAGATGGCCCTCCAGGCTTGGTCTCATATACTTATATAATTATATATCTGCATTATATACACATATTAGGGCGAGCTACTCTGTGTTTCCGGCGTGTCAGCCACACAGGGGGGTTCAAATACACCGATTTTAGGTCCAACCTCGGGCTAATCACCCGAATTTATAGCTTAGCTTAGCTAGGTCCCATACACGTTTAAATGTAAATATGAGGTTTAGGCCTCTAGCATTTTTTGTACTAGCTAGGGCATACAGGGGTATAGTGATAGGTATATACCCTTTAGTAGAAATATTAGAACGGGGTTATTTATCCTCCGAGCAATCGGTGTAATCGTCATTAACTAACATAACATCTATTCAAATTATTTTAATCTCGTCAGATATAGTAGATGCTGAGGCTGATCTACTGTTTTTCTTTTGTGTTTATGACACGGGATGTCAGTAGTGAAAAACAAAATCTTGTAACAGTTTGAAAAGAATGGGAATAGGGAACCTGTTATTTAGGCCAACCAGATATTTAACACCTTTAACTTAACAACAATAATTATAGGAATAATTAGTTAAAATTTACCGATTATGATTTAAAGTAATGTACCTTTGTTAAAGTTCAAGTGATTGGTATCACTGAAGTAAAGTTGAATCAGCTGGCAGTTGACATTCGCCTTTTCAATGAACAGAAATAATTTTAAACTTTGTTATAATTTTGATAAGGAAATTGTGGATCGTTGTATAGTATGGAAAAACAAAGCATTCCTAAGGCTGGATTTGGAGTATCTGAAGTGTAAATTGCTAAAAGAAGCCGGGGACTTATGGATGACAATAATGAAAGTTATTCGTTCCCGTATTTACATCACAGATCTCAGAACTAAATCAATTTATATCACAAGGGTTGAGAGTAATTTCCCTTATCAGAATGAGTCAGTCGAGAGTGCAAAGATACTCCGAACGGACACAATAGTCTTCATGATTTCAAGGTTATACTACATTTATGAGTATGGTCAAACGAAAACCAAGTTCTAGAACCCATTAGAAGGGTTCATACCTACTATGAAAGAGTAGCGTACTAGAGTTCTTATAAATACAATTATAACTTAATTTTTCTGAATTATCATAGTTTTTACAACCATTACATATTTTTAACTAATTAAATAGATAGGTGATTCAAATCTTAGCACAGGCCTTGTGTAGTTAACTTTAAAGATGCCTGAGTAAAAGGCTTTCCAAAAGATGGACTCCCTGACACCTTGCCGTAGTTAGGCATCATGTAAGGTTGCAGGGTGGTCCCACCGTGGTTTGTTCAGTTTAGAATAGGTGCGGAGTTCCCCATCCTCTAGCTGAACGCTTTAGTTCGATTTGCTTCTCAGGAATAGATAGGTAAAGCGTTCAGTGACACTCTCCGCGCACTTAGGGTGGTAGGGGGCTTTGTAACAAAAAAAATATATATTTTTTTTATATAGGTATACACCATAAGATACCTTCTTTATTATACTATGATCTAGTCTTTACTAGTTCTTAATTGTGATGACTATAACAGCTTACTACTTATTGTATAGGTCTAGAATCCACCTCAGATTGACCTACTATAGCTTATTTAAGAGATGTATACCATTTTTCCAGAATAAATTATAATAACAAAATTGTTTAATTTTGTCAAAAATGAAAACTTAAGATTAATTAAATTTGTAATAGAATCTTATAGGTTCTGAAACTTCAATCTATTTATAGATTAGTAATGAAGTATAGTTTCATGTTGTACACAAGCACTTGACCACTAAACAATCTGGAGTAAGGACATGCAATTGCAAGAACTAAATTATCTTTCATCACAGAATCCTAATAAGATTTGGATTGATTCACATACTGATCTTTATTGTTACATAGAGTAATCTAATATATCTAAAACTGACTTGTGGACTGGATGAGTTTTGTATTTCATATAAATAATATTTTATAAGAGTAGAATAGCCCATACTGAATCATGGCATAGGAATTGTAGATATTTTTGAAGCTAGACTAAATAGGAAATATTAAGTTTATATTTTGAGAATAGATAACATTAAGTTAGACATTTAATTAGTATAAGGAACCAAGGTAGCAGTAGGGTAGAAGCTAGGGATTAATAAGCAACAGTTAACACATTTAGTTTAATTAACAAAAATATATAGTAATATTGGTTTGGAGGCACATAACAGCACACCACGGTTAAATATCTCTTAAAAGAATTTGAGTTGCTACAACAACGTAGGCTTCTACCAATGTAGACGTTCACAATGGTTATACCGATCACATTTGGCCATTAATTATTAAGAAAAGTTCAAACTCAATTTGTTATAAGGATCCTTTCATATCTAGGTTTGTTTAGTTGTAGGTTGTGGTAGACTAGGAGCTGCTGTTAAGAAATCCTTAGGTAATTGTAGTAGGGTACTTTTTTTGTTGACTTTGAAAACAATATAATTTTTGATGCCAATATGGTTCTTTCACATAGCCAGTTTTCGTCATGAATATAAGTGTGCCTATAAACCGACCATGAAAAAATGCTCGGTCGGTGATAGAGCCAAAAAATTGTACTTTTTCTATTTCCTCTTATAAGTATCGTAATAAGGCTATCCTTCTCCATCAAAGCGTGTCAGGCCCTTGAATTAAGCACGTCGATTGTGTAGCATAATAAGTAAGTAAGTAAGTAAGTAAGTAAACGCTTTATTGTACACAAAAACAGTTAAAAAATACATCTATTACAATTAACATATAGGTACAAAGGCGAACTTATCCCTATAAGGGATCTCTTCCAGTTAACCTTTGAGCAGTTGAGTGAGTATGAGAAGAAGATAATAATTGATTGACAATTCGGGTCTTGTCGAGTATCCGAGTCTAAGATCCGAAAAATACAAAAACTTTATGCACTAATACTGTACTCGGCGATAAATATTGCATATCGGTCTTTAGCCCTTAATTTGACAAAAGATGACGAAGGTCGCTGGTTCAAGCCTCGGTATGGTAAATTAGAGCAAAATATTGTGGTTCGAAAATAATATATGGAAAAAGATGGTCAAAGAATTTGTTCACCCTGCCATACACGCCAAATTATGGGTTAGAAAGAGGCAATTCAGCAATTGGCTGTTTATTTACGACGATTTCCGAACACTGGCGACCTTCCATCAATCATTGTTTAAAATTAAGATGAATGAAATGGGAATGAACGTAAATACTTTCTCGTTTATAATATTATTAGGATTATTTATATATGTTAAGTATCGTATCTTTGCATACTGAGTTATTTACTACTTTATTTATACTCAGTTACCAAGCGGAGGTACATAATCAAAGCTCGTAGGCACTATTTTCAGATGATGTGCGTATCGGAACGTGATACCTACCTGAAGGGCTACTCCGATGTTCGAAATTTTACTTTCGTATAGTGCTATTTCATTCACTCCAATATACCTTGACAGGAGATCGAGAGGGATGGCACTATTCGACAGTCAAATTTTGAACATCGGAGTAGCCCTTCTGCAATCACTGGTTTGACATGTCTTGCCAGATGGGTGTGTGACGTTTGTCAAATCAAATGTGATTGATTCAAATTTGTAAAATTTTATGTATTTGATTCTTGAAATTACGCGATTAATCGAATTTTGCGGATACATGTTCTCATATCAGAATTTATTGTTTTTTTACAAAGAATAGTTTGGTATGCGTTTGGTGAAGGTCTATCGTAGATAGATTAGTTTACGTCAAAACGATGACATGTAGGGAGTTGTTGCAACTACAATGATTTGCTCTCCATACAAAGTTTAATCCCGTTTTTCGTCCCCAAAAGGGATAAAACTCGATATAAATGATACCCTATGTCCTATTCTGATATATAAGGTACATAACTGGAAAGTTTCATCATAATTCGTTCAGTAGTTTTTGAGATTAACTGGAACGTACATCCAAACTTTCACGTTTATAATATTATTAGGAAGGATATATATTGGAGAACCGTACACAAATCAACCTATTTCCAAATTAAGCTCTAGTAGGCTTGACTTATGGATACTAGACGGCGATATACATACGTATAAAGATAAATATAAAGTCATATACAGAGAGTTGTAACACTTTAGACATGATGTTGACTGGAGAAAGGAGATAATTTTGTCATGTTGAGAGGTTCATGTTTGTTTCATCAAAATCGTCTAAAAACTTAATGCTACGTTGTGTCTGTTATGGAAAATAGTGGTGGACGTTAGCCTTTATCTATAAAAGGATTTCTTAATCATTCAATAGGAAGTAATATGTTAAAATACATACCTATTTTACTAACATAGTTTCTGTGTTTATACTATACTGGTTTTCTCTCATAAACTCGTTTCTACCCGTCACAGGACAATATATACTAATCGTATACGGAGTATAACGTTTTGGCAACCACATAGTTGATTTTTCTTTCATTAATTTACATTCAAAATCATAAATAAACTGCATCGAGTTGAGGTTATGTTTAGCTCGCATTTGACATTTCAACTGACTGACGTCTGTGGTCTTTGTGACGTTTCAGACAGTAACAAAATATCGGAGCGTTATCGATTTATTGATTCACGATCTGGTCGGAGAATTGTAGTCGTATTTTATTTTCTTTTATATTCTGTTCTATTAGATATTCCTTTCAAAGGTTAAAAAGTATGAATTTAAAATAATAAGAGATGAGTGGTCGTGTCGGTTTTTGTCGGTGGAATTCATACCGTCGTCGTCTGTCGACGCCTTTATGGCTAATGACTTGAGATATTTTCTATTTGACGTTTCTCATTGCACTCTTGATTCGAGTCGCAAGCAGTTAAAGTATTTTATATGAAATAGTGCAATCATTCCTGCTGGGGTAAGCATTGTCTTCTAAACTCGTGTCTAGTACCGAGTAATTTCATATTATAATCGTTTTCGTGTTTTGTTACAGCTTGGCCCAAAATTTTAATATGTAATTCGACGTCATTCACCGAGGATCGGTGTGACGAATCGTCAATATCTATTTGGTATGTATTTGCATATAACAGTCGGCGAAAGCATCGTTGTATTACGTTATTAGTGCTGATATTTCATTGTTTTGTTGTTCTTTTCCAGCAACAATCTCTAAACCTGTGTTACTTCGGACGGACGCCACATGGGCGTTACGTAATCCGACCTCTTGTTGAAACCCAGTTCTATCTGGTAAGTCCAACCAATTTATACACACACCACACCCACATATTAGTAAAAAGTGCTACAAATACCATTTAATAAAATAAACTTGATTTCTTAAAATTTACTGGAACATTATTTGGTTTCCAGGGTTTCAGGGAACGGCCCCTTTCGTACGGCGTTCCATAATATGGTGCTCCCGTAGTACGGGACCTGCCTACAACAAGGGTATGATTTTATAAATTTATCAACGGACATCTCCTTACCTGCAGGGCGCCGGTAAGGCGACATGCCTTCATGTTCAAAACCTTCAAACTTTCTATTTCAATCTTAATGATTAAGGAATATCAGTGTAATGGACATTATTTACATGATAGATAATTGTGGACTGTATTCTTGAAAATCAACCCGTTAGTTTTGCTTATTTATCACTACCGTCAGGACGGAGACCCCGGAGTGAATTGAATAGTTAGCCTAGTATCATTTTTATCGATCGTCTTCATTGATTGTTCAAGTCCATTACCCTAAACGGATATATATTTAAGGTGCTTAATTTAAGGCGAATGCTATTGTAACATTCTACCATTATATTTTTTTGGTAGATTCTACCGCTTTATATTTTTAGTGTGAAAATATATGTATATTAAATAAGTTTAATTAGTTGTTTCATTTTGAATTGTCAAACGTTTGACGAGTGAGGTTTCGGGGGCGTCCTTCATTTTTAAATACCCGATTCCCCGCTTGCTCCAAGTACGGCCAGATCCCACAACCTGATTGAGTCTACTTTAGCCGAGAGCATTTAAATTTGTTTTATTTGACCTAACTTACTTAAATTTAGTGTAGCCCTTTTCTCTTACCCTACGGGCTGACATTACAGAGTATTCAAGGTATATTCAAGTTCGTAACACAAATATTTTCCCATGCCGGGGTTCGAACCCAGGAGCATCGGCTCAGTAGAAAGATGCACTACAAATAACTCAGCAAACTAAGTGTAAGCGCATGAGTTTACTATTTTTGATTAATATGAACACTAAAATATGTAAATAACCTCATGTAACATAGTTTCTCAATACAATACAAAGAATCAAAGAAACGGACGAACAAACGATCAAACAAACAAACTACAACTTAGTGCCAACCGCATCTTCAAATAAAGTTTATTTTCTATATCTACTGCATATGCAAAACGTTTTTCTACTGATACCCTATACAAATGGAATAAAGAGGGAGAAACAGTAATTTGATGCCAAGTTTAATTCTCTATTGATAATTTGACATTCATTAGAACATTTCTATGCTAAAATTCGAGAAAGGATCATTCATAGAGACAAAAACTTTGTAACGCAATCTTCTATCTCGAAGTACATTCAAAACATTCGTTTCAGAGTTATCAAATATCAAAGTTTATTATAAGATTGCCTTGATTATTATAAAAGAAACAAACAGCAAATACAAATTTAATTACCTAAATAGTAGGCAACATTGATGTAGTAGGAAATTCCCAGACGTTAAGGGAAGGGATTCCATCCAAGTTTCCGTGTGTCTAAACTTTGTTCCCGATATACTTCGGAAAATACTTACAAACATTCTGTTGGGAGTTTTACTTGGAATAAGATACGGTTGGATCGAGAGCAACAAAAAATGTAACAGTATTACATTTGCAGTAAAGATAATTTGAAATTGTGGCCTTTGTAATGTTTTGATGATAAAAAAACACCGATATCAGCGCACCGAGGGTTCCCTACAAACTATGAAAGCATTGTATATTGCTCTAAAGAAAAGATAAATTTAATTTAGCCGTTGGCAAACTATTGTCCCCAGATATCGGCATAGGTTGAGCTTAGTTTAACAACTGTAAATAAGCTTGTAAGCATGCTTTTTACTTACTAGTCCTATATGGTGTTTTTTTGCCAACTTTCATGATTAGGTTAACGGGAGCCAACAAATGCACGCTCGTATATTTTGATTGCGTTGACTTTTTTAAAAGTTTGACTTTTTCACGACTCCCAAGAGTAGCAGACCTGAGTATTCGATATTAATTTCGCATGTTCGCGAGAAAGAGAAAAAAGGTCTTGACAGACAGACGGGCAGGCAGACTTACAACAAAGTGATCCTATAACGGTTCTGGTTTTGCCGATTGAGGTACGGAACCCTAAACATTAACTTTTTTATAGTTATCTTCTTAAACTTTCTAATCGATATGGATATTATTCTTTAAGAAAACAAATTTAAATATTTCAATATTGTTTCTCAATACTGTAGCAGCCATATTTTAAACTGTTCTTGTTTTGGAACGCGGTGACAACACGCGAGTTAAAGTTCCGCTTCCGTCTTATCTCGCTTGTCTTGCTTTCTATTCATTCCATGTTTGTATTGTGATGTGTTCAAATTGAATAGCATACACTGTATACAGCGTTGTTTATTATGTGGAAATACGTCTTTGAACGGCTTTAAGTTACTACATTATAAAAAGAGCCCCACAACACTACCCTGAGGAACTCGAGCATTGTTAAAATGTTATTACTCCTGTCTTACCTAACACGTGTTATCTTTTCTTCGTTGCAGGTTTGTGAGGTAAGCAGAAACCCCAAGTACCTAATTAACGACCTTTCCGAAATATTGAATTGTTATAATGTCAATATGCTTTCTTACTTCGCTATTTTCTTCGGATTTAGCTGCTAATTTACTTATTATTTATTATTATTAAGAGCCTATATTGTCCCACTGCTTGGCAAAGGCCTCCCTCTCATTCTTCCATGCGTCCCTGTCCCGAGCAATCTCCCACCAGTCTCGGTGAAAGGCGTCAAGTTCGTCTCGCCATCTCCTTCGAGGTCTACCACGACGCCGGATGCTGTTTTGTGGGACCCACTCGGTGGTAACTTTAGCCCACAGGTCGTCCGGCATGCGAGATACGTGTCCGGCCCAGTCCCATTTAAGCTTTGCGGCCGCTTGGGCTACATCAGCTACCAGCGTTTTGGAACGCAGTACTGTGTTCTTGATTCTGTCAGTTAGTTTTACGCCCAGAATACTGCGTTCCATGGCTCTTTGACAAACCTTGAGGGTGGACTTCTGAACTTTTGTCAAAGACCAAGTCTGTGCTCCGTAGGTCAGGATTGGAAGAATGCACATGTCCATGAGTTTCCGTTTTAACGTTATTGGGAGGTTTCCCTTCATATGATCCTTCATAGACCAATAGCTCCTCCAGGCATTCTCGGTACGTCTTGCGGCCTCCTTATCTTGTCGAGCCTGGAAGGAGACTATTTGGCCCAGGTAAATGTACTCATGGACATATTCCATTCTTCCACCATCCACTTCTACTCTTCTCTGGGAGCTGTTGGTCATGAGTTTAGTCTTTGACATGTTCATCATTTAATTTACTTATATATTTGTTTATTAATAACATTTTTAAACGTGGTAATAAACCAAGTGAATCAATACCTAGGGCATTTGGTAAAGTTGCAGGTTTTAGAAGTGACGAAATACAAGTGTTTAAATGCTCAACTACCGATCCCAAACTTCCAAAGAACTCAAAACAAATGTACAATATTTTCGTACTTATACGTCTTCTAGCATTAAATATGGAAATTGATACGGAAAATGATCTCATCATAAGAGCTGAGTAAATAGAAATCTCATTTCGAAACTCCTTAGAACTTCAGTGGCTGAAAGGTAAATAATTCAAAGCCATAAAGTACCTGCGTCTTTAAGCACACATCGCATAATCGCATAATATTCTCTGCAAAGTTATCCTGGAACGAACCAAAGTAGGAGGAAATGATATATGGTGAAACTTTTACAAAACACATCAGCCTGATATAATGCAGGAATATTCTTTCTTCTCTCCCATACTTCTTCAAGTTTTTGCATGTATCCTTGTTTCGAATTTCAGCATGCGCCCTGTTTTGTTTTAAATATTTATGAGAGCATTTGATTTTGTTTTTTTTTAACTCGTAAATATGATATACGGATGTTACTTTGTTTGCGGAAACGAATTTATTAGGACAAGGTGTTTTAAATTATGGTGGACAGTAAACGCAAACAGAACTTTTTATTTATTACACTTCGTCTGTGGACTGTGTGGAAATCATACTTATTAAAGTTTTACTTCGAATAATGTACACAACGTAGATTTGATTTATTAATAATTCATAGTATCTAAGCGTGGGTTTCCTTATAAAACTGTTTTCTTACAGTACTAGATACGGCAAAACCTCAATTCTGACAATGGCATTTCGTTACAATATTTCTACTTTATCAAAGTGCTCAAATCGCTTAGAGCAAAAATTATACAGCTTACGTTGGACCAGTAATCCAGAGGTGCTGGGTTCGATTCCCGGTTTCGTCCATCAGGTTACGCATTTCAATTTTCCTTTGTAGTTTGATCTTTGTATCTAGCTTACGTTGGGCTTAAATACATCATCTTGCGATTTCTAGTTCCCCCAACACATATATAACCACCATCAACACAAAAACCATTAAAAAATCGTAACTAAAACATACTTATTCAAACACGAAGCTTTGATTTGTGTTATTGACTCATCCTACAGGAAATAGCTTTGTTTACTCATAAATATCGGAACAAAATTTATGTCCGGTTTCACCAAAAACGAATTGTTTTACTACAAGCAATAAATTACGAGTAATATTGAAAATATATCCAGTTTATTTTTCGACAGCGTGAATAAAAAAATTCAAATTTGTAACTGTTTATTTACTTTTAATTTAGCTTGTTGCTGGAATTGTTGATGAACGAGGGTGTGTTATTTTATGATGACTTTGATTAAAAGTAAAATCAAAATGGAGAGCTGTCAGTTTCAGCGGCAGCCTTTGTCGTCACAAATTGTAAAGTATTATATTTATTAAAACTGATTAATCTTGTTTTTTGGTGGTATGTGGTAAAAAATGTTGTGGTAAATAATGTATGTTAGGATCTCAGAGGGGTTATTCTTAATTTAAAATTTATAGGAATTAGAATCTTTTACACATCGACTTAGTCCCAATCTATTAAGCAATGATTGTACTATAGGTAATAGACAACGATATAAATAAACTCGTAGAGAACGAACAAAAGTCGGTGATATAGCCCGACGGATTAGCAAGCTGAAGTGGCAGTGGGCGGGGCATATAGCACGTAGAACTGATGGCCGATGGAGCTGAAAGGTTCTCAAATGGAGGCCACGCACCGGCGTGCAGCGTGGGACGTCCACCCACAAGGTGGACAGACGACCTGGTAAAGGTTGCAGAAAGCCGCCGGATGCAGGTCGCTTCCAACTGGCCGATCTAGAAGTCACTGGGGAGACCTATGTTCAGCAGTGGACGTCCTGATGTGGCTGAAATGATGACGATGATGATACATAAAACTCTTAATGATAAAAGTAATCCCTATCTACATGACGTCACAAAGATTCTGAGCTTCTCATCATCATCATCATCATATTAGCCGATGGACGTCCATTGCTGGACAATGGCTTCCTCTAAAGTTCTCCACAACGATCGGTCTTGCGCCGCCCTCACCCAATTTCTGCCCGACATCCTAATCAGGTCTTCGGTCTATCTTGTTAGGCCGTCCCACGCTGCGTCTCCCGGTTCGCGTTACCACGGCCATGTGTGTGAGGGGGGGTTCTACGAGTAAGAAAGGTTGTATTTAATTTAAATATTCTCTTGTCAAACACATCACTCACTTTTGCCACCAAATGTAATTCCCACGCAAGACATCAAATTACCATCTACAAAACTGCATGGCAATCGCAAGCTATTTTAGTTGGAAACGGAATTCCAGATCCCGTTAGACGATATTCAGTTCAAGTTCCATATCAGATTAAACTGCTAAGCTACGTTCTATGTCTGGATGCGCCCAAATAAGAAGACTCCGGTGCGCGAGTAAGACTTATGTAAGATGGGGTTACATGTAATCTGGTTTGCATCATTTATCTTCGAAGAGGATTAGATCGGTTCAAATGACGCTAGTAGTCTTATGCGGTTTCGAAGTAGCAGTTGTAATTGCTTGAAGACTCCTTGGAGATCTGAGCGAGATGTAAATTCATTTTGAAAAATAACTACAGTTAGCAGACTGGGGGGTAATTCGACCAATTTTAGAGAGATGATGGAGATCTCTCCATTTTGATGTGCCCTACTTGACAAATGGCGATATCACTTGAACATCGCAACTTCGTCAATCCGGTCGCGCTTAATTTGTGTTTCCCTTGTATGTGACGGCGTCAATAACAGGCGCATACTTTAACTTAACCGTGTAGTGCGTGAAATTAGTCAGTTACGTTTCGTTAAAAACAGAAATCCATAGTTTTAGATTTAGATTTAGATCTAGATTTACATTTAGATTGAGATATGTCACTTGAAGCTCATCGCATTTTTATGTTAGTTCAAAGGCGATATCACTGTTATCTAATAGAGTTTTGACGTTCTGCGATCTCTCAAAAGGCTTTCTCGAATTAGGTCCCTGTACTTCTACTACGACTACTGTGCGTCTAGCACAACTGTGACACGCGGCTCTTTTTCGTGGGAGGAATATTACTTATCTCTTTCTTCGCAGTACTGTAAGAGAGTGACGGGCAATGCTATGTCGCGTGACAAGAGTCGCGAAGCTTGTTGTGCTAGACGGGCTGTATCGGCTCCGCTTCAAAATTCAAATTCAAATTCAAACATTTATTTATAAAACTTCACTTTTGTGATTGGTTGAATCCCCACGTCTCAGTGGAAACGTAACCTAAGGTTGTGTGTTCACTGAAGCGAAGCGAAGCTCCGTAAAATGGACTAATCTTATTCCTCAGTTGGAAATGCACTTGGGCTTTAAGATGCAGCACCCGTTCACAAAAATGCTCTTTTTGCAGGCCACACGTGGTATATAGGGTAATCAATACAAATGGGACAGTAGGTAGAACACGAAAACTATAAGAGATAGGGAAATTTCATGGCGTCGATTTTAGATTTAATAAAAACTGCATTTTTTTTTTATAAATCTCATTAACAACCGGGAATTGAATCTGGTTAAAATTCTGTAAGTAATCGCATGTCGTATTGTTACATTATTAACAGCGGTTTTGACCGGGTTATGTATAATAATGCAGTTATAAAAATAATAATATAGCAGTTTTTATTAAATCTAAAATCGACACCATGCTTCCTAAGAACAGATTTCCCTATCTTTTATAGTTTGTGACTTCTCCCTACTGACCCATTTAGATTCACCCTGTATGACTACAAACGTCTAATATAGCCACAGTATTTGGCATTAACATTTCAAATTCAATCTCCCCGATTAAACTAAGCACTAGTTTCCAACCCGAAACCTAATAATTATATTGTACGTGCATGTTTGTTTGTAAACCTCTTAGCAGACACACAGTTCGAGACTTGCCTCCGTGTACTAAAGATCATAAGCGACACAAGTTCGCTACTAATAACGTTTAGTGTATGACAGTTCTGTCGTAGGTACACGTAATTGATTTCGGCTAACTGTGTATACGGTTTGCTAGCGCAAACATATTTGTTGTGTTTGTGCTGTATTTAATTCCGTTAGTGAGTTAAGTTCTTATTGTATTATATTTGTGTGTTTCAATTAGTGGTTCAGAATGAATGGAAAGCAGAAAACAAGGGGTCCTCATTTAGTAACTGTCTTTCAGCTTCATCACACTGGCGATTTGCGGTCGAGTTGAAAGCCATTCGACATGATTTGTCATTCGTAATGATTTGCCCGCTCGCGGCAAGCACGCCGGAGTACCGGAGATGACATGACTTTGTGCGACAGCGGCAGCGGTGCGCGGTACATCTGTCTCGCTCACTCGTATGGCCGCCGCACTCGGATCTCTCGATCAACCGCTCGCCGCGCCGCTGGTCGTGCAGTCTTGGCATCTCCGCATAGCCGCGAAGCGTTTCAACCACCCTTCTCCGTACGGTATCAAATATTCATATGCATGATACAAATGCATAATGGTTTGAAGAATATAGATATAATATTTGTGAATCTTCTTAGATTCATTTCAATTTAAAGCATGTTCACACTCACTATACTTGTCACTTATTATCTTTTATATCGAAACTGCACTGTCACTTTAACTTATACCCATTTAATCAATACTTATACCTACCTATATCTTCTGGTACTCCCCTACTTGACCTAATAACGCAAGTGCTAATATTATTACACCTATCAACGTTAGCTCTAATTTTCATTAGCCCTAATGTCATTTCACCTAATTTTTTTACTCTAATTAGTTGTTAGACCTAATAATCGAATACTCTAATAATGATTTGTACTAATAATCAACAATACTAATATGAAATAACCTAATAATTACCACACCTAATGATTATTAGACCTAATCATTACTGACACTAAATGTCAAGAGTAGGTACTAAAGATTATTTAACCTATTTTTTTACGTTAAAACAAAAAAAAACAGATTTGGACAAATATCGAACTGGCTGAACCCCGAAAACTGTAGGTTAGGTTAGGTTTGTATTGTGACCACGTATAGCGGAGCGAGCAAAGCGAGCGAAGCGTCAAAAGATTCTTATGTACTTCCAGAGTCTATGGCAATCCCGACTCCACGTGGTCTTGTCTGTCCTACTCCTAGAGTGTTATTCCAAAACCGGAGGCGCGGAGGGAGAGCATCCCTCGCCTTAGGTTTAATAAAATTTAGGTTTTGTCATTATTAGGTATTATAATATTAGGAGTCTAAAAAAACGGCTAAGTGCAAATTAGGGCTAGTGAGAATTCGGTATTAAGTAATCAGGCATTATGAAAATTCGGAATCCTGAAATTAGGGCTATTCATTAATTAGGATGAATGAAAATTCGGGTTAGTGATTTTCGGGTTGCCAAAATTAGGGCCAATGAAATTAGGATGAAAGTTTTTCGGGCTAACGGAGGGGAACCATATCTTCTACGTGAAAACAACGATAGCGTGATTCAGCACATTCAGCGAATGTAACACCGCCATCTAGCGGATTATTGTGTCCCTAAACAAAACGCCCATGTTATACAAAGCCTTTGCTATACATGAATATTTAGTAAAGTACGGGAAGGGCGTTTGAATCGCACCGCGGTCATACCCGCTAAGGGTGCGTCTCCACTGAACCGGAGCGGAGCGATCGACCAATCACAAAAGTGATGCGGAGCTGAGATACAGATTTCAACTCAGGTGATTGGTCTATTCCGTCTCCGCATCGCTTCAATGGAGTCGCACCCTAAGGCTCAGTTTTGACATTAAAACGGAGTTTTGTTGACCATAATACACATTATGGATGATATGGACTGTAATGAAATGAAATGAAATATTTTATTAACTAAACAATACGTAAATGTATACAAGATGGATCACATTAGTCAACAGTCTCAGTAATTTGTGTACCTTTTATAAGGTATGCAAAATTCATATTTATTAAATAAATAATAAATAAATAAATCATGTATGGTAATGGTAATATGTTTGTTATATGGACACTATCGAGTGCTACTACTGTGTGACTTTGCCAAGTTATCATTTTAATTTCGACTGATTTATCTATTATCTCGGACGGATCCCATTAGAAACTTATGGTCACATGGTAGTAGAATTTTCCAAGTGTGTGAAAGCCCCGGGCAGACCAAACGCTCATGTTTACACGTTATAAATAGATTTTGGCAAACTCCACGAATGGTTTACTGGAGTGTGAAGACAAACTTCATTGTTTGACAATAGAGTTTTATTTGATTTTGTTGGTATAAGTAATACGCTAAAAAGTACGTAAGAACGAGTACCTATATTTCCTTTTAACATTCATGTCTAATCACAATTCAATACGATCAACTTTTAGTATGAGACAACAACAAAAATCTTATCGCCGGGCGTGGCCGGTTAGCCGCAAGTTTCATAATGGAGAAGTACCTAATTCATTTTTTTTTTTAATTTTCCATGTTGGTTAGGGGG
This sequence comes from Apotomis turbidana, assembly GCA_905147355.2. Taxonomy (NCBI): domain Eukaryota; kingdom Metazoa; phylum Arthropoda; class Insecta; order Lepidoptera; family Tortricidae; genus Apotomis; species Apotomis turbidana. Next base: position 6,608,017 of record LR990295.1, on the reverse strand, counting down.
GTGATTCGACCAATTTTAGAGAGATGATGGAGATCTCTCCATTTCATCGCCATCCGTCACTTTTGACGTGTCCCTACTTGACAAGTGACGATATCCCTAAAACATCGCATCTTCGTCAATCCGCTCGCGCTTGATTTGCGTTTCCTTTGTATGTGACGGCATAAATAACAGGCGCATACTTTAACTTGACCGTGTAGTCATGTAGTGCGTGAAATTAGTCAGTTACGTTTCGTTCAAAACAGAAATTCATATGAATAGCATTTTTGATAATCATTATCGCCTTCGTATTTCCAAAATTGAGATGAGATATGTCACGTTGAAGCTCATCGCATTTTAATGACAGTTCAAAGGCGATATCACTGTTATCTAATAGAGTTTTGACGTTTTGGGATCTCTCAAACGGCATTCTCGAATTTGGTCCCAGTTGATTGTAATTTTATCTAGACTCGGATGATAAAAGGAAAGACATTCGTTCCGTTCTACGCAGTATAATAGTCGGAGAAAGAAAATATTTGTCACTTTTCGACTTCATGTGATAGTGTTAAGAGGATATATCATGCTCCTTTTCCGATATTATCAATTTATGTTTGCACCTGATAACTATAGCATCGCAAACAAATGAGGTCCAAACTTAACGTAACCGGGTTATAAAAATCGTGGTTTTGTTTTCGTCTGTTTCGTCCTCCAAAACTTGACCAGTCTTTCCAAAATATGTACTATGATAATAATAATGTATTATATGATAATAATGTATCCTTTTTCTGCTATGTTGAATCCACTCGTAACCGTAATTTTCGCTCTTCCGGCAATCTTGCCCTTTCTATTCCTCTTCACCGTACTGGTTTCATGTCTAATTCTTTCTCCTTGCAAGTGGCTCGCCTCTGGAACGGTCTTCCTCTCACAATCAAACAGGCTCCGAGTAACTTGGCATTTAAAAGGGCCGTGCGAAGTTTCTTTGCTGGCAGAACTGAAGTCTCATAGTATAGATAGATTCTGCTATCCTAGTACCAGCGGTCGGCGAGAACCAGTTAACTGCACAACCGCGTCTGCCGCACGGCCTTTGGATCGCCCTTATCGCTTCTGCACCGCCGTGATTAGCGGAGCGCCCACTCCATTCTATCGACTTAACACTAAGTTACAGTTCAACCTACGGTCATTTATTATTGCCTGGTACTACGATGAAGCGCTTCGACTGCAACAAGGAGAAATCGCTCTCAGAGACGGAGATAACCGCAATGTCAGACGACCAAACAACTCCAGACAATAGATACGTCACCACAGGCCACAAAAGAAAAAGGGAAGATGATTTTGCGCAATTTAAAGATGAAATTTCAGCTATGATGACTGCTATGATGGCATCACAACTATCGGAAATAAAAAAAAATACACGCATGTTAAATGATATAAAGCAGACAAATATCAGCATAGAGGACTCTATTTCCTTTTTGTCCGCCCAGTACGAGGAGTACAGAAACAAAATAGAAAAACTTGAAGCCGATGCAGTTGAAGATAGAAAATATATCGCCTCCCTTGAAGCCAAAATTGAGAACATGCAGCGAGAGAGTCGCAAGACTAATCTTGAAATAAAAAATGTGCCGTCCCAAAAAACAGATTCAAAAGAGAGCCTGATCAGTATGGTGTCGCACTTAAGTCAAACCATAGACTGTCCCGTTAAGACGTCAGACATTAGAGATATTTATAGAATTAAAAATAAAAAGGAGGCGTCAAAAACATCAACTGTTGTAATTGAAACCACCTCGACATTGCTCAGAAATCAAATACTAAAGAAATGCAAAGACTTTAATATTAAAAAACGAGAAAATCTATGCGCCAAACACCTCGGACTGACGGACAGTCCAGATACACCTATCTACATCTCTGAACAACTGACGCCACTGGCCTCTAGGCTTTATTTTCTGGGCAGAGATCTCAAAAGAAGGAATATCTTTAAACTCTGTTGGACAAGTTACGGACAAGTTTACCTCAGAAAGGAAGATCAAACGATGATAATACCAGTGAACACTGAAACTCAAATAACCCGCTTAAGTAAGGAGCCGCCACGCAGAAAAGATGACAGCCCGCCAACCACCGAAATACACCGCGAATCAGTTAGTGCCCATACTGAAATAAATAAGTGACTACTGCTGCAATTTATATCATGTGATCCCTACAAAGGTAAATTCTCAAATTATGTAAGAAGAAACAACTATTATATAGCTAACTACCTAAAACAGTACATGTATTTAAAAAATCCACTTAGGTGGCTTAGCGGATTAATATTGTTACAATTTGTTTTCGACCATTTAACAATTATTATAAGGTTGATAATTACTCTCAGTATAAGAATGTCACAAACCGGCCGCATTACAAAACAAAGCGCCGACTTATTTCCTCATGCATCATGCTATCCTAGTAACTCTAAGAAATATCTGGCTCATAATATAATAAAAATGTATAAATATTTAAGACATGGAACTAGTAGACCTGAGCTACCATATTCTCCTGGTAATCAACACTGTGAATCGCTATCTGAAGACCCTAGACAAAAAAATATATTACCTGTTAAGAAGATGGCACGATCGGATGTAACCTACAAACACTTATGCGCTCCTAGTATAATATTTAGACTAAAATATAAGTTAAGTAGTTATAAAACGTATAATTATAACTACACAAACACAACTTACCTCTCCCTCACACACACTCCAAACACATACGTTCCACCTATGCGTACACCTCACACACACACACAAATAAAAATCACAGTCTACAAACACACATGCTTGGCAGCATTTAATAACTTATGTAGCCTTGGTCAAACACAGCAAGAGTCTCAACTGAAATTTACATTAATTATGTTTCTAATAATGCTGAGTACCTCTTTGGTACTATGCTTTCCTGGTAACATGCCTATGCATACACAACACCGCAAAATGAATACATTCTTAATTCTAATAAAAAATTATAATGGATAGTAGACTAACGACTATAGAAGACATTGACCGCACTGAGGTTTCAAATTCCTTTGTTTGTAGTATTCAGGAACTTACTAAACGTATCAATATAACTTTAAATGACTTAACACTTATCTCACAAAATATACGTAGCATATACAGTAATTTTAATGATTTAGAAACAACTTTGTCTGAACTTGATTTTAATGTTTGTGTAATAATTTTGACGGAATGTAGATTGAACATTATTAAACCCATCCCATGCTTACAGAATTATACTTCTCTTGCCACTACTAACAACCTTAATCAAAATGACGGAGTTGTGTGCTATGCACGAGTAGAGCTTAACTCAATGATTAAAGAAATAAAACTTACCCATGCGTCTTGTGTCCAGTTAAAAATAAATAAAATAATAATTTTAGGCATATATCGTTCGCCTTCAAATACCAATGCAGCCGAATTCATAGACTCCCTTTGTACTCACTTAGATTCTATAAAAACTTATAAAAATATTATAATCACAGGTGACATCAATATCAACCTTATTCCCCGAACACAAGAGTCTGCGCAAGAAAAGTATAATCGTAATAACTATCTAAATAAGCTTTCTACCTACGGATTTTTACCAGGTCACAAGCTACCTACTAGAGAGGGCAGCTGCCTGGATCACATTATGCTAAAAACAGATATTGGAAAAGTGACGGCGTACGCCGCAGTTCTTAATACCACAATAACGGACCACCTAACCATATTTCTTTCTCTATCCGAGCAAATTGAGAATGTGACGCCTATAAAAGGGAATTATATTAACTTTTCTTTGGCGCTTTCACACCTATCTGAACAAAATTTTGAGTACCTTCTAACAAGTTCTGACCCACACTTCATTATACAACAGCTCACAACCCGGCTTCACGAATCATTAGCACATGGCAAATCAGTCAAACGCATACCTAGTACACAACGGATAATTAAACCGTGGATCACACCAGGGATACTAAAATGTATTAGACATAGAAATAAACTTCAACTTCAAGCTAGGACTGACCCTCACAATGAGACCCTGAAAATTATCTTCAAAAGATATAGAAACTTTTGCAACAATTTGATTAAGAAAATAAAGAAAAAATATGATAGTGAACAGCTTGCTAAATCTGCGAAGAACCCTAAAGCTTTACGGAATACGATTAAAAAAGTTACTCATTATAAAACAAATAATAAACAAAGTTTGGAACTATTAAATACTAAATTATCTCCTATTACTGCTGTCAACCATGTGAATGAATTCTTTTCCAATGTAGGAAAACAACTTGCTCAAGAAATACAAACTACTTCTGAAAATGTCAAGCTTAACCAGGCCATTATAACTAATTCAAATTCTTTTGCTCTTATGGATACAGATGCCTTGGAAGTGGACAATATTTTGATGAGCCTTAAGAGTGATAGTGCTCCTGGTTGTGATGAAATACCCACTAAATTTCTGAAGCTCGCCAGGGCTATTGTTATTCCAATAGTTACTAGATTAGCTAATCTGTGCTTTGGCATGGGGGTTTTCCCAAAGCAGCTCAAGCGGGCACTAGTCACCCCTGTGCACAAGTCCGGTGAGAGAGACGATGTCAACAACTACAGGCCAATTTCTGTTTTTCCAATCATCTCAAAAATTTTAGAAAAATTGATTAATTTTAGGCTGACTAATTTCTTTTATAAATATAATATTATATCAGACTGTCAATTTGGATTCAGACAAGGAAAATCAACAGAAGATGCTGTCTTGGCACTTACTACGGAAATCACATGTCAAACCGAGAAGGGAAAAAAATGTCTTGCAGTTTTCTTAGATTTACGTAAGGCTTTTGACACTGTCTCTCTCATCCTCCTTGTGAAAAAGCTAGAAAAAATTGGAATCCGTGGGATTCCACTTGAGTTGTTGACGGATTACCTCCGTGACCGAGCACAGAAAGTCAAAATTGGTGTCTATCAGAGCGGCGAGCAACAGATCACATTTGGAGTTCCACAAGGTAGCGTCCTTGGCCCTACCCTATTTTTGGCCTATATTAATGACCTCACAAACCTCACTCTTGATGGAGGCCGTGTGTTTTCGTATGCTGATGACACAGTAGTTGTCTTTAGCGATGAGACTTGGGAATCAGTGTATAAAAAAGCTGAAAAAGGACTTAATACCGTACATGAATGGCTTAAAGATAACCTGCTTACACTAAACAGCTCTAAGACCAACTACATATGTTTCATTAAGTACGACAACACGCAGCCTTCCAATGATATGAAGCTAAAAATACATATTTGCAACGTCATAGATACTAAAACCTGTAATTGTCCCGCCATTGAAAAAGTCTATACAACCAAATACCTTGGTATAATCTTGGATCATCGACTGTCTTGGCATAACCACATAGATTACCTCAGTGGAAGAATTAGAAAGTTAATTTGGATTTTTAAAATACTAAGACATATTGCTTCTACTGATTTGTTAAGACAATTATACATAACTCTTGCCCAATCTATAATCACTTACTGCATCCCAATATGGGGAGGCGCTGACAAAACTAAACTCATTCATGTAGAAAGAGCACAACGCTATTTACTTAAAGTAATCTTTTCCAAACCTCTTAGATTTCCTACTGATGATCTTTATAAAGAGTGCAAACTACTATCAATAAGGAAGCTGTACATAGAATGTAGTCTTATAAGACTACATAAAAGTTTAAAGTATGAGCCAGATACGAGTAATTCTAGACGTAAACAAGATGTAGCTCCATTGCCATTTACTAAATCTAAATTTGCTAGACGTCAGTTTATGTACCAATGTGCCAAAATGTATAATAACATGAACAAAAAGCTCAACATATACCCGTTACAGGTTTATGAGTTAAAAAAAGTCATAAAAGCATGGCTAGAAACACTAAGCTATGATGAAACCGAACTACTTATATAAAATGAATGACTGAATGTTCTTTTTATTGTATTGTACCCAGTTTATTGATAAAATAAATGTTTATAAATAACTACTTATATAAAAAAAAAATCGTTTACACTAAGATACCCACACATAAATTCGTAGACGCATTATACACATACTCACACATACACATGCAGACACGCACACGCGCACACACACACTCACTCACACACACACACACACACACACACACACACACACACACACACACACACACACACACACACACACACACACACACACACACACACACACACACACACACACACACACACACACACACACACACACACACACACACACACACACACACACCCACACACACACACACACACACACACACACACAAACACACACACAAGTCGTAACGTAATAAATAGTGTTATTAATATTAAAATTAAATAGTAGATAAGTAATGTAATTTGGTTATACAAATGTATATCCAAATTTCGTTATTTATTTATATTATATTATTAAGAAATAGTCGTAGTGTATAAATAGTGTTATTAAAATTACATACCTAGTAAATAAATAAATGTGATTTGGTTATACACATGTATAAATATGGAAGAGCGGGACCTCCTGACACAAGTATTTACAAATACTTAATAGGAGATCCCAAACCTGTAATATGTAAATTTATGTAAACCAATAAACATTTTCATTTTCATTTTCATTTTCATTTCATTTTCATTTTCAGATAGATAGATAGATTATATCTGCTTGGTTTGTTTCATCGTCGTATATATTTATGTATGTATCTATTTATATATATGTATATTATATATATGTATGTACCTAGTATGAGTATTTTAATTATATGTAATTATGTTGTTTGATGCACCGCCTACAATTTCTCTGCTTTGCCCTAAGGTTGACTGGTAGAGAATGCCTCATGGCATTAAGTCCGCCTTTTGTACGTTTAGTTTTTCTTTTGTGCAATAAAGTTTAAATAAATAAAATAAATAAATGTACACAAACTTTATAATAATAAGCGCAAAAATTTAAACGGTCCAACACAGATCATTTCCTTCCCATACAGTTTCTAATATTTTTTAAAGATTATTTAAGTCTTGGAGGAGGAAACAGATGAGAACAAAACCTCGATTTGTATGAAGAAATAAGCAGTTAAGCGAATGTGAAAAAAAAAAAAATATTTCGTGTTGGTTCCGCCGTATAAATTAAAAACGCGCTTTTGAGGTACATACGTTCCCGCTGACGAGGAGCTAGGCGAGCTACGATGAGCGGCGCGGCAAGGATGTGAAAGAAAACATTGTGATAAGAAAACAATTGTAATCATGACCCGCTTCGCCCTACTACTCCATGCTAAAGAAAACGCACTCTTACTCGCATTATCTTCTTATCATAAATATCATATCAACCTTTACGTGTACGCATGTAATTATTAGTTATAACACTAATGTGATGTAATTGCTTTTATTATTTACGAAAAAAATACTTACTGTTGAGTTTCTTTCGGCTTTCTTCTCAACAGCGGTCTCCTTTTGCGAAATGCCGGTAGATTCACAATCTGACTTGTAACAGTGCCCTTGTGGCCTGAATAAATTATTTCATTTCATTTCATATTTCATTCCATATTTTATTTCATTTCATTTCGTTAGTCTTGTATTATTAACCTATTCAGAAATCAAGGTCAAAGTACAAAGTGTTACTTTTGTACCCGGTCTCCCCTTAAGTATTAGAGCTATACGATTTTGAGATCATCTATATAAAATAATAAAAAACGGGCTAACGTAATATTCAAAACTATGGTGCTTGCAAACATTGTCCGCGCAGAAAAAGTGGGTTATGATTTCTTTTGCTTCGTAGTCGGGTAAAAATTATCCTATAACCATCTTGGGATGCCCATTGGGCATTGCCCAACTAATCGACTACCATACATTTTCTAAATCGCTCCAGGCGTGATGAGATGACAAAGATTACATTTTTACAATTTTATACCAGCGTAGTCTTAATCGTAACAGTTTATTGATATTTCAGATACAGCATGTTTTAGTGTTATTTGGCGTCCGTTGCTCAATTATTTATCAAGAAATAAATAGGTAAGCGAATACAACTGGAACGGGTTCCAATTAAGATACGCGTAAGTGTCTATTTTACAATCTGAATTTCTTACCAAATATTGCGAGTGGCGCACAAAATAATCATAAAAACACCCTAAAATCGAGTTACATTTATTATCTATCATTTTGAATGTTAAAGTATTTTAATATAGGCTGCTCACTAACGGCTGTCATTTCGGAATCTTCAAAATCGTCCCTAAACGAGGCAATCCGGGCCCTTTTGTCGTTGATATAGGGTGTGATTTGTGAAATGGTGCTTTGGAGGGGCGGGAGGGGAGGAGGGGACGATTATGTAAATAATGCTGTAATGGTGCCATCATGGGATACGTCGTTGTACTCAGATTGGAAACAATAAGAGTCGAGAAAAATAATACGGTATGAAATATCTCGCGTCGCACAATTAACACGTAACACAATTTTAAATACACATTATTTTAATCTGCACACGTTTTGTGATAACAAATAAAATAATGATGGTAATAGGTTACCACCAAAGATACCAGGATACCCATTTTGGAGGAGTTTTAAGGAGCATGAGCATCTTCTTAAGGAGCGACCTTTCCCCAAAAAGCTCCTTCCCCTCAGAATTACACAATAATAAATATATCTTCAGGTCTTCGGTTCGGGTAACACATTACTCCTAACCAATCAGAGATGTAAAAGGCGTCAACATTAAATTATTTGCTCGATGTGCCCGGCATTACAAATTACATAAATAACGGGATTATACAAACCTCGGCACACTCAGAGATTACCTGACTCTACTTAGTTAGTACTCGTCAGGCAATCGCGTCTTTTGTAGCCTCTGTAGTAATATTCTATTAGTACCAAAAGAAGGCTAATATGACCCAGCACTTGCAATTTAAAAGTGCTACGTCACCGCGATCATTCACCTGAAACGCGTAACATTTGTGATTCTATTTTGAACATTACGATTACGTAATAAACTAATAAACAATAATACTGCCTCTTCTCTCACTCATCTCACTCATCGATTGATAATTATATTATTTAATTACCGTTTTATAAATATTTTGATTTACATTAATCAAAATTCATCAACTGCGTAGAATATATGTTTGCTCGATAAGCCATTTTTTAAATCGCGCTTTAAACACCGTTGTCGTGAATGCCGATATGCCTCGGGCATTCGCTTGTACACCGCCGGCCCCATGACGTGCGCCAGCTTCCCTGTCTTTGCCGATTTTCCACCCCAGTAGCACACAGACTGCATAAGCGCTTATAAAGCCCTTATACAGCTACAGCCCTTACCTATATAGTGTGCTACTTGAGTAGGAAGCGATGCCATTGCCCCACTGACGAGGATTTACCTGTAAGGTAACATTTATGATAATCGACCATTACATTACAATACTATCTCACTTGCTTGCTTTCTTCTCTTCCCTCACTGATCTCATGCTCGAATCAGTAACATTACATGTTGCGTACCTTACTGCTTGGTTCTTTTCTCTCACTAATATAATGCTCGGATCTGAAACGTTAAATTACTACCTCCCTTTACTGCTTGCTTCTCTTCCCTCACTGATCTAATGCTCAAATCGTTGACATTATTATGCTGCGTTGCTTATTCCTTAGGTAATTCTCTTATTCCTATGATATAATGCTCGGATCTGTAACGTTACATTACTACGCTCCCTTTCTTGCTTGTTTATTTTCCCTCAGTGATCTCATGCTTGAATCGGTAACATTACAGGTTGTGCACTGTATTGCTTGGTTCTCTTCTCTCACTGATGCAATGCTCGGATCTGTAACGTTACATTACAGGCAAGTGGTCGCGCTGAGGAGGTATCTTTAAGTTCATGCGACGTTAACGTGAACATTTTTATCGCGTAAATGTCAAAGACGCAATGTAATAAAGCAGTAATATATTCAGTGGAACACACAGGAACGAGCCGGAATTGAAATGATGAAAAACCATTCCGAAGGTGTTTGAATAAATGATGCCACTGAGCGGCTGATAATATTATGCTCATATCGTTTGATCGTTTAAAATGCCTTATGAAATGTATATTCTAATGAATCTCAAGCTTTATTTGATTTTTATTACGTCTTGATTTTTGTTATATAAGGCGCCGACGGCCGGCGCGAGTTAGTTACATTTTAACTGCGATACAGTGCGAGTACAAGGATAATCGGAGAGAAAGGCTAAAGTGATCTAGTGCGCTTAAGTACAGTTCGTGTGAAATGTGAATAGTGAATGCATAATTTGTGAAATAGTATGTGTGTTTTAATTAGTGGATTTTAAGTACAGTTCGTGTGAATTGTAAGTACGTAATTTTGGTAATAAAGTGAGTGTTTTATTTAGTGGATTAATTTGTGCTTTTCTATCAAATACGAACCCCACGCTCGTAACAATATCATACCAGTTATCATGGAATGTGTTTATGTGTATATTTGTCACTTCTGCACGCTCAAACGGCTGCACCAATTTTGATAAATTTTGGTATGAAGATAACTGATACTCTGGAAATACATAGGCTATTTTTCATCCCGAAAAAAATGCAGTTTTCGCTTGGGATAAGCGGGTAACACCACGTGGCACAGCTAGTTGGATATAAATTATAAAAGAATAAAATGAAGATTATTGTTATCCGATTAAGAGTAAACAACATCCAATACTCATTAAAGCTATAGGTGATTCTCCTTTTTAGGGTTCCGTACCTCAAAAGGAAAAAACGGAACCCTTATAGGATCACTTTGTTGTCCGTCTGTCCGTCCGTCTGTCAAGACCCTTTTTCTCAGGAACGCGTGGACGTATGAAGCTGAAATTTATATCAATTACTACTACTACTACTACGGTCTACTGTCCCTTGAAGCTGTGAAAAAATCAAACTTCTAAGCCAACGCAATCAAAAGATACAGCCGTTTATGCCGCAAATTTTCGACACTTGCAAGGGAATCAAAACCTACAGGGTGCTTCCCGTGAACTCAGAATCTTGAAATTTGGTACGAAGCAACGTCTTATAGCATAGATAAAGGAATAATTACGAAAACCATAATTTTTTTTTTAATACCTAACTTTGCACCTAATTTGCAAATTTTCGACACTTGCAAGGGAATCAAAACCTACAGGGTGCTTCCCGTGAACTCAGAATCTTGAAATTTGGTACGAAGCAACGTCTTATAGCATAGATAAAGGAATAATTACGAAAACCATATTTTTTTTTTTAATACCTAACTTTGCACCTAATTTATATGGGGCGCTATACATACCAGGTGCAAACTTAACTTAACCACTTAGGGATGGAAAGTGTTTGTACGGAACCCTCGGTGCGCGAGTCCGACTCGCACTTGGCCGGTTTTTTTTTTTTTTTTGGGACATGACTTGAACTGTATCAGGGCTGGTTAGCCCTCACTACCAGTAGGCGGACTTTGTGTGGGAGTATTGGCCGGGTGCACGACGTGAGCGCCGCCTAGCGTTCGCAACTTTGGCGGAGCTGTCAAAAGTGTTAAGTAATGGACGCAACAAAATAAACGTAAATAATTGAAAATATTGATTGTAGAGCACCTAACAAGTGCAAAATCTGTTTGTTTTTAATGTGAAACACATTTGGTTCCTAGCTTTATTGAAGAAAGTAATTATTATAAACGTGTTTAGTATTATTATGTCAATTGACTTCTTTGTTGTTTCCTTACAAATTAAAGGAAAAAAATAATGTTTTATTATGTTTGTTTCCAGATAATTGAAAAATTACTACTATTTTCAAAACTGGCTTCCAAAGCATCGGTCAGAACATAAGGTTTCAGCCTCAAACCGAGAGTAAAGGGAAGCTGTTCGTTTTGGCACATTAATAATAATAAACGAATAACAACAGTAACATTTACAAATTATAAGTAATTCTTCATTTCATATTTTTGAAACATTGTAATCATTCTATTATAATATTATTATTGCAGTAAATTGATAAAAATGTTCAGTTTAATACACTTACTTTATTTTCTGATCTTGTTTCCAACTCGGTGTAGGAAAGCATAACATTTGCAATTGCTGTTTCGTCCTGTAATTGCAGTTTACCACACAATACCTATCGTGACCCATTTTATTTCAGTTTATTATTTTATACCTAGTAGAAAACGTAAGGATTATAACTGAAAAGTATGACGTTTGACAGAAACAGAGAGGCCAAAGTTACCACTTTTGGCCACATCAAGCGCTGCGATCATTTTCGCTTTCCCTCTCTCACCTCTGCACCCGGCCAATAACCGCTAATGGGAATCTCCGCGCCACAGGGGTAATTTGGATTTGGGATGACGCGGGCGCACTGGGCGCATGGACTGCGTCGTGAATAGACTGAACCGATTCAGTCTGACAGGGCGGGAGGGATTATCCTTGATCTACTGTGTAGGTATAGGTCTTGCAATACAGACCAGGGACATTGTAGTATCCACTCAATAGGCTATTTGACTGATGTTGAATTCTACAGCGTACTGTAGTTATATGAATAAATTTAGCTAAATATATCACGAAACAAAGAAAAAAAATCCAGAAACATATATCTTTTTTGGAAATATGTGACTTCAAAGGTACGCAAATTTTATGTTTTTTTTTTAATCCAAAATAAATTTTGAAAATGTTTTCAGAATCCTCATAATTTTACGAAACAATAATTGTACGACAACTATGAACTTAAACGCACTTTTTCACGGTGAAAATGCCAAATTTCTTAATTTTTCCATACAATTATTGGTACCTATACCGGCCTGTGACGTCACTAGCCTGACGCGTTTTGTATGGAGCGTTTTTAGCGCTACGTAGAAATATTGAACTTTGACGGTCATTTCTGACTTTTAGAGCAATTTAAGTGTAGTCAGTCCCATATAGACATTTGATCACAATAAAAAATAGAATCGATTAACATCCTCAAAAAAAATTAGTCAACATGTCTATTGCTTTTGATAACTACGGCTACCTATCAACGCTCGTAATACTTTATTCAATTAATTATACTAAGCGGTTTACAGTCACGTGAAATTGTCTGGAAAGGCTAGAATTTGCCAGTGACAAAGTTACCGCGCCACTGTACGGGTAGCAGTCCCTGATGAAGAGCTCCATAGGAGTTCGAAACATGTCGGGCCGTTCCGGACTAATTTCACGTGAGAGTAAACAGCTTGCCTAATGCAATATTGAAATATGTCTCACGAAGGTTTTAATAATTTAATTCAACATGAAAAGTAGCTGACATTTTTACTACTAGCTTACGTTATGACAAATTGACAAATTGGAGTAGTAGGGCCTCGTGCAGGGTCCGTCCGGATTGTTACTACCGTCTTGCCTACTAACCCACCGCCAGACAGCAATTGTTGATGTGTTCCGGTGTGGGGGTAAGATAGCCGGTGAAATTACTAGCATAGAGGCATTCTATCTTCGTCCTCCGGGTAGGCAAACACTTGTGACTCCTCTGGTGTTGCAGGTGTTTATGGGCGACGGTAATCGCTTTCCATCAGGCGATACGTTTGCACGTGCCCCCTATAACATAAAAAAAAAAAAATTGCATAATAAAATTTTCAGCTAAATTTGATGCTGACTGTACTTGGTCGATTTTTCTAAAAACAGAATGATCATAAACGTAGGCATAACAGAACAAACTGACAAAACGAGCTTACAATTACATCGGCCCACGGATTCTCGCTTAATAAGCACTATTGAAGCCCAATTAGGACGGTAAATCACGAAATAAAACTCCCAAAAAATGTAAATTTGTCTAAACACCGACTGAAGGGACGAAACAGAATTTGGAACGTTGCGCCGACTTGTAAAGTGAACGAAAAAAATCGCAGTACAATGACGTTGCATTTATGGTATACTGACATTATTAATCGAATAGGTAGTTACAGAATAAGACTATTACCAGTAAAAGTAATATTGTACAAAAATCGAATTAACTATTACTGACTATAACTGTGTAAACTGACACATAAACTAACCACTAACTACATTGTAAATTTGTACCCTTTTGTAAAATTGACATATATTGTATTTGTGCATCCATACTATATACTATATACTATTATACTATAATATTATAAATGCGAAAGTGTGTCTGTCTGTCTGTCTGTCTGTTACCTCTTCACGCTTAAACCGCTGAACCGATTTAGATGAAATTTGGTATATAGATAGTTTCAGTCCCGGGGAAGGACATAGGATACTTTTCATCCCGAATAAATGTAGTGTTCCCGTGAAAAACGGGATTAAACTTTGTATGGAGAGCAAATCATTGTAGTTGCAACAACTCCCTACATGTCATCGTTTTGACGTAAACTAATGTACCTACGATAGACCTTCACCAAACGCATACCAAACTATTCTTTGTAAAAAAACAATAAATTCTGATATGGGAACATGTATCCGCAGAATTCGATTAATCGCGTAATTTCAAGAATCAAATACATAAAATTTTACAAATTTGAATCAATCACATTTGATTTGACAAACGTCACACACCCATCTGGCAAGAAATGTCAAACCAGTGATTGCAGAAGGGCTACTCCGATGTTCAAAATTTGACTGTCGAATAGTGCCATCCCTCTCGATCTCCTGTCAAGGTATATTTGAGTGAATGGAATAGCACTATACGAAAGTAAAATTTCGAACATCGGAGTAGCCCTTCAGGTAGGTATCTCGTTCCGATACGCACATCATCTGAAAATAGTGCCTACGAGCTTTAATTATGTACCTCCGCTTGGTAACTGAGTATAAATAAAGTAGTAAATAACTCAGTATGCAAAGATACGATACTTAACATATATAAATTTAATAATCCTAATAATATTATAAACGAGAAAGTATTTACGTTCATTCCCATTTCATTCATCTTAATTTTAAACAATGATTGATGGAAGGTCGCCAGTGTTCGGAAATCGTCGTAAATAAACAGCCAATAGGCTATTTGACTGATGTTGAATTCTACAGCGTACTGTAGTTATATGAATAAAATTAGCTAAATATATCACGAAACAGAAAAAAAATCCAGAAACATATATCTTTTTTGGAAATATGTGACTTCAAAGGTACGCAAATTTTATGATTTTTTTTTAATCTAAAATTAATTTTGAAAATGTTTTCAGAATCCTCATAATTTTACGAAACAATAATTGTATGACAACTATGAACTTAAACGCACTTTTTCACGGTGAAAATGCCAAATTTCTTAATTTTTCCATACAATTATTGGTACCTATACCGGCCTGTGACGTCACTAGCCTGACGCGTTTTGTATGGAGCGTTTTTAGCGCTACGTAGAAATGTTGAACTTTGACGGTCATTTCTGACTTTTAGAGCAGTTTAAGTGTAGTCAGTCCCATGTAGACATTTGATCACAATAAAAAATAGAATCGATTGACATCCTCAAAAAAAATTAGTCAACATGTCTATTGCTGAATTGCCTCTTTCTAACCCTTAATTTGGCGTGTATGGCAGGGTGAACAAATTCTTTGACCATCTTTTTTCAGATATTATTTTCGAACCAGAATATTTTGCTCTATTTTACCATAACGAGGCTTGAACCAGCGACTTTCGTCATCTTTTGTCAAATTAAGGGCTAAAGACCGATGTGCAATATTTATCGCCGAGTACAGTATTAGTGTATAATGTTTTTGTATTTTTCGGATCTTAGACTCGGATACTCGACAAGACCCGAATTGTCAATCAATTATTATGCTACATAATCAACGTGCTTAAGTCAAGGGCCTGACACGCTTTGATGGAGAAGGATAACCTTATTGTGATACTTATAAGAGGAAATAGAAAAAGTGCAATTTTTTGGCTCTATCACCGACCGAGCATTTTTTCATGGTCGGTTTATAGGCACACTTATATTCATGACGAAAACTGGCTATGTGAAAGAACCATATTGGCAGCAAAAATGATATTGTTTTCAAAATTAACAAAAAATGTACCAGTTTTGTTAATGCGCAACTTAGACGCACCCAAATTTGGCAACGGCGCTAGATTGAGAATCACCAGCAGGAATACATTTGGGCACGAAATGTTTTTCTCATGAACAGTATGTAGCTTGCTCATGTCTCCAAATCAAAAAAATTACATGTTTTTACTGACCTAAATAAATCATTTAGGATAATTTATTGAACTATACTTCAATAAACTAAGTTGTAAAAACCAAGTTAGAAAAATAATAGTAGTTACCTAATAATTATTTTGTCCCAATTTCATAATGTGACAAAATTCTTTGGTGAATAGAACCATACCTTCTTCGTCAGTTGATTATTGGACCGTCACCATCTTGAGCCATTTCTGAGCATAGCTTATGGAATCGAATAGGACTTAGCCTCGGATAACTTATTGAATCGAATGGGACTTATAGCCTTGCAACTCCAAAAATATTAAAAAAAAGGATGTTTTGCATTTTGTCCATGGCTTTCACTCAATAGCCCAGAACTAAACTACTAATTAGATTCCATTCGAGTATTGAATACCTGAAAGGGTTGAAAGTCTAATTGTTTTTTTTTTTTTTTATTGTCAATATCAATTAACGAGTTCTACGCGTACCTACGAAGTTGCGGGCAAAAGCTAGTTATGAATAAATGAGTATGAGTATAAGAAAACAAGGTATGACACATGCTAGCGAGACTTTTTATGTCATTGATTAGTTGCGATTTTACGGTTACGTTTACGTTTTAATACAAAGAAAGAAAATATTTGCCGCCGGGCATAAAAAAAATTGTATTTTATACAATCTTTGCATAAAATGAAGGTTCTTAAAGTCGAGTTCCGCGTTTAGGCCACTCGGCAATAGAGGAACCAAGTATGTAAATAATCATATTTTTTTAATTGCACACAAATATAACTAATTAAACAAAACAAAACAAAAAATAACACTGAATGAAAATTCTCAGATTTATAATCGAAATAACATAAAAAGCATATAAAACCATCACAATCTTCACTTTAAAAACGTGTCTATGTTTTAATACAAGTCTTAATGTATAAATATAAATCAGTTAAATATTACGTTTCCAGAAAAATAATCATATTAAAACTTAATATTTTCTTCGGTTTCCGCGACTGTCACACATTTAAATAAAACAATTTAAACGGATTATATTAATAATTTGAGCCTCCCTGGCGTTTCAGTACCTTTACAGATACCGTTGTCAAAGGTTGACTGAGAAAAACATAATTTTTCTCTGTCAAAGTTACATTTGTGCAAGCTACCCATTTTATAAATATTAATTTAAAAAATAAAGGTGTTCATACATGCTAGATGGGCCTAATGTGTAAAGACTTACACTATAAGGCTTACTGAGGAGAAAGAACCGTCAACGCCGAACACTGGTCTGCAGTCTGCGAACATGTCATGGACAAACCAAACCATTCAATTAAGTTTGATAACACTTCAATCCTTGCCAGAGAGAAACGATATTTTCCCAGAATGTTGCGCGAGGCTATTGAAATCAAAAAATATCCCAATTTCAATAGAGAAGATGGTTTGTCATTACCACCGGCTTGGGATCCTGTTGTACATCTTATCAAGGATCAAGCAAGACACAAGACTGGAAACCTCGGGCCTCGAACGGTGTAAAACAAATTAGTGTTAAAAGTAGTAAGTATATGTAGTTTTGTTTAAAAGTATTTTATAGTAATAAGGAAATCTGGGAGTTTTCTTTGGCGGTTCTTACTCCTCAGTAAGCCTTATAGTGAACCGCTGGTAGATATTTTAAATAAAATAATAAATACCCTTCTGGCACATGTGTAACTGTCTTTACACATTAGGCCCATCTGGCATGTATGAACACCTTTATTTTTAAATTAATATTTATAAAATGGGTAGTTTGCACAAATGTAACTTTGACAGAGAAAAATTATGTTTTTCTCAGTCAACCATTGACAACGGTATCTGTAAAGGTACTGAAACGTCAGGGAGGCTCAAATAATTAATATACGCGATCTAATCCGTTTAAATTGTTTTATTTATATATTAAAACTTAACAAGCATAATTGTTAACATCACAAAAATTTTAATCACAATCTCTTAGTCACAACACAATCAATTTCAAAAGCTAGGTGGCGCCAGGTACGTTAAACACATTTTAAGAACTCATCATCGTGTCAGACTCATATTATGACGCGGCTCAAAAAAAACAACACGCGGTCACTCGGCAAAATACTTGACTCGATTGAAGCCATCGTGCGACCGAACACGGACGCGGGTGGGATACGTTACGAGTGCGAGCGAGAAAGCAAATCGCAACTTGTTGCGCCGGCGCACCGACTCGAATCCGCGGCGACGGCGCGGCGCTCATATCTAGAGTGGCCTAAGTAAGGTACTAGATTGGTTAGTTTTGACAAGTAATTTCAACCAATCAGTAAACAGTAGCGTGTTTTTTTTAATCAAATATGCTGCTGTTCTTTTTTTGAAATTATTAGAGTTGAGTGGAGAGATGTCTTATGAATATTAAAGTTCTGTAGCGGGTACCATAGAGTATAGAAGTTTGGTACAGGCTTTAAAAGTGCGTTATTGTGGTTTTGTTTGTCAAATTATAATTTTATTGACAGATTAAAGTACGCGAACATAAAAATGCATCTATGCATTACAGTTGTCATGTTCTTTCACTAAATTTTATTTTGTCGTAATTATTGATTTAATTTACTCATTATTTTATGAGATTCATACAGGTAACAAGTGAATCGGGGAGTATTATGATATACCACTGGCAACACAAAAACGGATTGACAGAAACAATCATAGTGTGATGACGTCTAAAGTCCACTTGTCAATACGGAACGCCATACATTGTTTTCTTATACTATGGTTGCGTTTAATTTTGATCACCTATTTCATTACACGAAGGTAAAAAAAATTACCCAATTGAAAATACCCAGTTGTTCGGAAAGCGTTATAATTATAATAAATGGAACATGGAACGTTGACGTGATATTAACTATGATGAACAAAACGTATTTTAATTTATATTATTTTTAGAGCATGATAAACTTGGGCATATATTTTATACATTTCTGCCATGACATCGTAACGGGGCACGTTGTCGTGTTAAACATTTTCGGCAAATTTTACGTAACATGCAATCGCGTTTCAGGCCAAAAAACCAACTCCCTGAAACCGGAATTTGTTGAGGTAATTTATTAATTTCTCGCTTCTGGTCTGACCAAAATGACTCGTTTAATCATGGTGTCAGAGTGCTTTGACCTTCGCGCCGTGATTCGTCAAAAGACAATGATTGATGGTGTGATTTAATGAATTAGCCATTCGACGCTGATTTTCCTTGTTATCCGGGTTGAACTCGTTTGTACGTTGAGATGTTAAAGATCTTTTTCGAAGGAATTAGGATTGTAGATTGATTTGAACCGACTTCAAATGGAGGTGATTCTCAAGTCAACGCTTACGTTTTTCTTTTCGTTTAGCTGTGCGAAATCGACTTAACTAAACAGTATAATGTCTATTTTTGACCAACTAATTACGAACCCACAGACTGATTACGAATAAGATTTTGCGAATTTCGTTATTAATTTTCATAGAATAACAAAATTTAAGTAAATGTTAATTTAATCACATTTTTACATTATTCAGCAAAGCAATAATGGTACATGGCAGGAAAATAAACCTTAAAGTACAAATTTAAAACTAAAAACTGGACTTAAAAATAAACTATACATAGTTTTTTTTCCCAAATCGCCGTCTATTGGCAGCATTGCCGCGTTGTATGGCAATGCTGATCCACTGTGCGAGATATGAACCGGCCCTCTGCACGTCTAGCGCAACTCAGACACACCACTCTTCTATCTCTTTCTTCGCCGTACTGTGAGAGAGTGACGGGATATTACGTCGCGTGACAAGAGTCGCGAAGCGTAGTTGTGCTATACAGGCTTTTCTGGCTCACTTATTATTTTATAAATAATAATAATTACATTCACTACTATTATCATTGTTAGTTACGACACCAGGCATCACGTAGAGAGATCCCGAGCATAGCCCTTTCCATAGCTCGCTGAGTGACTCTGAGCTTCCTTAAGAGGCCCATAGTTAGAGACCACGTCTCGGCTCCGTAGGTCATCACCGGTAATACGCACTGGTTAAAGACTTTTGTCTTCAAGCACTGAGGTATCTTCGACGAGAAGACACTTCGCAGTTTCCCGAACGCTGCCCATCCGAGTTGAATCCGTCGATTGATCTCTTTCTCGAAGTTGGACCTGCCTAATTGGATCGTCTGACCCAGATAGATGTATTCGTCGACAACTTCGAGGACCAAGTTCCCAACCAATACTGGGGTGGGTGCTACATGGACATTCGACATGATCTTCGTCTTGTCCATGTTCATCTTAAGGCCTACCTGTTGGGATACTCGGTTGAGATCATCCAGCATTATACCGAGATCCTCCAGCGTCTCCGCCATGACCACGATATCGTCAGCAAACCGAAGGTGCGTGATGTACTCGCCATTTATGTTGATGCCAAGTCCTTGCCATTCCAAGAGCTTGAAGGCGTCTTCCATTGTGTTGGTGAAGAGCTTCGGAGATATTACATCTCCTTGTCTCACACCTCTCTGCAATGGAATCGCCTCCGTACACTGGTCTTGTACTCGGACTGACATAGTGGCGTTGTTGTACACACTCCTGAGCACCTCGACATCCCGATGGTCAATTCGGCATCGCTGGAGGGACTGTAGTACTGCCCATGTCTCGACAGAATCAAAGGCCTTCTCATAGTCCACAAACGCTAAGCAGAGTGGCAGATTATACTCTTCGGTTTTCTGTATAACTTGCCGCAGCGTGTGTATATGGTCTATGGTACTGAAGCCTTTTCGAAACCCGGCTTGTTCGGGAGGCTGGAATTCATCGAACCTGCTTGAGAGACGATTCGTGATGACCCTAGAAAAGAGCTTGTAGACATGGCTCAGAAGCGAGATGGGTCTATAATTCTTGAGCAGTGTTTTATCACCTTTCTTAAAGAAAAGCACCACCACACTCCTGTTCCATGCCTCTGGCGTGATGCCCTCGAGCAATACGGAATTGAAGAGCTTCTGAAGGACCTTAAGTACCGGTGTTCCACCCGCTTTCAAAAGCTCTGAAGTGATTCCGTCATCACCCGGCGCCTTGTTATTCTTGAGCTGTTTTAGGGCCATTCCAATCTCGTACAGGCTGATGTCTGGGATATCTTCGGTATAGTGCCGGGTCAGCTTGGCTCTCGGGTCTTTGGCCAAGTTATCAATAGGTTTGGCAACTGAGGTATATAACTGCCCATAGAACCTTTCGATCTCCCTCAACACCTCTGGCTTCGTCGACGCTACACTGCCGCCTTCTGTCTTCAGCTTCGTTAACTGGCTTTGGCCCATAGACAGGTCCCTGGCAAACACTTTGGAGCCCGAGTTCCGCTCTATCGTATCTTTAATATGGTTGGTATTAAAGGAACGGATATCGCGTCGCATGGACCTATGGATCTGTCTATTGAGCTGCCTGTATGCTTCAGCGTCATCAGAAGTCTGCAGCGTCATTAAGCGTCGTTCAGCTATGAGGTTGAGGGTATGATCGGATAGTTTTTGGGGTCTAAGTTTGCGGCGGGGTCTGAAAAATTTCTTCCCCACCTAGTGGACAGTTTCTACCAACCTATTATTTATATCGTCCACGGCAACGCAATCATCCAGGCAAGCGAAGCGATTTGTTAACTCCAGCTGAAAGTCTTCGGGGTTTTGTATGTGGGCTGTAGTTGGTCGGAGCGTAGACTTCATTAGGCGAGACATTTCTAGGCGGACATTAATATTCAATGTGCCTCTTACCATTCGGTGATCGCTACCGGTTTTCACCCTGTTGATCACTGAGACATCATTGAATATTTGCCTCTTTGTGGCCAGAATGAAGTCTATCTCATTTCTCGTGGAACCGTCGGGACTCATCCAGGTCCATTTTCTCTGAGGCGGCTTCTTGAAGAAGGAGTTCATCATGAAGAGTCCTTCCTTCTCCAGAAATTCGGCCAGCCTCTGGCCCCTTCGGTTCCGTTGCCCATATCCAAATTGCCCCACTCTCAGCTCGTTATCGCCTCTCATACCCAGCTTTGCGTTGAAGTCTCCCATAACAACAGTGAAGTGCGATTTGGAAGCATGTATGGCCCTACTGACGTCCTCATACATGGCCTCCACCTCCTCATCCGGGTGCGTCGAGGTCGGCGCGTATACTTGAATAACCTTCAACGAATATCTTTTAGATACTCTGAGTATCAGGTATGCAACCCTGCTCGACACACTCGAAATTGTCACTATGTTGTTAACGAGAGACTTGTGGACGATAAACCCGACACCACCCTGGGACTGCTGGTCGCCCTCCCGGTAGTACAGCAGGTTACCGGATTTCAGGGCTATCGTGTCCTCTCCCTCTCTTCGGACTTCAGATAACCCCATGATATCCCAGCGCATCCCGCTGACCTCCTTTTCCAGCTCTGTGACCTTTTCGTCCGTCCTCAGCGTGCGCGTGTTGTAGGTTACCAGTGATAGCCTACGTCGGTTGTCCGTACTATCGTTAGCCGAGGTCGTCGTTTGACGGTGGAGCCCCACCCGGGGATTCTTAGCACCCCTAGCTCCAGTGCTCGGCCGACGCCCGTCTCCGTCAGCTTTGCAACTGCAGCCGCCGGGTACTTGGGGCCGTGGTAAAGTTGTCATCTCATTTGAGGGGTTCGGACCATAACCCGCCACGCTGGTCCGGTGTGCGGGTTGGCGGGTCGCCAGAGCCTCGTCCGTTGGTCAGCAGCGTGCACCACGAGCAGGTGAGGTTGGCTTGGGCCCCTTACACACCTCAAATATGCATTCGCTATTTATGTACCTACTACCCATTTGTTTTAGTACTCGTACTTACTGAAATTTTGATGTTTTTCATATAAACTGAAATTATGAAGGAGTAGGGTTTCTTTTTTTAACGTAGTATCGGTAAATATAAATATAATAACAAACTGTACAAAAGATCATATCTTCTCTCATTAATGGAGAAATATATAAACGAAGTAGGTATTTTTTGCTGTTTTAAAGAAAACTCATTAACTTTATCCGTGTATACCTACTCGTAAACAAGCATTTTCTTATGAAGTTTCTACATTTTTTCCTTTTTCATTTCATACTGGATTACAACATTAGGATTTTTTAAGCGTAAATGTGAAAATGAAAAATGTTTTTGGTGTATTACGCTAGAATTTAAATTTCCTCAATGTTTCATAAACCACGTCGATGTATACGAATGAAAATTAGACACCCTTCACAAAATTTCCTCCATTAAGTCTTATCTGTTTAAGAAAAGAACCTTCGTATAGTGATGTGACGTTAATGTACAAAGTTTTATACAGATGGAAGACAGGCAATTTGATGTTGTTTGTGACGCGAATTGGAGAATTGTAGGATGATGAATAGGATTATAAATATATAACTAGGATTATAATTATTATAAAACACGGCAATGCTGTGTACCTTAAGTTCTCCTAGCCCCATGCTGCGTAGACTTTTAAGTCATGATCAGGTTTCGGACTTTTTAAGCAGGCAGACGTTGCTGTATCGATAATATAATTTTTCGGTGATTTATCCCTGTACTTGTGATCGCTCCCAGCTTAGATTGAAAATTTATATAGCTTTTGAAAGTTTGTATTCATTTATTTTGACGTCGCACACTTATTATAAGCACGGGATCCAAGCGAGATCCTCCCGCCGGCAGCGGCAGCGGTGTGCGGTACGTGTGTCTCGCTCACTCGTATGGCCGCTGCGCTCGGATCTCTCGCTCAACCGCTCGCCTCGCCGCTGATCGCGCAAAGTCGTGGCACGTTCACTCATTTGGCACGTTCAGTCAAGACATGAGTTAATGCCGTTACAACAGGGCTAGCATCTTGCCGCGACTTCACTTGTCGCGCGACTTAGCACCACCTGTCTTGCTCGCACGTTATTGAAAGCGAAGTAGTAGTTGTCGCGCGACAAAGAGTCGCGTGTCACAGGTATGCTAGAGGTGCAGATTTGATAGGTGTGTGTTGCAGTTTTGAAATATCATACATCATCATACATAATCATTACGACGACGCGGTTGGTGCAGTTTCTAGAGCTCCTGCCTACTGAGCCGGCGGTCCCGGGTTCGAATCCCGGCCATGGCAAATATTTGTTTGATGAACTCGAAAATTTGTGATCGGGACATGGTTGTTCTAAGTATATTTTTATCTATATAAGTATGTATATCGTCTAGTACCCTTAACATAAGCCTTGTTGAGCTTAATTTGGGACTAGATTGATTTGTGTGAGGCTGTCTGATATTCATATTTATTTATATTTATATTATACTGATACCCAATACTGAACGACTTGAAATAAGGCGGTGCTGATCCGATGCCGGGTTAAGTGTGTGTTAACCTTTATCCTCCATCGATCCCCCGCAAATATAATTTCCGAAGACAAACTAAGCATTTGTTCTTTTCATTGTTGTCAACCCTTTGCAACGCCTCAGCCTTTGTTACTTTTGTTAGTCACATTTATGGCTCGCAACTTTGCCTGTGTTGTATTCTGTTTTACAAAAGGTCCTAACCGATGACAATTTATTAATATTATACCCCCTTTTATGGAGCCAGAGCTATTGTTGGCTTTATTATTTGTTATGCTACTTGAGGGGGGATAAGCGACTGAATTGTAACTTAAATAATAACTTTAACAATGCACGGAGTTGTATCCAAGTTAGTAGGTACCGTTGTGCACTTCTGTTGGTACCTATTTGTACTGTTTCTGCTGGTGTTGTTGTAATTATAGTAGTAAGTAGGCTCGTGACGCCTGGTTGTGGTGTGCAGTACATTCAAGAAACAAGTAAAACTCAGAACTCAGTTTTTTTTCTGCTATAAAGATTAAATTAACAAATTAATATCAAATTCAAAAGTTGCCATCTGTAATTGTGCGGCGGTCACAACTTCATGATATGTTTTGTTTATTATGTCGTTCACCCGCCTGGGTTTAAAATATAATTTGCCATTTTTAGAGCTCGTGTAGTGTAGCGTATTGTTTTGTTTACCATTTTCTTCTTTTTTTTATACTTTTTCTATACAAGATGAGATGATGTGAAGTGATGAGTGTCGCACTTTAATTTAAGATTAGTTAAATTGTTTCTATCCGTGAGATCCTGTAATTGGCTTCCCTGCTTTCTATTATATTTAAGTTTACTTAAAATTGTTAAAGCTGTTGGTTCCCCTAAATAAATAAATAAATAAAATAAATTACTTCGAGATTACGTAGCCATATATTTCTCACACATGTGCAAACAGCCTATATAAAGCCCACCTAACTAGAACCGGCCCATACTGTATCGATTTCATATAATTTAACACGTTAACGTCTCTGTATAGCTATGTGTCCAAATGCGAGAGCGACCTTCATGCGCTCAGCATCAATGCCAAAAAAAAAAGGCCACAATTAACAAGTTCATGACGAGGAATTGTATTTTGGCATTTCAATAGAAATCTTCTTCTTCAATCGGTCCCACTTCACTGAAGATTGTGGTCACTGAAACCCCTTCAATAGATAGTTGGCCTCTTTCGATTCTTGTCTAAATTAGCCTCCTGGTAGAATTTAGAGGTCGTTTTTTCCACCTGTCAGACCATCGTGTCGGCAACCTAGCTGCCGGTGGTGTTGCTAACAATGCCCTGGAAAGTTGCCATCTTTTCTTAGGGCTGACTCGACACAGATGGACGACATTTGAGATGCGTTCTAGATACTAAACTGTATTGGAACTTCGGTCCGTTGATGTCATCTGTGAAACTGCATCTAACTAAACAGCACATTTGCAGCCAGAATGTGACTCTGCGGGTCAACCCTTAAACAGATATGTGTTGCTTTGCCTCTTGTTGTTCCTTCATGACTGAGGATCGTGGTCATCACTGGATGCCTTGCACTTGGATTGATTTTCTTCCATCGAGTGTCACTTCTGTGGCGCGGAGATATTGCCGTTAGTTTGTACTCCCACACAAATTCCGACTCGCTGGTAGTGAGGGCTAAACAGACCTGATACATGTAAGTCATGTAATAAAAAAAACCATCGTGTCCTGTCCACTGCTTCCTTTAAAACCGAGCAAAACTTGGAGAAAGACGTGTCCTTTACTTGATCGGTCCATCTGGTTGGGGATCGTCCACAAGCCTGTTCTATCTGTGTTCCCAACTACGATTAACTTTTCCAGACATTCATCTCTTTTTCGCACTATGTGGCTGAAACACGAAAGGATTCGTTGGTGGCATATTGTGGACAGGCGGGTTATAATATTGAGCTGTGGGAGAATCGATTTACTGGTGTGCTAGGCGGTCAAGAGTATCCTCATCATGCGCCTCCAGCCCTACATCTTCAAAACATAAATCCTCTGCCTCTTCTCAAAGCAATAGTATTGTGATATAAATAACCAGTTCGCTCGGCAACACGCTAGTGTATGTACAGCTTTATACTCTTAGTTTATCGCCTCGGTCCAGTCGTTTGCGGTTGAACGATTAAAGGACCACATGCGCTAAGAGATAAGTAACTTTAGACGTCACTGTTATATTTCAGGTTTCTCCTCGGTTTATGTATGTATGTGAATACGTTGTTATGCACAAAAATATAAATGCAATGACAACAAATACTACATGTAAAAAGGCGATCTTGAAACAAACACAAACGAAAACAATATTGACAAAAACTCAGAAACAATAGTACATATGTATAAATTCGAACGTATCCTTATTAAGCAAATGAGAGAGAAAACTAGACATGGCAGTGATAGACAAACGAACAAATTAAAACATGCCAATATACACGTATAACCATAAAATATATGACACACTTCTATTCTCCATTTTCGGCAGTGCTAGATAGATCATCAAAGTCCAATTGTGAAATCATAATCGTTTCAATTTGCAGGTAATGGCACGTAATGGCAAAAATATAGTCATTCGAATAGTCAAATCGAAGTTTGTAGTGATTTGTCTTTACCGTTTCTAAACGTTAGCAAATACTTGAGGAAATGTGAGTGCATTTTTGGCACAAATTAACTCTAAATGGGGTGGATGATGAAAAAGATAAAACCCAGAATGCCTTAAAAGTCTTTCACACTCCAGACACGATAAGGAACAATTAAGATAAAGTTAAATTTACCGATGAGAATGACCCAGTTACCATCTTGCTACGTAGTAATAGATTTTTCTGTTGTTGGTGTATATAGAAAGCTTTACAAAAGGTTGATAAAACAAACTTAGCGACATTTATACGGAGTTCATAAAACTAAGTACAGAACAAACTTTGGAAGCTCTTTCTTGATTGGCTTTTAGTTGTAAAAAGCTCCAGACAAGAGCGGGGATAAGCGCAGAAAATTGCCTGTACAATTTTACTTATGGATAGGATATGTATCAGGAAACGTTCCATATATTACGAACTCCTATGAAGGTCATCTTCAGGGACTTCGAAGGCATTACTTACTACGCTGACGATCATGGCCTCCGACATCAAGCTCAGCCATCCTACTCTTTCTTGCGCAGCTGGTCACCTCCCTGAAGCTAGAATACGAAGTCATTAGTTATAGTTACGCATATTTAACTCACGAATAGAAATGTGCCGTTCTCGACAAGGTTTCCCGATGTGTTCTAGAGAATGTTCTTTCCCCATACAAATCGGGGAACGATCTCGAGAACGGCACATCTCTACTCACGAATGACATGTAATTCACCAGCTTATGTAAGCTGAATAGATCGTCGAGTATTTAAGGTTAAAACCAACCAACTTCACCTTGAGGCTCGAGCGGTTGGAGTCTCATGACGATGTGAAGTTCACTTCATTTGTGGTGAGAGTGCCGACTACTCAATTATCGGCCTTCATGAAGGAGGATCTCTGGCCGTAGGGTGTCGTATTCCGACGTTTTCGAGGCCGCAGTTAGTTGACATTGACACTAAGAATTTGCACCACACGTCGCCTATTTGACGTGTTTGTTTACAAATACATTTTTAATATGTATGTTAAATAAAATAAAGACATAAATCGGACAATCTCACACAAATGGATCTAGTCCCAAATTAAGCTCAAGAAGGCTTGTGTTATGGGTACGAGACGACGATATACGTACTTATATAGATAAATATATACTTAAATACAAGAACAACCATGACCCAAGCACAAATATTCGAGTTCATCACACAAATTTTTGCCCCGGCCGGAATTCTAACTCGGGACCGCCGGCTCAGTAGGCACGTGTCTACAAACCGAGCCAAACGCGTCGTCTCGTTAGTTTTAAGGTATATATCTCTGGCCCACAGTTGCCTGATACTAAATTATTGATTATATATTATTATTATTGCAATTAGGTCAAAAAGTAAATAAGTCCAGCTCGATAAGTAGGCCACTGTCCTATATGGCGTATCACAAGCATGCCTCGTTGGTTTGTCATCCCTATGAATGTCACAAAATATAGCTAAAGCTTGAATGTATCTATGTCATTATGTAGGTATTCCTAACTCCTTTTGATAATTTGGGTTTAATAGAAACATAAATGAATATATATGCCGCCAATATTTATCATATTTAAGGATTTAATAAAAAAAAAAAAACATTAAAAATAGTATATTTTATAAAGAGCCTTTTCCAAACTTACAGCGTACTTACATACATTTAACCCAGTTAAACCTGCAGTGCGAAACAATCAAACACGAGTACTCAAATAGGCTAAATCCCGACGAGTGACATGTAGATCTAATTAACACATCTGCCTTCAGATACGTTCCATTTATCACGGCGGCGCCGAGTTAATCATGGTTGTCTCAGTCTGAATAGAATAGAATAGAATAGAAAAATTTATTTCATGTAGTCTGAACTTGTGTCGTGGAAATATTGATTATTTCTTTATACAGCAAGGAAAACAAATTCACGTAGTACCAACATGATTCTGATAAAAACGCAATCAATATTTTATACTTAAAACACAAATGTTTGTGGTGCCATTCATATTTCAGTCAGCAACGGGATAATAGATCATCAGGGTTTTCGATAACACGGAGTGACAATTAAAGGTGAGTTTTAGATCCAATTAATACATCCTGGCTTCTGATACGTTCCATTTAACACAGCGGCGGCGCCGAGTTAATCATGGATGTCTCAGTCTGAACTTGTATCGTAGAAATATTGATTATTCTTTATACAGCAAGGAAAATTAATTCACGTAGCACCAACATAATTCTGCTAAAACATAATCTCATATCTAAATCATTTATATTGGTGGTGGGCCGTATATCTTTCTGAAATGGGTGTGATATAACAATATTTGATAAAATGTTTCATTTGATATAACAACAACAATTTCATTAGTATGAAAAAAATAAGATAAAACGTTAATATTCGCAATAATTATACTTCACCTAGCACTCGCTTCGCTCATCTTTGTACCTAACTATGACTTGACGGTTTTACTTTTTTGTTTGAGCAGTTTGAGTGTGTGTTAAGCCTTTAAACGGATTTATATGAAATGAAGAGATTATACGAAATGTTATTATGATTATGATTCCTTTATTATAGCCCTTGATCGTTATATTGACTAATATTATATATCATAGCTTGTTATAGCGACCGTTACGCACCCTTTTATATAATATGTATATTGAGCGCGTTATGGACTTTACAGTGATTTAGCTTTTACTATTATGCTGTGTCATATTCGGTAAATTAATAAGAAAAAGTAATTAACAAATCTGCCTTCTAATACGTACCCACCATTTATCACGGCGTCTGCGAGTTAATCACGAGCCCGACAGTTGTCTCAATCTGATCATGTCCGAACTTGTGTTGTTTCGGAAGATTAAAAGTGTTGATTTTTACATGTACACTGTGGTTGACTGGTAGAGAATGCCTCATGGCATTAAGTCCGCCATTTGTACTTTTACTTCTGTATTTAGTGCAATAAAGTTTAAATAAATAAATGTACAGATACCTATATATCTTTGGCTGTGGCTTTTGATGGGGCAGCAATATTATTTGAAAAGAAAACAAACGGTCATTTATTAATTTAAACTTTATTACACAAAGGTCAGTACAAATGGCGAACTTAATGTCTAATGGCATTCTCTACCAGACAACCATAGGGCTAAACAGAGATGTTTCAATTGGGTGCAGAGTAGAAAATTAATTGTTCGGAGAGCGTCTAAGATACAAGTGAATACATGTATATTAATATTGTATATTGGTTGCTTTTTCTAGCTAATTTGGTATTTTTTAGAGAAGTGATGCACTTAATATGACATAATTTAGAAATAGGTACGGTACCTATTAATATTGTTTAACTTTGTAATCAACATTTTCATGATAAGTACTTAGCAACAATAGGTGAAATGTTGAATTTTAGGTAATATTTATGGTAATAATTATATATCTTAACTTATGTCAATCATTTTCATATAAGTTTCTTAGAAATAGCCACAAATTGTAATGCAGTTAATGGCGTCGCTTCTTGCGAAAATTCCCATTTAACTAAATTGCATTCAGATACGATCCATTTATCAGTAAAGCACGTGAAAGTTGAGAATCTAATCATGTCCAAACTTCTGTTTATTACTTGGTGCAATTTGATTAGAAACTTATTGAAACTTTTATTGTTTTGACCTAAAGTAATAAAATGAAACGATGAAAACTGTGTAAATAGAATTGAGTAGGGATAGCAAAATATTTACACTTTGTTGATTCCGATACCGCATCTGACACACGCATTTTAATGACATAATTTTAACGAATGAAAATTTCAATTAAAGCTAGTAAAACACAGAGTATTTTTTTATATATTTGTGCCTTTGCAGACGTGCACTCAGCTTGATAAAATATGCTCAAACTAGTGACAAGTTGCGCTTTTGGGTGTGCCTCGAGCAGGAGGCAATTTTCACCCGACACTATACAATACAATACAAGTAGGCTTTATTGCACACCAAAAACATTTACACAAGAAATTACAAATAAACAAATTAAAAACGGTAGACAACAGGCGGTCTTATCGCTAAAGAGCGATCTCTTCCAGACAACACTATGTTGGGTTATTGTTCTAAAGTAGGCCAAATTGCGGTATTCAACTTTGGTTTTAGTTTTTATGTACCTGTTTTATATGTATGTTTAGTCGCTTCACGCTATACTAAAGTTTACGCTAGTTAGCATGCCTATAGGGTGTCCCAGAAGTACCACGTCACAGTGACACTGGAGGTAGGTCAGCTCAAGAGGAACCCAACCAATCTAACATGACCTCAGTAAAAGTTGCACGGTTTTCGAGTTATTACCGAAATAAAAACTTTTGAGAATTTTCCCTTTTCTTTTAAATTTTTAGTACCAGTATCGACACGAAAAGCTCTTAATGACAGTTTTTTGTGTTTATCAAATCATGAATAGCTAATTCAGAAGTGTAAAGTATTATTTTGTCATTAACTAATGTAAAATGCTGTAGAAAACTTGATTAATCTTGATTTAATTTGTCACAAAAACACGACTTTCAACTTTGACCATCTGCCATGTTTTTTTTTCATTAGATATAGAAATAAAACAAACAAATAACGTCAATAAATTAACCATGTTATGCAGATTTAAAAATGTTATAACACATGTATCTTACTGCGATAACATTAGGTATTCTTATCACTTTAGTGATGCCCTATCGAGCCAACTTAAAACTTGAACTCCGAAAGCAGTCACTGTTCAGTGTGTGTACAGCGATGACTCTTCTGTTATCTGATCCGATTATTTTGCCAAATGCAAGAGGGCTAAAAACTAATGTTTTTCTCCCTTTTGGAGGCTAGCTTATTCTAAAGGACCGCATAAAATCAAAAAATGTCAATGACAATAAAAAACAGGTTATTGCAATAAATTTAGGTCACAATAAATGTTCGAATTGTCTCCCGTGGACTAATGCACAAAAAACATCGTTCACTAAAATTTCGGCTCAATTTTCTTAAACTGACTTCCGATATGGTACGGGCTGCCTCGAATAGGTTCTCGTTGCCGCAATTCTGCTTATTGGTTTCGCGTAAACTTAGTCTTT
The DNA here is from genome assembly GCA_905147355.2 of Apotomis turbidana. NCBI lineage: Eukaryota > Metazoa > Arthropoda > Insecta > Lepidoptera > Tortricidae > Apotomis > Apotomis turbidana. The sequence goes on along the minus strand of LR990295.1, from coordinate 6,575,997 downwards.
TAAATATCCCCAATAAAAAAATCTAGTGGGTTTAGATCTGGGAAACGCGATGGTCATAAAATTGGTCCCAATCGACCAATCCATCTCTCGGGGAATGTTTCGTTGAGGTGCTCACGGACTAGCCGGGCGTAGTGGGCTGGGCAACCATCTTGTTGGTACCACATCCTTCGTCTCTGTGCCAACGGCACATCTTCTAATAAACCAGGCAGATCGTTTTCCAAAAATTTAAAATAATTTCTACCATCGAGAATAGGAGGCAAGTCGACCGGTCTCGCAATTCCATTAAGAATTTCACTCCACAAATTAATTTTGAATTGGTATTGGGACCGATTTTCTCGTTCTTCATGTGAGTTTTCTGTCTGCCAGCTATGGACGTTATGTAAATTGAAACATTCATCCCCTTTGCAAGCCGATTCGTCAGTCCACAATACTTCATTGATGATATTTATTATTCGGGGTTTGTCTCCAAATCTGTATCATCTTTTGGCAAAATTAAACAAAATGTGCGTAGTCGGCTGGGAGAAGTGATTAGACGCGTTGGATGTGGTAGGGATGGTATTGATGACGCTGACCTAAACGCTACTTTTTCTCTTTTCGCTTCGCTCGCTCGGCCCCCGCGCTGTTGTGGTCGCAGTTCTAACCTAACCTAGCCCATTAATCTACTTTACTGGTAGCAGTCCGGTCTTGGTGCTACGCTTACCGCTACAGCGGCACGCTCGCTTCGCTCGCTCGGTTCGCGCGCTGTTGTGGTCGCAATTCTAATCTAACCGAAGCCATTAATCTACTTTAATTGTCATTGACATTTTATGATTTTATCCAGTCCTTTAGAATAAGCTAGCCTCCAAAAGGGAGAAAAACTTTAGTTTTTTGTGCATTTGGCAAAATAATCGGATCAGATAACAGAAGAGTCATCGCTGTACACAGCATCTTTTTAGCACATAACAGTGACTGCTTTCGGAGTTCAAGTTTTAAGTTGGCTCGATAGGGCATCGCTAAAGTGATAAGAATACCTAATGTTATCGCAGTAAGATACATGTGTTATACCATTTTTGAACCTGCGTAACATGCTTAATTTATTGACGTTATTTGTTTGTTTTATTTATAATAAAAAAAAAAACATGGCAGATGGTCAAAGTTGAAAGTCGTGTTTTTGTGACAAATTAAATCAAGATTAATCAAGTTTTCTTCAGTATTTTACAATAGTTACTGACAAAATAACACTTTACACTTGTAAAAACTTCAACTTGAAGAAGCGAATGGAGCAAGGATCAGTCACCTTACCGGATTCCATACCAGAATTCAGTAATTGATATAGTAATTTGATTATATTTTGGCCTTAATTAATAATAGATTGGGATCATGTCTAGTGGATTAAAGGATCCAGTTGTGTGTTATAATAACCAGATTCTCTGCGGTAAGGATACAAATCAGACGACATTTGCAGTTTATTTAGGACAAGTCAATATTATTTAATAATTATTCGCAGAAGCAATAAAGAAGGTTAATGAATCTAAATATACATCTTGGACGAGAAGTAGTGTTAGTTATTTAATTAATAAACAAATAATAAATAAAGGTTGAAATATTTATTTATATGATGCAATGTCTCTGTTCTAACATTTTTCCAAATGACCCAGTAGGAATGTGGATAGTGTATGGCTGTTTAGTGTTCGATATAATACATAAATATATAACTAAAGGGGTTTTTTGTTTAGGAAAGGACAGCCCCGCCCCGCTGTCCAGAAATCGGATTCGTCCAACAAATAAATCCGTCCTTGACAGGATAAAGGGAAGACACATATTTGGAACGCTATAATAAACAGCTAATTCCATTATAAGTTATTGATAGAGATTTCTCACCACCAAGCCATGTCAATATAACTGGTTAATAAACCAAAATAAATATATTCTGCTAAATGGTCATATGTTGATGCAATATAAAATATTGCTAGTGTCTCTCTCAGTTATTAAACATATAGATAGATAATCTGTCCCAGGAGACATGTAACTGATACATGACACTAAAAGGAGCACAAGACCAAGCAGTAAGGTACACAACCTGACAGCTGAGTTGGACAAGTAAAACAGGGGATGGACTCAGCCATATCCTCATGTTAATATCTAGCCACCAAGTTATGTCAATATAAATGGCTATCAACCAAATAAATATATTCTGCCATAATGGTCGCTTGTAAATGCAGTATGAAAATACTGGTAGTGTCTGTTTCAGCTATTATTAGGTATATAGACAGATCATCCACCCCATAAGAGAACCACAACTGAGAAATGACACTTAAGTAATACCAGACCATAGCAATGTATTAACACAACATGGTTGTGTAATGATGATAGTTGATATAACAATGAAACCAGCCGTTTCTCTTATGATAAAAATATCAGACTGTGTCAGGAGAGTCAGAAGGAAGGGTAGGATATTTTACCTTTGTAAAACCTTTACCTATACCAGACTCTTCCCATCAGCATTTCTAAATATTAGAAGTCATATTCAACTTGGATCAAATATGGGTTTAGTCGTCGCCCGAATTAAGACTTATAGTCGATTGACAAAGGGTCTCTGCAAAGTCGATAGTCGCCAACCTTCTCCCTCGTCAGAGAAAACTCCAAGTCTTTAGTAGATGGTTTTAGACACAACAGTGCACAGCCCGAGCCTTCCTAGTATTAAAGCTTATAGCCGATCTCCGGAATTGCTCTATAGAGGACTCCTTTGACCAGCAATACGCTTCGATGCTGGTACTTTGTATGACGTAAGGGTCTTTGCAAACCAGTCGCCATATCAGTTGAGCCTCTCATGTCAATCTCTCTCGCAATAAGGATTATTGCAAGCAAACAATCCGACATAATCCACTCCACACCACATCCCACATGACCATCAACTACTTCCGAAACCCAGAACAGCTGATTTTCGATACTTATCCGTCAGGGTTTTCTCTTACACCTCTCGATCCAGACCGAAGACCCCCAGGCCTTCCGCACGTCCTCCACATCCCGAACATTCTCCCCAGAGCCCCCCATCTCGAACCTTCTCGATCACAATCCCTCCAAATCTCCCAATAATCGCCACTGCGTCGGATAGCGGAACTAGATTTGTGTACATGTCTTTTATGTTTCAATGAATTCCCAGTTCCTCATTGGTTGGTATTATATACAACTCACACAAATAAAAGATATCTATAGGCTTATAGGTAGATATACTTTAGTTCCGCTACTCGCCGTTGGTCGCTACTGTAGCCACTGATATTGACGGCAAATTAAACCAAATTAAAATTTATCTTTATTATTATAGATTAATTATTAATCTCAACATAGCTGTCTTTAAAATTCGGTACGTTTTAAAAGTTCCTAATCCTTGTAAGATAATAAGAACGTGACTTAAACGCAATTTCTCCCAAAACGTCACTGACATTTCTATTACACTCGACAAGACCACATCAACAAACCTCCTAGAAACACCAACGCATATCATATAATTAACAACAACTGAGCTTTCCAGCACAATTACAAGCATTGAGATCAATACAGCATGCGGCCTTTAAATTATATTAAAATATTTAATAAACACATCCTTGTTTTATGCTTGTCTATTACAACGCCCTCTAGTGTGAAAGATTTAAACTTAATCCACGCTCCAGCAACCCTATCAATATTTAATTCATCAATGAATTACGAGATGGCGTTGTAAGGTAAGGCAGCGTAGACGCTGACCCTTTACAATAGACTCCCAATAAAACACTAGATGGCGCTTCACGTCATAAAACCATTGGCTAAAACTCACTGGAGCATAGTTCCGTTACACACTTCTGAATTAGCTATTCATGATTTGATAAACACAAAAAACTGTCATTAAGAGCTTTCCGTGTCGATACTGGTACTAAAAATGTAAGAGAAAAGGGGACAATTCTCAAAAGTTTTTATTTCGGTAATAACTCGAAAACCGTGCAACTTTTACTGAGGTCATGTTAGGTTGGTTGGGTTCCTCTTGAGCTGACTAACCTCCAGTGTCACTGTGACGTGGTACTTCTGGGACACCCTGTATATCGGTCACTGACGCCCTCTACCAAGTCAAACTTTGTTTTTAATAACAGCTCATTTAGTTTGTTCGTCCCACCATGGTACCTAATTTGGTACAATGTTATTTCAAAAGTAACGCATAATAATGCATATACACCTAATTGTCTTGTATATCTTCGGTGATAATGGACATAGAGACTCGGTGGAAAGATCACTACCAGAGTTTTAATTCAACTTCCAAAATGTTACCCCACAGAAAACATACATATACATACCAATATGGCAAGTTAAACAAAATCTAGTAAAATATGTTCAAAGCTGATCGTGACAAGTTACGCTTTAGCTGTGCGCCGTGCAGGAGGTAATTTTCAACCAACACCATTCACATCAAACACACACACATACACACATCACTCTCAGCCCGACGACTGCTGGGTTTTGTTTGAAGCAGGACAAAGTTACGGTAGCTGTTCAGTTGCCTCTAACTTATGGTTTGATGCACTCAAATTAAATATCATAAAGTATTATTCGCTCAATTTATCAACTTAAGTAAATAAATAGATGATTTAATAAATGTTATTGACATTTTTTTTATTTTTGTATTTTGTATATATTATATAAATCGACGATCACTTTATGGTAATACTGTAAACATGCATTTTATATTTACAAAAATCTATAAACATTATTAACTTAAATTGACAGATGACTAAATTGCGCAACTAATACTAAATCACCAGATGTTATGATGAGTGTAGTGTGTCGATCTAGCCACAACCATAGAAATAAAACTAATAATAAAGACTGCAACAATACAAATAAAGATTAATTTTAGGTTAGTTTAGAGAAAGTCATATGCCTCGAAATTGCAGTGAATGGTACCAATTTTTAATCCGTCGTCTGTCGCGAATTTGTTCTGAAGTAGGCCAAATTATCGCAGAAGACACCTTTGCACTTAATGTAGTTTCATAATCATAACATTAAATTAAATTGTGTTTTAGGGCTAATCTCCGAGCATTTTCACCGCGCAGTTCCAACATATTAATATAACAATTTTCGTAGAGAATTTGTGTCGTCATTGACTTGTTTTTTTTTTTTTAATTGGATATCGAAGGCAAAGGTCCCTTCAGCCAATATTGTTGCGAATTTTGTTCAGTAAAAAAAAATTATAACTGAGGTAAACAAATGCATCATCTGCAGTTTGTTGGTCCTTACAGCAAGGACTATCGAAACATAATAATAATTTAATGGTCTCCCAAAAATTGTATCCAACCCATTAACGATCTGATCAGATTTTCAAGAAAACAGCGCATGATTGATCGGTCTTTATGCAATAATAATTGCGTAGCAAGTTAAATTCTCGCAACTAAAGTGAAGCAATTATTACAAAATATATTTACCAACATACCTCAGTATCAACTATTACTAAGAATACCTACCTTTGCTTTTGACAGATTGGACACTCGCCATCCTTCACAGAATTGAGCTAACATAGTTATAAAGGTCAGACCTCACTTAGAAATTTAGGGGCCCGAGTGATGGGCTAAAAGTGTCTGCACCGCAGACCGAACACTTAAACAATATCAAAGTAGACTAGGACATAGTGGAATACTGGACCCTAATTCCAAATATATCTCTGATATTTTGGAGACATCTCGCCAACCCTGTGGCGTTAAGTTTGTGCATAATTTATATTGGACGCCATAGATATCAAGCGGAAACTTGACTTGACCAAGTAGTAACGTGAAAAATCTTCTTTACACAGTTTGAATCGCAAAGATCGCGTATTAATGGCAGATAATGACGACATACTTGAGATATACCTAAGACATCGCTGACTTGGTGATATCTCAACGTACAATCGAATTAGAGTCGGGAACGTCAAATGGATTGTTGTGGATTTGTGCCACACGTAGGAGATATTATTGCTATTTTGGTTTCGAAGCCTGGTAGAGATTACCAATTTAAAAATAAAGTCTATAATCCACACTCCAGGGAAAAAAGTAACGGATACACGTTGCATGGCGTTCATTCATTTTATTCGCTTTTGACTATACCTGTGTACTATAAATAAATCTATAGTGATATCGCAGAACTCTTGTAGCTATATTATGATAAATAATAATGTTTTTGTGTTATATTGTAATCCGCATAATCATTGGAAACCGCTTATTTCTTCGTCTCTTGAGCCAAGTTGCTCGGTGAGCTTATAGTTATTCATGTTTTTTTGTAGTTTCTTTTGTCCAGAAATGTTCATGAGTTTTATAAACCCATTTCTGACGCTTCATATAATATATTTTCAAAAATACGCTAGAATCCTTTAAAATTATTTTTATAATTATTAGAAATAGATTTAGGATATCTATTCTCAGGTACATTTCAAAAAATATCTCTGTCGTGTCGTGGCATCTCCGAGGTTGAGAATAAATGCAAAAGAGAACTTACTAAGGAATAGCTAAGCCATACCATTGCGCGTAAAGCAATTTATTTATTTATTTAATCTTTATTGCACAAATGAAAACAAATCGAACAAAAGGCGGACTTAATGCCATTGGGCATTCTCTACCAGTCAACCATCGGGCAAAGCAGATAAGTTGTGGGCGGTGCAACTAACTTAAATAGGTTTTAATAGATAAATACTTTAATAATTTCCTATATTAAAAATATTTTTTCTTTGTCTTTTAAATATTTATTAATATTTAACCGTAGTTTATTATTACGTCGGAAACTGGAGTTTGTTTTTATTTAAGTTTTTCTTCATATTGCTAAGCCTGCTGTTTATCTGTTCATCTGCACTGAAAAAAATATAAATAAGTGGAGCCTACTGACATTACAGTAAGACTTACTGCAATAACAGTTAGGCCTACTGACATTTCAGTAAACCTAACTGTTATAACGGTTACGCTTACTGTAATTTCAGTAGGCTCCACTGGGTATTTTTTTCAGTGTGTCTGTCACGGAATTCAAATTCTTAAATCGTTACAAATAAAAACTAGAAATTGACAAATAACACGAATAACTGTGACGACTTTTAAAACATATAATATATAATTATGATAACGTTAAAATAACTATGAGGGTTCCCATAGTATAAGTAACGTGAATAGGTACAAAATGGCTGCCGGGTACAAACGCATACGCTTCCTCGATAACGTCACAGTCAACATTTACATTTGAAGTTAAATCTTAACGTAATTTACACCGAATTTATTCGCTCTATCTCTTTTCTCTGTCTCTCCCTTGCGAAAATTCAAAGAGCAAAATGCAGGTTTAGTTACATTACTACTAAATCTGTTTCGTTGATGTCACTAAATGTCAACATGGCTGTGGTATAGTCACGTGTATTTATAAGAAAGGAGCAGTTAGCTCTTTGAGGCCCACTTGCACCACGCTGGGTTAACAAAATTAACTCGGAGTTAAATGCTATATTCTATATGTATATATAACATTTTTATTTTTTAACCCGCCGAAGTGTGAGGGTTAATGTCATTTAACCCTGGGTTAGTAGTGTCAAACTTGACTTGTCGTATAGCTTAGCTTATATTTTTATGTTGATTAGTTTTTTTGTATTTAATTATATGTTTAAACTCCGCTACTATAACACAAAGTACCTAGTCTGTAACTTCGAGTTAAATATATAACTCAGGGTTAAAATGTTAAATTTTTAACTCATACTTTTCGTTGCACCAATAGAAATTAAGTCCGAGTTAACTAACCCGAGGTTAATGTAACATTCATTCACTCTATTCGTATCCGACCAAATGTGATAGAATAAAGGATGAATGATTTAATGTTGTGCTCTCTGTCGCTGTACAGTACTACTTTGCATAAGTCAATTCCACTATGTCAGATTTGGAATGACATTTAGTTTTTTAACGTATTATATTTCTGTATTTAACTGTCAGTCAAAAGTCATTATTGTTTTGCGCGAGCTGTGTCTGCTTTGCGTATTGTATTTTTTGTTTTAAGTTGCTATAATATTCACAAATAGCGACAGATTGCTACTCTGTGTTATAGTAGCGGATTTTAAACATATAATTAAATACAAAAAAACTAATCGACATAACATAAGCTAAGCCATACGACAAGTCGAGTTTGACACTACTAACCCTGGGTTAAATGACTTTAACCCTCACACTTCGGCGGGTTAAAAAAATAAATTTTTAACTCAAGGTTAGCTTCTTACCCTCGGTGGTGCAAGACGTACTAATTACTTAACCCTAGAGTAGCATTTAACTCCGAGTTAATTTTGTTAACCCAGCGTGGTGCAAGTAGGCCTTAGTTTTCTCCCTACTGACCAATTTGGATTGATCTTCCTGTATATTAGTTTTAAAGCTTTTATAGGTAGTACTTGTTAATTATAGTTCATATATTGTGTTGTGTTGGGCCAGACAAAAGGGCCAGACAAAATATGAGCGCTTATATTTTCCTTAACATTTGTCTGGTCCAACACAATACAAGAAATATGATTAACATTAAAACACGCCGCCAAAACGGCATGCATGTTAGGTGTTGCACTTCATTGGTAGGTGGCTGCATAATAAAACCGGTTAAACGCAAGCTCACACAAGTTTTTGATATTTTTCACAAGCAGCCGAAAATAGTGCTCCATTCGGAATAGCAGACCGCGAAATGCGAATTTTGTTAGTTCAGTGAAACTGATTCAAAGTTTAAAAGTGCTTTTTACTCATAATGTTTCAGGCATTTTCTGGCATTTCGTATTTTGTTTCGTTGTCCGTGCGATAGAAGAGGACGCATCATAGTACCTTCGCGCAACTCATGAATGCTTTTACAAAATCGTAGCCTTGCTAGGATCTTTTAAGTATCATCATCATCATCATCATCATTTCAGCCATAAGAAGTCCACTGCTGGACTCAGGCCTCCTCAATAGACTACCAGCCAACCATTCTGCCCCAACGACCATCGGTTCATCGAACTACGTGGCCCGCCCATTGCCACTTCAGCTTGCTTACCCAGTTTGCTATGTCGATGACTTTGTTTCGTCATACTTCTTTCCATAGCTCGCTGAGTGACTCGTCTTAGCTTCCTTAAAAGTTACATAGTTAGAGACTACTTTTAAGCATACTAAATAATTATGATATGAAATATATGCTTTTCATCCATTAAACAGACGGTGCAGGTCGTTCCTAATTCGTATCTAAGCCTGGATTTAACCAAACGTTTATTCCAAGAATAACGTTAACTCTCGCCATATTTGTTTGAAATTGCTATTCGAGAGTAATCGTTATTCCTTGGGTTGGACGTTTGGTCGAAACCAGCTTTACTCTAATAGCTATAGATCTTCTTGTAGCGACAACCAATGTAAAACTTACGACAATGTGTCCACCCAAAGCGTCGCCTAAAATGCCAACTCACCTATTTGCGCAAACGTTAAAGGAATTACAGGCTATTAGATAGACTTAACGACTCACTTTTGTATTGGAAACGCAATAAAAACGCCGTTTGTTATTTTATAGCGATCGTTTGTCTTCTTTAGCGTCCGCGGATTAGTGTCGACGTGTGTATGAACTGTGTGCGAATTGTTTTAACGGTTGTGGCGAGTAAATTTATAGGGGCCTTAAAGTTTCAGTTTTAACTCTTGCTTTTAATAATTTAACGGTTATGTCATTTTTACGACCGATTTTGGTAAGTGAGAATAATTTATATTGGAGTTAAGGTCGTACTTTATGTGGTCATTACGATGTGGCATTATGTTAAAAAAATATATATTTTAGCCGTGCTGCCTTTTTCAGGGTGATTTCCAATGCAGTATTGAGCACCTAACTATTTATAAGTAATAGTTGCGTGGTGAAATTGTGCCATAATTTATCCCTTACTGGAAGGTGGCCGTGACCTTCGTTGGCGTGGTTGAAAACCATAATCATAACCCTTTTTTTGCTTCTCAGTAGTCTGGTAAAAAATATCCTAAAAACATCTAGAGAAGCGCAGAAACCCGTATATCAAAAATTGTTAAAATCGGTCCAGCCATTTAGGCGAAGCGTGATGAAAACGATAAAGATTTCATTTCATCAATTTTATAATAAGACAACGGTAACCGGAAAGCTACCGAAACGTCAGGGAGTCTCAAATAATTTATAATACGCCATATAATCCGTTTAGATTGTTTAATTTAATGTTAAACATTATCTACTAATAAGTTTTAATACCAATATAACTCCCTCTTACACGTTTAAACGTCCTTACACAAACATTAGGTACAGTCAGAAGCAAACACGCTTAATAAAGTAGCCTTATCCAGGTGCGGAAGCTTATCTTAGCAAATTAAATCTAATTGAACGCGTTATTAGCCGGAGTTAAATGCCAGTAATGTACATACAGAAATATCTGGTATTCCCTTGATTTGTCTAATTTTTTATTGTCTAATTTCAGTTTGTCTAACAACTTTTACCATAATGAACATTTTATCTAAAGTCATTATGTATAATATCATTTCTCATAATTATTATTTTGTCGAAACTCGTTTTGCCTAAATGATCATTTTCATAACTTTTGTTTTGTCGAATATTATTTTATCTAAAACTCACTTTGTCGGTTCTTATTTTAACTAATCATTACATAGCCGAATAACGTTTTAACTAAAAAGTTTTTGTCTAATTCTGAATTATCATAATATTTACCTTGTCGATTTTTATTATGTATTGATTAGACATAGCTGAAAATTAGGCAAAACGAAATTAGGCAAATTTAGCAGTTAGTTAGGCTAAACACCGAAAACTGTAGGTTAGGTTAGGTTTGTTTTATGACCATGGATAGCGGAGCGAGCGAAGCGAGCGGAGCGTCAGAATGCTTGCTTGCATGGAAGTATATTAAAATTTAGCAGTTAGTAGGTTAGGCTAAACACCGAAAACTGTAGGTTAGGTTAGGTTTGTTTTATGACCATGGATAGCGGAGCGAGCGAAGCGAGTGGAGCGTCAGAATGCTTGCTTGCATGGAAGTATATTAAAATTTAGCAGTTAGTAGGTTAGGCTAAACACCGAAAACTGTAGGTTAGGTTAGGTTTGTTTTATGACCATGGATAGCGGAGCGAGCGAAGCGAGCGGAGCGTCAGAAGACGCAATAATTAAATTAGACGAAATAAGATTATGTAAAAAAGTATAATACGAAACGAATATTAGTCTAAACAAAAATTCGGCAAACGAAATTAGGCCAAAAATTGATAGGCAAAATATGTTTATACGAATTAAAAATTAGGCCAAATAAAATTAGACGAAATAAGATTATGTGAAATGAGTATTATACGAAACGACTTTCACTCAAATGAAAATTAGGCAAAGTGAATAGTTATGCTAAATAATATTAGTTTAAATGAAATTAGGCAAACTGAAATTAGGCAAAAAGTTGTTAGGCAAAACAAGGTACAACCGAAATATCTGTTGTATCCAGTTCGTGTTTTAATATATTACGTTAGTATTTTGTTAGTATTACATTTGCCAGGATAAACTAAGCCAAAAGGATTACTATTTTTCTAAACTAAACACTCAACCAAAATGGCTCGGTTAGCTTATAACTCGCTAACTATACCTATATCTTTAGGAATAGGACATAAATAGGGAAAAATTCAAAATGGAGAGTCGTAGCGCCAAAACAAGAACGAGCAATTAAATTATGTCTTAGTGTACGAGTATAAATAACACTTTTCAAATGACATATGGCACCTAGAATAGGGAAATTATATGATGTATATCACACTCAGTCACAGTTGAATTAGCGCCCCGGGAAAAGGATTCATTAGTGCCCCAGGGTCAGGGTCCATCATCATAAAGATAGGGTTAGGCCCGTCGTATTTAGGACGTATTTAATAAAAGGAGCGTTTAAAACAAGTACCGAGACGTAGTTTGCGTTTTGTTGGTTTTAGCAACCCAATTAGTAGACACCCCAGAACGTGCCAGAACCAACAACGTCACACGTCATTTAAGTTTCTAATCAGATACTACCGGTAGGCTAATTCTTTTGTCGGCTTTTGTGAAGAACAAAAGAGTGCAGTTTCTGTAGTGTCTTGATTCTGCGCCTTAGACTGAAATTTTGACTCTTCTGGAGCACGCTGGGAAAAATCAAATGTACACGCACATATTAATGTATGTTATTAACATAAAGCTTATAATTCGTGTTACAAACAACTTTTACAACTCAATTAACATGATTACTGTAAACTTCACTCGCTTCAAATTCACTTTATTACTCCTTAAGTACGAGTTATCATCTCATTTCGTAAACGTGCAATGTTTACGATACATAAATAAACGGTCGCATCCACTCGAAGACCTTCTTAATCCAGTAAAGACATCTCAAATCGCGTTAGCAGCAAGACGAATTTCGTACACATATAAAATATGGTTATAGTCGAGAGGGTCGGGCGGCAGTTTCAGCGGATTTGCTTATCATAGTGTTTCTGCTGAAACACAGCAAGTCTTAGAATAAATACGCAATAAAATCTGGTTAGGGCTCAAAGTGAAGTCAGTTTTGGTTAGCCACGGGTTTCGTAGGACACGCACACATAAAACCAAAAGTGGCTTCATTCTAGGCGTACTTATATCTCTATATATTATTTCTAATCAGCAAATATGACAGACGACTCTTAACGCGATAAATTTTATATTGTCTAAATATTGCTTGTGGAATGCATGTACCGTTCTGCCGTCTCCTTTCCTTTCGATGTTCATGTCGCGTGACTTACTTGGTTGCTATTTTTACCCACATAACCGCGGCACATACATGCATGTCTATCCCGGCCACATTTCATTTAGCAGCCTTAACATCCTCATTATGATTCAAAAATAAATCTTCTATAACACAACTGTATTTACGTGAGAGAAATTTTATGAATAGGCATAAAATGAGAGTTAGTATTGGTGTCCAAAAATTATAATACCCGATCAACATATATCTGATTGCATAAAAAACAAAAACGTGAGAAAAAGACGGGTGGGATTGGATGGTAACGGTGGCGGTAACGTTAAAAAGGTTAGTCACTGCTAACCCAGCTGCTGTACCGATTGAGTTACTTATTTCGTTAAAGAACGTCTAGTCTTGAAAATATACTCCCAGTTTCTTACATATAGGTAATTGGAATGATTCAAAATTACTATTATCCGCTTATGAACTCGCTGCCATTGACGCCCTTCCACTTTAATATGGGCAAAATTGCAAAGAGGAGTGAAACGAAACGAAATTGAGACAGATTTCAAGAAGCAAAATCATTTAAGACGGGATTCAGAACGGAAATCCGTCATACATTGGGAGGCTTTACAAAAGTATAATTGAATTCCTGAGGGTCGGAATGCCAGCGTTCATGTGAATAGTGAATTATTCCTCTCCCTTGAAGAAATGTAAACTTTTTCCAATTAGGATTACGTCTTCGTTTGTTCGATGAGATTTCTGAGTTAGGCCTTTATCCTGCTTTTGATGGGTATCAAGCGTATACTTTGTTTTCGATAAAACCGTTTTGTCTTTTAAATTAATGCACATTAATATGACCGGGTAAAATGAAGCTGAAAACTGAAAAAATATTATAAATTGCTTTTACGTCTGTTACTATATCTCCGGTAAATGCATTGAAAATGATAAGTTTTTAACTTGATATACTTCATATCGACACCTCCTACGTATACTGATACAAGTGCAAAATCACGATTTTACAGGAGGGCTGTTCAAAGGTATAAAGTGCCATAACTAACTTATATGTTGAAATAATGTAATGAAATTTTCAAATAATTTTAATGAATATATTTTCCTTAAATCTACATATTTACTATTTCAAAATTAATTGTACTTTTAGAAAAAAAGGTAGTTATACCAGTATACGTGAAATTTACGAGTTCTTGTTTTCGGGTATACTAAGACAACTACCACTTGATCCAGTATACGTCGTAAACTATGATTAGATGAATATGGATAATTATATTATTACTATGCCTATTATGCGACATGTACCATTTATTAGATATATAAACAAACTAAAAGCTCGTGTGTGGATGGATCTGATCGGTTAGTTTCATCTGATTTGTCACTTGTACCAGTATACGCCTGAATGAATCCGTTATGTACCAGTATACTGTTAAGGTTATCTTGTATGTTATGTCCAATATAGTAAGTTCAGAAGTAGGTATTTAGGATATTTAAACAAATTACTATTGAAAGACAATAAATAAAGCAAATTTACACTAAAATTACGTTTATTTAAAAGGTAGGTAATTAAAATCACAGCCCGCATTTAGGGAATGGTGTTTTTTGTCTTTGTTACAGCGGTATTATCAACATTATTACTGTTTAATTTATATTATATAGTAGATTTCAGTTCCTATTTTGTCCATCACAATTGTCAGACCAAAACCTGAATTCATCTACATCATCTTGAAGTATTAATTTAATTAAGTCAAATAATTTGTCATTTAGTCATGTCAACAGTAAGGTGGAAGTACTAGTACTCGACGCGGTACTAATGCGCGTCACCATACTTTCAACTCCGATAAATAAGATAAGATTACCGTTACTTTCATAGCAAATAGAATGAATACATGAGAAATGTTTGTAGCTATCGAATTTCACACGCAAAATAATAAAATATACAACCTGACTGCCTGCAAAAGCACGTGACATGTACTGGGACAATCCTATTGGGATTTCATTACATTACGAGATTTTTTTATATGATCATTATATGATATAAATACCATTTAATAAAGGTAAAAGTCATACCTCTCATAAGGGATGAATACATTTGCGATAGACGTGTAAATTAACGTACTATTACGAAACATAAAATAAATATCCCTTGCAATTTCGAGTACTAGTACTTCCACCTTACCTAACAAGTAGCATTCCCAAACCAAATGCTGTGAAATTATACAGTTTAAGTTTTTTTTGTAATAAAACACGCTTAATATTACCGTGAGGAGATGACAAGGTTTTTGAAGGTAGAATACAGCACTCGCATTTTATTAAGTTTAAGTTTTTTTTTTTCCTATTTATTTCAAGTCTCTTTCCTCCATGTGCCAATGTGACAAGCGTCAACTTAATATTTTGACTGAAAATATCACGGTATTGTCGAACAGAATAAGCTTGCGCTTCGTATTTGGTAGAATTAAACCACTCCTTGTACAAATTATATTATAATCAATGAAATTCAAACTTCCGCCAGCAAAAATGTGTGTTACGAACTTGAATATTTATTCCTGGTCATGGATGTTATCTCTACATGTACTTTATAAATTATGTATATATCGTCGTCTAGTACCCATAGTACAAGCTTTAGCTTTTGCTTGGGACACTGGGTCGATTAGTGTAAGATGGTCCCTTAATATTTATTTATTATTAAAAAAAAAAAACCGTTCACACTAAAATTTTACGTAATTTTTGTCTTACATGTTTATTATTTGTTTTCTTGGCTTTTTTCCCGTATTTTTATTTTATTTAAACTCATGATTAGATTTTTACTTTCTTTGTTCGTTGATCCACATATTATTTAAATTACACTTAAAAACCCGGACATTTGGCATTTTCCCCGAAAATAATAAAATTAAAAAAAAATATATGTTTTATTTTCACCCGGACGGCCTCAAACTAGGACAAATCCGTGGAAACCCAGACGGATGTCAGTGCTAGTGGTGACTCTGGTTTATCCGTAGGTAATGGCGACATATAGCTATTATTGTACTCCAAACAACCATCGGCACTGATTGGAGAAAACTGTATCATAACCAAAAGTAAGCCTAATTTGATACGTAGTAGGTAGAAAAGACGTAGGCCGCATCGACTGTCCGTCGCGCATAGTGGGATATCTTACGTCCGCAACGACGACGAGCAAGCATACTGATGTAACTGCCACTTGTGCCACGCCCGCGCCGCCCTTCCCCGATAAGTGTACTGCGTATAGTGGTACAAGCGACTTATCTCAGTATACGATGTTCTAAATTAAAAAACGGTGTTAGTTGTATCAGTATACGTCACTTTATTTCGAAAACTAGCAGTAATTTTGTCATGAAAAGTTTATAACATGTAGATATAAGTATTTTGATCCTAAATATGCAAAAAAACGAAAATCGTAAAAATGTCAGTTGTATCAGTATACGTAGGAGGTATCGATATATAAGAATTCGTATAACTACAGGTTTTTTATTGATCTATGCTACTTTTCTGCATTTACGTTCTTTTTCTCCAACTTGCTTGGAAATGTTCCCATTAATGTAGGTAGTAAAACTGGACCGCAAAAACGTTCGTTATTTTGATAAGGCGTTAATACAAATTAAAAAAAAAATATCATTGGCCTTGGGTGGGAAATCGATATTATTTAAATAAGAAGGTAACTTGAAAACACACCTTCCGTTTATGACGTCTCATACAAATGAGGGTATTCTTAATTTGGCCGGCTACTGCATTTTTACTTTAATTTTTTAAAGACTGATAATTCTGCTTCTGTGAATGTATTTTAAATGTCAACAGATTTCGAATACCGGACAAACAATTTAAATAATAATATTATAATGCGGTTAATTTATTTTCATGATTCTTAGTTATTTATTAGAGATTTCTCACGATAGTTTTAATTTTAATAATATGATGGTATTTAATGAGTGAGTTGAAAATTAATAAGTGTACCAAACGTAAACAAGTAAAAAATAAAACAGAAATGATTGTGTCCAAACCAATATAAAAGTTATTTGAACTTATGATCTTCTCCGAATGATAAATATGGTATGGTTTCTAAAAAAAAACCAAAGCGTTTAGAAGTGGTTGATTTAACTAAAATTAATAATTATGTGCATATTTTTTAATATTGTGTTTTCATTCTTATTCATATATTTTGTTTTAAATCAAACATATAATTCGGACCCAAATTTTTATACCTTTTCCTAAAAAGAATAAGTACCAAATGAACTTCATGGTACTGATATATTAAATTAAAATGTAGATTGGTGATTATTTCCAAGCATATTTGGAAAAAAGCACTATACAAGCCTTGGCAATGCCAGTTCGCAGATTCGTATTATTAAAATTTCTGAGTCGAACTAAAGTCGAACTGGGACGCTGACTCAATAGGTATTTGACAATATCTCGTCAGTTTAAAGTCTAATTAAACGTTAGCCCAAAATCCTGGTCAAATTTGGAAATTTGATCCTCGCGAAGAACATGATCAAATTTTCGTCATTAAAACGAAAACCTTGTTAATTATGAGCGAACAGTACCGTCTCTGATCCATTAAAATTAGCGTGAGTAGAATCCACTAATAGGTGAGTTATTCCAGGGCGACCGTTTTATTGCAAGCGCAATGTCAGGTGAGCGCCTCATTAAACAATCCGCTGTTCGCCGAATTCGCTTATGCAAATATGCTTTTCGTTTATTTGTTGGCCTCGGACACTTACTTAGAATACGTATTTGATGATACCGCTCTCAGAAATACTGAAATCATACTCATCCACGAACTGACTTTTCCCTGCCTCGGCAGTAATGTACTATTGTTCAACTATTTGAACCTGCTAACCAATTTGTCTTTTGTTTCAGGTAACAAAACTGCATCAGTTAAATTTCCATTGAAGTGTATTCAAAAACATGAAACGTGTCGTTCGTGGTACGCTGTCAAACATATATTAATTTGAAGAGTGTTGTCTCGGTGTCTTCCCATTTTTTTGGCAACCCTATCCTATCAATGTGTCTAATTGTACATCTTCGTTTCATCAATTATATCATACTAGCTGCGTCGCGCGATGTTACCAGCCCATCCCACGGGAACACTACATTTTTCGGGAAAAAAGTAGTCTATGTGTTAATCAGCTACCTTCGTACCAAAATTTATCAAAATTGGTCCAGCCGTTTGAGCGGGAAGAAGTAACTTACACATAAACACACTCACTAACTTTCGCCTTTATAACATTAGTGTGAGATTCATCATCACTTACTGCATCTAAAAATCAGATATGATTATCGAAGCCGCGATATTGTTACACTGCAAAGCTTTGTTGAATTAGCCTATATTCAGAAATATATTTCATTAATATAACAGTGAATCTAAACCAACGTCAAATGCATCGATGCAATATTAGTGATAGTAATAATAGATACGCGCGCCGCCGGCTATGTTCGCTATTAAGGCATAACACGGTTAGTTAATGATATCGGCTTCATTTGTATTGTGGAAATCTCGTGTTTGCTACTCAACTTAATTACGCAACAGATGCTAAGCTGCTGATTGAAATTCTAATCTTTTCTAATAACAATTATATAGGTTTTCTGACTCGTTTTCTGACATTAATGGAGTTTTTTTACATAGGTAAAGTTAAATAATGAGGAAGTATTGAAACGGGTAAAGGAGAAGAGACATATACTTCATACAATAGAAACTCGAAGAGGGAAAATGATAGGACACGACGATCTAATACAAAAGATAATGGAGGGGAAAATTGAAGGAAGGAGAGGAAGAGGAAGGCCGAGGATTAGCTATTTGGACCAGATCAAGAAAAAGGCAGACGTCGGGTCGTATCGGGAAGTCAAAGAACTGGCGTTAAGTAGAACGGACTGGAGAGAACTGCACTGACAAGAGTGAAACTCTTAAATAATAATAATAATAAAGTTAAAATATTAATATTTATTTATATTATTATATTTTTACATAGGTAAAGAAAAATATTAACTTTTTATTACTTTTATTGTATGTGCGTTATTGCACAAAATACAAAAGTTTCATTTAATAAATATAAAGGGTGGGCCCTGTAACAGGAGCAATAAATTAAAACATAGATTCGTCCCTTGTAACTAAACAACATTTGTTAAGCCACTTCTGAAAATAACGTGTATTAAATGACATTTTGTACAATAAAGTTTAGACAAAGAAGCAATGTATTGCGAAATGTCCGATATTAGTAGAGTGACAGCTATGTCAATGCTCAGGGAATGTCAACGTTGGACGACATACATTGAATATACTATTTAATTTGTTTGAAATAATATTTTTTTTTTTAAAACTGACTTTTTTTTAAAGTTGCTGAACAAATGTTGTTCAGTTTAACGAGTAAAATCTATGTTTCAATTTTTTGCTTATGTTACAGGGCCCACGTTGTATACCTAACAAGAGGGACCCCATTCGATATTCACATCATTTCAAAATATCACGTCATGACTTTATAAGCTGTGCATACCATTTTATGCAGATCTTCTATGTGCCTATCATTCTATGTGCCTATGTGATATCTTTCAAAAGGGTTCACTTTGTCAATTACTATAAGGACGAAATCTGTTTGCATCTTTATACCAATAACCTGTCAACGCGTCCTTATGGTAAACGAAAAAGTGGTACCTCTTGCTTGTCACATATGTATATCAGCTTATCACTTACAAGGATTCCAAAGGGAATTTCCACTGAATAAATTTTTTCCTGTATATTACCTCACTGTATACATATTTGTAGTATACCCCACAAAACAAGTTGACGTCGAAAGAGGTCTTTAATTTCTTGGCAAGTTTTTGGGGACAACTTCAGAACGAACAATTGTATACAGTGATTTAACATATTAAAGATGTCTTCCTAGTGCCTAGCCTTTTGCAATCACAAGGAATGAATTATATTTAGGAGATATAAAACATCGGAAGTGGCGTCAGTTTCGCATCACAAGTCGCCTTACTATTTATGTGATTGTCAACCGAATCTAGCCACTAGGTATTCTTTAATAAAAAATGTTCTACAAACTGATCAAATCTCGGTCGCTTAGTGTACCTTAATTATGCATAAAGCTACTAAACTGATAAAAGTAAAACTCACTTTCTTCCTTTAAACTAAACCTCTAGCACGAAAACACTCCTATTTCCTTTACAACTCGCGCCTAAATCTCACCAATTCTTTTCCTAATTTCATAATCCGGCTCGTATTTCTTTGCTACGAGCCACTTTAACGGGAACACGCTGGGAGGAATGAAGATATGAGAAAATGGCACACAATAAATAAGGGCGAAGAGGTGCTTTACGATTTGGTGGGCCACGTGACTTGGCATTAGGTACGTTTGTATCATTTTGTTCGTGTTCAAGCAACTAGTCATGGTTTTGTTTTACTAGTCATGGTTTTGTTCAATGAGAAATACCTAGCTTTTTATAAATATGGAAAATATAGGGTGGCCAACTTATCTGTGAAACGACGACATTAGGAACTACGACTATCATGCTGAAACATACGATTATCAGCGTCTCTGCGTTCGAGTGCTCTGTGCGTGAACATTGTGACACCCTTCAGTAGCAGAATGATGAAGCATGCAATCAGTTCAATTTAGGCCGGACAAAGGCTAATCAACCTAAAGTATGACGGAAAATCACTGTTTTTTTAAACAATAGTGTTTTGTTTTTATGTGTGGAAGCAATCACATTTTTTAAATCAACCAACTCACCTAACACAACCGTGAAAAGATAGCGACGACCGCGACAACGGGACTCTTGAGACGCGCGATCTATCTCTTTTTGTACGGTACTGTGAGAGAGTGACAGGTGACGCTGTGTCGCGCGACAAGAGACTCAAAGCACAGTTGTGCTAGATTGGCCTCTTAAATTATGATATAAAATGGCGGGAAATCACAGAATTTTACCCATTAACCACGTTGTATTGGTGGAGTGATTGACGGGTTCGATTCAATGTATCTCCCGCCAGGCCACGTGCCTACTCAATTTTTTCTTTATGCTTTGATCTTTGTACCAAAAACAAAAACAAAACGGGACTATAATCCTCCTCATCGATTTTGACGACGGCGACCCAATGCAAGAACTATGGACTTCGCCTATTATGGAATCGGGACTAAATTGTAGAGATACATGTTTGTTTTACTGTGTCGAATTTCGTTGTCCATTTAAACGAATCCATTTCTGCGTTAAAAGGTAAACACTCTCTCTTTGATCAAGTGGGTGTAAAACTGACCAATTCAGATTTAAATCCGTGAGCGAAAACTCCACCGATACCATCGTTAGTCCGTATAACCTAACTAGCGTTGTGCTGCAGCGGCCATCCAATAGACAAAGAGCTATTTGCCGCTATGACAGAGACACCGTGTATACAATACAGAGGATTCATTCGTATTGTGTATTATAACATTTACTATGGACCCGCTCCGGCTTCGCACGGGTGCAATGCTATATTATACATGTATTATACATATAAACCTTCCTTTTGAATTTCTCTATTTATAAAAAAAAACCGCATCAAAATCCGTGGCGTAGTTTTAAAGATATAAGAATACATAGGGACAGACAGACAGCGGGAAGCGACTTTGTTTTACACTATGTAGTGATGATAATATATGATATTTTTATTAGTAGTAGCTAGGTATCCACCTAGCTCATAAAGTCCACGATGAACATGTTCCTTAACGGAGTGTGCACGGAGAGCCACAAACAGAGAGAGATGGCGAGAAATTGCTAAAGCCTTTATTAATGTGGAATAGGACTAATCCATAACAAAGAATAAGCAGTAAGTAACCTTGAAAAGATTTTACTAAAATGAACAAAATAGGCTATTTAAATGTCACTGTATGTATGTGTCTTTGTGGGTTCAACACGCCAAAACGGATGGACAAATTTCAACTTATGTTTTGCACATAGAAAGCTACTATTGACCCAATGGCGGATATGCAAAAAAAAAACAGCTTTTACTTCGTTCATGAACGAAGTTACTTACTGCCTCATAATTTGCTGACAAACTTTAGTTCTCCATAATAAAACCAAAACGAAAGTGGAAATTCTTCGTTTGCCTATTCTAAGGTTTTGTCCACTGCAATCGACACCGGTTTCAATGGATTCCGCAAAAACGTGGCAAAAACTAACCGCCTCTGGCGTTGGCACTTTTTAATTTGCACGCCCGTGTTTGAGTCTAGGTGCAAAGATTCGGCTTTAATATATTTTTTTTTGTTTTTGAGCCTTATGTATGATTTATTGAGTATTATGTATGTATGGTATTTTCTTCGGGTTCCACGACTGTCACACATTCAAATAATTTTTTTAGCCTCCCTGACGTTTCGGCAGCTTTCCAATTACCGTTGTCAAAGGTTGACTAAATGTGTTTTGACATTTTGACATACTTTGTGAATGAATGAAATCTGAACCCGGATATTATATCAGTGAGATATATATTAGCATTAGAGATACTTAGTATATTTATATTAGAGAATTAAATTAGGCCCTGATCTATCTTCGCAATACACATACAAGCAATTAAAGCGTAAACACCTCACTACTGTAAAACTGCTGAAGACTTTCAAAGTCGGTCTTATTTTCTTTTTTATTTACAAGA
Source organism: Apotomis turbidana (assembly GCA_905147355.2). NCBI lineage: Eukaryota > Metazoa > Arthropoda > Insecta > Lepidoptera > Tortricidae > Apotomis > Apotomis turbidana. The sequence continues at coordinate 6,553,693 of LR990295.1, read as the reverse complement.
AAACTAGGGATTTTGTCACGCAGTGGCTAAAGCCACTTTGAGATCACTTTACATTACATATTTGCAAACTTTTAAAATATTGAAAATCTTTTACGCCCGATTCAAACGTGTTACGAAACTCGAGAATGCATCGGTTTCAAGGATGCCTATCATTCAATAAATACGAGTATGAGTGCTGTTTAAAGAAACCTGGAAACTTCCTTGCCGAAGGTTTATATTTTTAGTTTAATGCATTTATTTTCCTTCGCGTTTTGTCACGTCGCAAATGCGGCCAGCTTTTCTATTAAAACAATTGAAGAAGAATATAAAAACGTTAAGGGTTCCGTATCAAATAGTAAAATACTAACATGTGATGAACAATGTAAGGGGTATAAGGAATGTACTCCAAAAAAAATTCAATTAATTGACATAAAACTAAAATTATACAATGTGCGTAATTAGAGATGTGACATTCTCGAGAACACTTCCCAATTTGTATGGGGAAAGAACGTACTCGAGAATATTTCCCATACAAATCGAGTAATGATCTCGAGACTGGCACATCTATATGTGTTATAAATTATAGAATTATAGAATGACGACAATGTACCTCTGGAAGACATAGCTTGGCTTGTTAATTGTCTGTCTATCCGTAGGCGGATTGCTGCTGGAGCATATCCGCGCCTATTTTGGCGTTTTTGAATAGCCTTTGACCAGCTGTTTTGGCTTATAATGACGATGCAATATCAATGAATCCCGCAGCTGTTGAAAGCCCTCTCGGGGCCGCGTAGTAAGGTCCGTTTTTTTCTATTATTTTTTTAGGGTACTTTTTTACTCATTACGGTGCAAATGAGGCTTGAACTAGCGGCCTCGAAGTGGCTTTCAACAACAGAGGTATGCATTCCTATTTCCCGTACTCACTTGTTTTGGCAAAAAATAACGAGCCAGCAGCGCTCAAAAAACGACTGACAGAACCCAAAAAAGGGGAGAAATATAATAAACAGTAACATAAACATCTTCAAGTGTCGCGCATTGCAGAAAAATATTATTTTCTCTGCGGGAAAAATAGATAAGAATAACATCTAAACATCGTGCTTTTGTTATTTATTTCAGTTTTTGCGGAGCCGGTTATTATCACATTTTGTCATGGACAATGTGAGGATTTGTCGTAATGAACCGATGCCAGCTACAATTATGTTGGAGACGACAAACAAAATACTACACAGTAAAAAAATCTACAGTAATGCCTTTGCAAACGTCAGAATAAATAAGCATAGAAACCTAGTTAGCGCTTGAAAGTGAAGCCAGTTTTGGTTAGGCACGGGCTTAGTTTCGTCCGTGTGCGCATCTGTCACAGCGTCAATGTCACAAACAAAACGTATCTATGATTGGTTCATAAACACGCACACATAAAACCAAAAGCGGCTTCATCTTTCGCAAAATTTTGTATGAAGACTCTCGTTTTAGGCGTAGAGGCGTACTTATTCTAAGGAAAACGTACAATGAACGTTGATGTAAAACTTTATCTCACATCTTTCTGTTCCAGATATAATATATACTACTTTGTAGTTATACATAGTGTTAAGTCGAGGGTGTAGTGCAGCCAATAAGATATTTTTTGTGGTGCGACACTTCTATATACAGTGACTTTAACAATGGGGCCTTAAATGTGAGGTTGTCAAGGCCATTTATAATTAACGCTAATTATATACTACATTACTGCAGAGGCCGCGAAATAGGGGATTGTAGGCCGAGTAGTAATAGATGGCCGAGTGATAACGAGGCCATCTAGAGATACGAGGCCGACAATCCCTGTTCGCGCCGAGGCTTGTATAGTGCTTTTCTCAAATAAATCCAAGGAAATAATACAAAATGTTCAACTTATATATTCACATAAGTATTGTTTTTTTTTACAACTCCCGCCAACTTTTTACTTTTTTTCAAATTTATTCTATTAAGCTGTTCGGGTTAATGTTTTTGCCACCAAATGTAAAGATGATTCTATTTAAAAAAAAAATGATAACACCTTATTAATTAGATATTGTTACACTTTTTTACAATTTAAACGCGATTCCTTGTTTATTTTATTGAATATCTTTTTTAATCTAATTGAACGATCTAGTTAAGTATAAGAAATAAAACGTAAATTAACATGCACAAACTATGTTTTTTTTTTATTGGCAGTATGCCATAGATTATCAATAAAAAAATAAACCCCACTGAATCAAAAGACAATCTCTTTGTTGGCCACGGCCATAATGTTGTATGAAATTCCTTTATTGACCTCTAACTAATTTGAAATTAGAACGACTCTTCAACCAGTGCTATACAAAGACGTATTTCGCGTTCTATTACCACGACCATAAGAACGACATTTCCTTGAATGTTTGAGAAAAAGTACTTTAGTAGCCCTTCGTGTGGCAAATTCCCGCTCCGGGAGACAGGGTCGCTAGTTCAAGCCTCGTTATGGTAAAATAGAGCAAAAGATTCTGGTTCGAAAAAAAATGGAAAAAGATGGTCAAAGAATTTGTTCACCCTGCCATACACGCCAAATTAAGGGCTAGATGGGATTTTATTTTCAATATTTCAATGGTTTTCGCGATATGCATTTACATTTTTATTGGTACAGATAGCAGTGCAACCAAATCACCGATCACTGATTGGATCATACAAGTTATATAAGTTGTTATTTTTTTCTTTATGGCTTCATCCAGGACAGTCATAGTAATAACGATGATCATCTCAGCCATAGGACGTCCACTGCTGAACATAGGCCTCCCCTTTGGACTACCATATATACCGGTTGGAAGTGACCTGCATCCAGCGCCTTCCGGCGACCTTTATAAGGTCATCTGTCCATCTTGTAGGTGGACGCCCTACGCTGCGCTTGCTGGTCCGAGGTCTCCACTCGAGCACTTTTCGGCCCCATCGGCCATCTGCTCTGCGTGCTGTGTGGCCTGCCCATTGCCGCTTCAACTTGCTAATCCGGTGAGCTATATCGGTCACTTTAGTTCGTCTACGGATTTCCTCATTTCTGATTCGATCACGTAGAGACACCCCGAGCATAGCCCTCTCCATTGCTCGTTGAGCGACTTTGAGCTTTGAGATGAGGCCGATAGCGAAAGACCACGTTTCGGTGCCGTAAGTCATCACTGGTAACACACATTGGTTGAAGACTTTCGTCTTGAGGCACTGAGGTATGTCGGACGAAAAGACATTGCGTAGTTTCCCGAACGCTGCCCAGCCGAGTTGGATTCGGCGGTTGACCTTTTTCTCGAAATTGGACCTACCTAATTGGACCACTTGTCCTAGGTAGATGTATGAGTCAACAACTTCGAGTACCGAGTTTTCAACAGAGACTGGGATGGGCACAACCTTGGCATTTGATATGAGTTTCGTCTTGTCCATGTTCATTTTTAAGCCCACCCGTTGAGAAACTCGATTGAGGTCATCGAGCTTCATGCTGAGTTCCTCCATCGACTTTGCCATGACTACGATGTCGTCGGCAAACCGAAGGTGAGTGATGTATTCGCCATTGATGTTGATGCCAAGTCCTTGCCATTCCAGGAGCTTGAAGGCGTCTTCCATAACGGCCGTAAACAGTTTCGGGGACACAACGTCCCCCTGTCTTACGCCTCTTCTCAATGGAATGGCCTTTGTGCTCTGCTCCTGAACTCGGACCGACATGGTGGCGTTACTATACAAACACTTCAACACTTCAATATACTCGTACCGAAAGTCATATGGCATCGCTGAAGTGACTCGAGCACCGACCATGTTTCCACCGAATCGAAGGCTTTCTCATAGTCCACAAACGCTAAGCATAATGGCAAGTTATACTCTTCAGTCTTCTGTATAACTTGCCGCAGCGTACGTATGTGGTCTATGGTACTATAGCTTCTTCGGAAACCGGCTTGTTCGGGAGGCTGGAAGTCATCAAGTCTATGTTCGAGACGGTTTGTGATGACCCTTGAAAACAACTTATAAACATGGCTTAGAAGCGTGATGGGCCTGTAGTTCTTTGATAGGCTGTTATCACCTTTCTTGAAGAATAGTACCACCTCGCCTCTATTCCATGCTTCAGGTGTTTTGCCCTCGGACAAGACGAAATTAAAGAGCTTCTGGAGGACCTTAAGTAACGGTGTTCCACCCGCTCTCAGAAGCTCTGAGGTGATTCCGTCTTCGCCCGGCGCCTTGTTGTTCTTAAGCTGCTTCAGGGCCATCCTAATCTCGTACAGACTGATGTCCGGGATGTTTTCGGTATAATGTTGGGACAGCTTGGCTCATGGATCGCCTACCAAGCTGTCAACGGGCAATTGCATGCTTACAGTGACCTAATAAGGTTACCAACGGATATAGAAATGACGATACGTTGTGAACACGCTTTTGACATTGCTACCCAGGCTCCACACTATCACGAAGTATTTGTTTCTGCAGCGAAATGCCTCCCACACTATCACACTCGCCTTATCATGGTCAAGTTCGCGAGTAGTGTAGTGCTCGGGATTCTTTGGACTCTTTGGGATGAAATGATGGTGATTATGAAAGTAGAAAACGATATTTTATTGTCCCGCAAAAGTACATGTTTCTAAGATCAAAGGGTTGGGATCTCAATATCATGCTATTTTGGTTTTCCATCTGCAATAATAAAATAAAGACTCAAATCACTTAGACCAGCCACATTATCACCAATTAACTAAGTGACCCCTAATGTATTAAAGCGATTATTGTTGGTAAATAAGTTGTGGATTAAATATTTCAACACAAATGTAGGTAAAACGGCTAAACCATTAAAACTTTGTTAGCAAAGCCAAAGCGTTTAGGCCCATAACAAAGTAATTAAGTTTTCCATTAAAATATTATGAAATGTTCTCTTTATGCCTATTAACTACTTAAATAAAAATGCAATGGTTTTCAGTTAGCAAAAAGTAAATAAAAAAAGATAAAAAATATAGACAACAAAAAAAAATGTGCATCTTGCACAATGCCCATCTTTAAAAGTAACTAAGAGTACAATTGTGGATTGGGTGCAGAGGAGGGTTTCGGTCGCAAGACCCCACGGTGACCGGCCGAGTTGGGGTACTAGGTATGCAGAGAGGTCGCGGCCTTATGTCAGTCGCAGTTTTGTGAATTTTTGAGCTAGTAGCGGCATAGTCTTATCAGTGTTTTTTTTTTCAGAATCATTGTAAATCTTCATATACTGTTGTATGTTTTGGCTTTTTTTAGGTACTTTATGTGGTTTATTTGATGATAGGGGTTTTGCAGTAGAGCCGAGATTTTCAGCCGTTAAGAGGGAAAAATGGAAGGAGTTGGACGATGCCAGTACACGAGGAGAGGTCCGTAATATTTAATATTTAAATGTATTATAAATAATAATAAAAGTCAAATGTTTACCGATCACAATAATATAAATGACAAAATGCACAATTGTAATTAAGTAACTCGTTTTTAAATAGTTTAAAATATATATTTTTTTAAATATGCAAATGAAAATGTAATTATTCAATGTTATGCATGTGGTAACTTAATTGAATGATATTAAGGAATATTTTTTTTTGTTTTTGAGAGTACAACGGCCTAGTGCAAGTAAACCTTTCTGCAGAATAGGAGTGTATAATGTGTATACTACACGAAAATAAATAAATATTATTTTTTCCCAATAGAATATTCGCTTAATTGACAAAGAATTAGTGGAGCAAGAACGTAGGGAAGGCTGACCCTGACTGATAGTCAGGAAGAGAGAGATAGAGTGTATGAGTATAGAATTACCGTTAATTACACTCAGAAACGTATTATATATTTTTTTTATGAATTTAATATCACGTGACCGCGAACAGCAATAACGTGACGCCACACTCCTCAAGATATTTTGATAGTTGCTAAGAAATAAGATTTTCTTGCGCCAAAGTCAATCTTGTTGTTTAGTGGGCAGCCGCGTCTATTTAAATATTTAAAAGATAACATGGAAAGAAAGAAATAAAGCCTTAAACTAATTTAATACACCATTTCATATCAGGAAACTAACGCTAAAACTAAACTATGTCGCCCTCCTGACACCGTACTAAAGATGACATTGATAAATTGACTTTTTACTTAAACATAACAACACAACGAAATTAGCCATAAAACAGCAAACCCAATAAAAGTTTACTTAAAAATTTATTGTAACGTGACTTTCTTACTAAAATTCCCCGCAAACTTATGTTTCTTGGAATTCCGGAATATTACCAAACATTCGAAACTCCGAAATCTTGTTTCATAAACCTGTCGAAAATTCCGCCGAAAATATTTTCTAACCGAACGTTTTTGTTACGTTCCATTTTTGATTTTTTTGCGGCGCGGCTACCATTGCGGGCTCGCGCGCAGAACGAAGTTAGCGTACGCTCCGTTTTATGGCTATGTTCCGTAGTTATGCTCTGTACGTTCATGAGTTACGGATAGTTCTTTTTTCAAATCCTAATGAATTTTTATGCCGGCCAGTGCGCTTTGTTTTTAAATGTTCGTTTGTTGACAATGTTCCATGAATTTAGAATGGTATTGTTTTCAAAGTACTACGTTGCGTGATTTTTTATGGTTTAGTTTATTTAACGTACGGCAGGAACAAAAGTTTGCTTTATTCGATATTGCATCGCTCAAACTAATGTGGTGATGTTATATTTTTTATCTATCTAAATATCATAAACCCTCCATGATGCGTTCAAGAACCGTACATGGTCATAACCACCATAAAAATAGACTGTTTTATTAAAACAAATTTCTTATCTTTAAAAATGTTTTTATATACATAATAACATCGATTTCGATGATATTATTCATTCAAATTTCGAACATCTCTGAAAACCAAAGAAATTTGATTTGACCTCTATTCTAATATCAGTCGAGATGACGTTTAGTTCGAAATGAATTGTCAATTTGCATAAAATTTGACAAATGTCGTTCGTAAGTAGATATCGAACGATATGATAGTTGGGGCCGACTCCAGTTTGTCTCTGAATAAAAAAAACTATGACAGCTGCCAGATAACTTCATTGCCGCCATTACCGGTTAAAATTTGTTTTGTTGCATAAAATTGTTCAATTTGTTGAATTGAAACCATAAAATGAACGATCAAGGTGATATAGATATTTTTCGACGACGCCTCCTGATATCTGATATGATATATGAAATTTGTTCTAACAAAACGGTCTATTAGGTTACCAGAGTACGGTAAAAAGGGGTTATGATATCTACTCTGCACTAATGAAATTGTTTTAAATAGCCTAGATTGTCCGAAAAAACCTATATAGGCCCTTGCAGACGATTTATGGGGTAATGTTTGTTGAGACACCGTTTTTGGTGGCTGACTAAACCGATACGAGATTGACACATTCTACCGCAGGCCTGACAAGAGAAGTGTGCGACACGTGGTACTGCGTCGCCTTGTCGACGTCTTTGTCTCTTGTCAGCGAGTGCCGCGAACCAGATCTCATCGCATAACTTGCGACCCTCCACAAAGCGTTTGCGCCACTCCGTCCGTTTCTCCGCAAGCTTTTCCCGTTTTTCAGTTTTTTCAAACTAAAGGTACTTCTTTACTTGGGTTTCGTTCTGGCCTCATTAATCTATATTGTATTGTTCAGCTAACAGCAGGCACGCACCATAGCATAAAAACAATAATTATGGCAGGGTGTTACTTTTCTCTCCAGTCTACTGAACTTCCGCAAGCACAAGCTTTTATTAGCATCATTAAGACGGGAAGTCTCTTAATGACATTTGTGGAAATATAATCTCGGTGTTACTTCGTAGTATCTTCTCGATAGTTTGAACAAGTAAACCTTACTTTACTAAGAGGCCAAAGCCGAATAAGAACTAAGGTAACATGTACGCATCAAAATTGCGTAATTACTCACAATTCATCCCATTTTAAATAATTTCATACTTTTACCTATAAAATTTTCCTCAGTACAAACTCAATTATTCAATTGCCTACGAATTTGTACCCAATCTTGTAATAAGTGCCACAAAATTATTAAAAAGTTTACAGCGTGTCTGGCGCTCTTTTGTCCCTCAAGAGTGCCAAGGGACATAAATTTGTATAAAAATGTGGCTCCATTATGAGCCAGTGGCGCTAAGGCTGTTGAGTAATAAGCATAATTGGGTTTGGAAAATTATTGCCGCTGCTTTGGAGTTTTCTGGCGAAAGTTAATCTTGGAACATCCGGAATCTGTGCCATTTTTATACAAATTAGACGTGACAATAAATTATGTGACACCAAAAATACAAAATAACATAGACATATTTTTTTTTAAAGTTCATGGTATTAAGTAAGTAAATAAATGTAAAATGTAAGTACATAATATGAGTTCATCGTTTGCAATTGAATATCTCAAACAATTAGCCTAATTTGAGCGACCTTAACTTAAATAATGGGAAACTGGTTCATCACAACCACGTTATTTTTGCTTAACTAACATGGACCTGGTAGAAAACTGGGCGACGTAGACACGTGGCTGGCCCAGACGGAGATGGCGGAATGACATAGACGCATTCCTCAGCAACTGGTCGGAGGCAGCGTCCGACAGGGACCTGTGGACATCAAAGGGAGAGGCCTTTGCCCAGCAGTGGGATAGTAATATAGGCTAGATAAAAGAAAATAAACATGGACCTGAGATAAAATATCATGGACCTAAGATTCTACCCCGAGGCTTTATTCTGTGCCCTTGGAAACGCACAGTTCACGATTGATAAGCAAACTTCACATGATACCTACATAGGCGAAGCCTATACAAAACCCTAATTACTCTCAAACTTTATAAATAAATAATAAATAAATATCGGAACAATCTCACACAAATCAACCTAAGCAGCTTAAGAAGGCTTGTGTGGGGTACTAGGGTGACATGGTCTGTGAGGGTGACGATATACATATTGACGATGCGTTTGGCTCGGTTTGTAGACACCTGCCTACTGAGTCGGCGGTCCCGGGTTCGAATCCCGGCCGGTTCAAATATTTGTGCAATATATTTGTTCTTGGGTCATGGATGTTATCTAGTAGAGTAGTATGTATTTATATATTATGTATATCGTCGTCTAGTACCCATAGTACAAGCTTTGCTTAGTTTGGGACTAGGTCGATTTGTGTATGATTGTCCCTTAATATTTATTTATTTATTTATTATATTTATTTATATGGATAAATAAATACTTAAATAGAACATCCAATGACGTAAGCATAAATATTCGTGTTCATCAAACAAATATTTGCCCTAACCGGGATTCGAACCCAGGACCGCCGGCTCAATAGGCAGCTGCTTTACCACTGCGCCATCCGCATCGTCAATCCGTGTAATCTTCATGTAGTTAGGTATGATTCTATCTTTTGCTTACAAGTCGTTCAATGATAATTTGTTCCCTCTGGTTCTCTGCCTTTTCGCCGAATTACGTTTCGTCAAACGTTTCATTTCGCCAAAAGCATTTTTCACTGAAACTGTAAACTATTTCGAATTTTTATAAAAAAAACCTAACCCAACCTAACCTAATCTAAAGGATGATATTTACAACAATCTGAAATAGTTTACAGTTTCAGTGAAAAATGCTTTTGGTAAAATGAAACTTTTGCGAAATGAAACGTTTGCGAAACATAATTCGGCGAGAAGGAAGTACACCGTTCCCTCTAGTTACTTCATTACCCTTTGAATGGCTGAACCAGCGATAAGTAATACTTAATGTTCGGTGTCTACCGAAATTGGACAATTCACAGAGCACACATAATATCCCATTCCCATGCAGTACGCGGTGGAATGTCCAGATTTGCTACAAAGGGGAACTTTCCGATTGACAAACGCACGTAGAATGTAAACGGGACAAGCCTTTGTACTGGCTTTTGTCAGGTTTCTACAGTGTTTTGACAGTTCATTCGAGGGGGAAATGTCGACCGTTCTGTTTATTATGAATTGACCACGCAGTTACTCAATCCTGTAGGTGTAGTGAAGGCACAAACTTGTATTCTTGAGTTTGTTTCCGATTGCATTCCCTGTAGATCGTAAGTTATTAAATATTATTTGAGAGTTTCACTCTTGTAGGTGCAGCTCTCTCCAGTTCGCTCTACAAGCGCCAATTTTTAGATTTCTCATCACGACGCGACACAACTTTAACTTTCATCTTTATCTGGTCCAAATGACTAATTCTCGGTCTTCGTCTCTTTATCTATTATCTTGTGTATTTTAGAATCTCTTTTTTGCTTCCATTTAGATTGCTTACTCTGAATGTTTAGCTTAATATTAATTTGCGTGAAAAACAACAATAGTATGTTATTGATAGATAAGTGTATTTCCGAATATAACAACTATAAATGTTTATTTGTTTATCTCAAGATAGTACTAGACCCCTTTATTGAAGATTGCCATTATTATTGTGTTTTCTAGTGTTGTTTTACCCATAAGAAAGGAATATTTATGGAGATCGTTGTTTTAGTGCTGTGGTAAACGACTGCCAAATTATATTTCTATACTATCTTCAAATTTTATAATAAATGGTAGTAAAAGTTCAAAATGTTTGTGAAATTCGGGGATAATACTGAAAACTAAACCCTTAATTTGGCAGTGTATGGCAGGGAAAACAAATTCTTTGACCATCTTTTTGCATTTTTTTCGAACCAGATTTTTTTTCTCTATTTTACCTTGACGAGACTTGGACTAGCGACCTTCGTCATTTTTGTCAAATTAAGGGTTAACAAGTTTCAGCTTGTTGATAACAAACACAAAGAAGTATGTATTTCTAAAAACAATTGTAAAAATTTAAAGTTTGATTAAATTTTGTTCTACTTTCTACCAATAACGAGGAGCTTATGCTGCAAGTGCCTCCGAACCTGAGGAGCATAACACTGTAAGTGGCCGTACCTGAGGAGCATTACACTGTAAGACCTCTTGTACCTGAAAATCAAAAGACTGTAAGTGCTATGTAAAACACATACATCAAAATCATCAAATACATATTAAACATGTATTTATTGGGAAATACCTTCCACTACTTGCACCCAAAAGTTGCCCATCCATTGACTCTAAAATTATTCCGAAATCTTCATAAAACCGAATAAACATTCAAAACTCGGTCGCGTAACTATTATAAAGTCAAATAAAAACGCAATAAAATACTGTTTGTGTTGGATGACATAATAAAATCCCCGCCGAGACAGGTAATGTTCGACCTGAAAGTAATTCTACGATTCGGCTTTCAGCACAATAGGCAGGCAATTACATCGTTTGAGCGCCCCGCGCTCGTTTGGGCAGTCGATTTACTAGTTTAATCAAATTGTAAGTGAATGCATGAAATATTAATAATTGACGACGCGGTTGGCGCAGTTTGCAGACCCCTGCCTACTGAGCCGGCGGTCCCGGGTTCGAATCCCGGCTGGGGCAAATATTTGTGTGATGAACTCGAATATTTGTTCTTGGGTCATGGATGTTATATATATTTATATATATTATGCATATCGTCGTCTACGAGTAGTACCCATAGTACAAGCTTTGCTTAGTTTGGGACTAGGTCGATTTGTGTCTGATTGTCGCATAATATAAAAAAATAAAATAAAATAAAGTTTAACATTTGATGGGAATTAGCAATACACGTATATTTTAATACAAAACTAGGAGGTGCCCGCGACCTGGTACGCGTAAAACTTTTTTTACTGTAATCTGCCAAGAAGTATCCTATTACCCATCTTAGGATTGTAGAAATCTCCGTACCAAAATTGGTTCAAAATCGTCCAAGAAGAGAGGCGACCATGTATGGGAAAGTCGTCTAGGTCGACTGATGACTTCGTGAGGGTCGCAGGGAGTCGATAGATGCGGTATGCAGTTCGTGCTTTGTGGCGAGCTATAGGCCCGAAGCGTGGCGTGCGAAGGGCTCCCAACCTACATCTCTCGGGGGTCCAAGCCAACCTCACCTGCTCGCGGTGCACGCTGCTGACTAACGGACGAGGCTCTGGCGACCCGCCAACCCGCATCTGACCAGCGTGGCGGGTTACGGTCCGAACCCTCAATGGAAGCACAAACTTTACTACGGCCCCAAGTCCCCGGCGGCTCCAGTTGCAAAACTGGCGGAGACGGGCGTCGGCCTAGCACTGGAGCCAGGGGTGATAAGAATCCCCGGTTGGGGTTCCCCCGTCAAACGATCTCGGCTTACGATAAAACGGACAACCGACGTAGGTTATCGCTGGTAACCTACAACACGCGCACGTTGAGAACGGACGAGAAGGTTGTCGAGCTGGAAAAGGAAGTCAGTAGGATGCGTTGGGATGTCATAGGGCTATCAGAAGTCCGAAGAGAGGGGGAGGACACGATAACCCTGAAATCCGGTAACCTGCTGTACTACCGGGAGGGCGGCCAGCAATCCCAGGGTGGTGTCGGGTTTCTCGTCCACAAGTCTCTCATTAACAACATAGTGGCAATTTCGAGTGTGTCGAGCAGGATTGCCTATCTGATACTCAGAATATCTAAAAGATATTCGTTGAAGGTCATACAGATATACGCACCAACTTCGACACACCCGGATGAGGAGGTGGACACCATGTATGAGGAGGGCCATACATGTTTCCAAATCGCACTTTAATATTGTTATGGGAGACTTCAACGCAAAGCTGGGCAAGAGAGGCGACAAAGAGCTGAGAGTTTGGGCAATTTGGATGTGGGCAACGGAACCGAAGGGGCCAGAGGTTGGCCGAATTTCTAGAGGAGGGACTCTTTATGATGAACTCTTTCTTCAAGAAGCCACCTCATAGAAAATGGACCTGGATGAGTCCCGACGGTTCCACGAGAAATGAGATAGACTTTATTTTGGCCACAAAGAGACAAATATTCAACGATGTCTCAGTGATCAACAGGGTTAAAACCGGTAGCGATCACCGAATGGTGAGAGGCACATTGAATATTAATGTCCGCCTAGAAAGGTCTCGCCTAGTGAAGTCTACGCTCCGACCAACGACAGCTCACATACAAAATCCCGAAGACTTTCAGCTGGAACTAAAAAATCGCTTTGCTTGCCTGGATGATTGCGCTTGTGTGGACGATTTAAATAACAGGTTGGTAGAAACTGTCCATGAGGCGGGGAAAAAGTTCTTCAGACCCCGTCGCAAAGATAGATCTCAAAAACTATCTGATCATACTCTTAACCTTATGGCTGAACGACGCTCAATGACGCTGCAGACTTCTAAAGATGCTGACACATACAGGCAGCTCAATAGACAGATCCATCGGTCCATGCGACACGATATTCGTCTCTTTAATAGCAACCATATTAAAGAAACGATAGAGCAAAACAAAGGCTCCAAAGTGTTTGCGAGGGATCTGTCTGTTGGTCAAAGCCAGCTGACGAACCTGGAGACACAAGACGGCAGCGTAGTGTCGACGAAGCCAGATGTGTTGAGAGAGATCGAGAGGTTCTATGGGCAGTTATATACCTCGGTTGCCAAACCTGTTGACAAATTGGCCAAGATCCGAGAGCCAAGCTTACCCGACACTATACCGAAGACATCCCGCACATCAGCCTGTACGAGATAAGGATGGCCCTAAAACAGCTTAAGAACAACAAGGCGCCGGGCGATGACGGAATCACTTCAGAGCTTCTGAAAGCGGGTAGAACCCCGGTACTAAAGGTGCTTTAGAAGCTCTTCAATTCCGTTGTGCTCGAGGGCATCACGCCGGAAGCATGGAACGGAAGTTTGGTGGTGCTATTCTTCAAGAAAGGTGATAGAACACTGGACAAGAATTATAGACCCATCTCGCTTCTTAGCCATGTCTACAAGCTGTTTTCTAGGGTCATCACGAATCGACTCTCAAGTAGTTTGATGAATTCCAGCCTCCCGAACAGTCTGAACCGTTGTACAGAAGACCGAGGAGTATAACCTGCCACTCTGCTTAGCGTTTGTGGACTATGAAAAGGCCTTTGATTCCGTCGAGACATGGGCAGTACTGCAGTCACTCCAGCGATGCCGGATTGACTATCGGTATGTCGAGGTGCTGAGAAGTGTGTACAACAACGCCACTATGTCGGTCCGAGTACAAGACCAGTGTTTGGAGCCGATTCCGTTGCGAAGGGGTGTGAGACAAGGGGATGTTATATCTCCGAAGCTCTTCACCAACGCAATGGAAGACGCCTTCAAGCTTTTGGAATGGCAAGGACTAGGCATCAATATTAACGGCGAGTACATCACGCACCTTCGGTTTGCCGACGACATCGTGGTCATGGCAGAGACGCTGGAGGATCTCGGTATGATGCTCGAAGGTCTCAACAGAGCATCCCAACAGGTGGGCCTTAAGATGAACATGGACAAAACGAAGATTATGTCGAATGTCCACCTCAGTAATGGTTGGTAACTCGGTCCTCGAAGTTGTTGACGAATACGTCTATGTGGGACAAATAATTCAGTTAGGCAGGTCCAATTTCGAGAAAGAGATCAATCGGCGGATTCAACTCGGATGGGCAGCGTTCGGGAAACTGCGAAGTGTCTTCTCGTCTAACATACCTCAGTGCTTGAAGACGAAAGTCTTCAACCAGTGCGTATTACCGGTGATGACCTACGGAGCCGAGACGTGGTCTCTAACTATGGGCCTTTTAAGCTATGCTCGGGATTTGTCTACGAGATCGAATCAGAAATGAGGAGATTCGTAGACGGATCAAGGTCATCGACATAGCAAACCGGGTAAGCAAGCTGAAGTGGCAATGGGCGGGGCACGTAGCTCGAAGAACCGATGGCTGTTGGGGCAGAAAGGTTCTCGAGTGGAGACCACGTACCGGCAAGCGCAGTGTAGGACAACGACCTGGTTAGAGTTGCGGGGACTCGCTGGATGCGGGTCGCTGCTATTTGGCCCATGTAGAAAGCTATTGAGGCGGCCTGTGTCCAGCAGTCCACTGCTCCTATGTCTGAAATGATGATGATGATGATAGGCCCGAAAGCACGTGGCTAAAGCATTGGCTGATAGATAGTTTCTCACTAGATAAATTTCAACCAGATTATCGACCATCGTCTTACAAAGAGTGGTGGAATACTTGACCACCTTTCCAAAGGGACAGGCATATTTGGAAAGGTCTAGGGGAAGAGGCCTCGGGGCCGCAGCCCGATGCGTTCGTCCGACCAAATCCGCACTGCACTTGACTCCAACTTCCACGATGCGCTCAAGGTGGCCGAGGACCGTGGAAGGTGGTGCAACATCATCTAGAGGAAGCTAATGGATGTCACGAACCACAGCAATGGGGATTACGACGCACGGAGGAAATGTCTAGAACCCTGACAACCTGGTTAGCCTAAAGATCTGGTCGTTGTTGAGGTCCTTGTGCGAGACCTTTGTCGAGCAGTCGTCTTTAGGCTGATATGACGGAGAGAGATGATTTCGGTTATTCCCCCCAATGTTATAAAAATAACAAAAACAATAGTTTATTGCACACTTAAAAAAAATATTACATGAGAAATCGTAAATTAAACAATGGTAGAAAATAAGCGGTCTTATCGCAAAGAGCGATATTTTATTTATTTTTATTTAATTTATTTGGGGCATCAACAGCAATAGAATTCGTAATAATTAACAATATAGTACTAAAACAAAAGCCTTTAAAAGATGTCCACAAACATACAGTAAGTAGAACTAGTTACAAGAGAAATTAAACAAACATGTGGTATGCTCTAAAATTATCTTCCAGACAATCTTGTGGTATCGGAGAAAACAAAATTAAACAGAAAACAGTAGTTGGTGAGAAAATAATTTCAATATTATGAGAAATAACAAATAAATGTCATACAAAATAAATATCTTAGATATATATAAACAAACATAAAAATACAGTAAGCTGAATAAATTCATTTACAAATGGGCCATGCATTTGTGCAGCCAATTGAACATACATACAAAAAGCAAGACTGAAAAGAATATCACAGCTGACACAAGACTGAGGAAAAATGATAGCACAGAAACTCAGAAAATAACTAGATGCATAAAATTTAAAAATACTTGTACAAGTGACTCGCCCAATGCAAACGCAATCCAAAGTTTAGCATTGTCGAACGGATTGATACGAAGTCTGCAATTTGGCCGCAACTCACCGCGAGGCCGTTCCATTGAGCGTCGGTTCCGAATGAGACTCAACTCGAGAACAATTACTTTCTATTAGGCCAAAGTTAGAAACAAGCCCGTATAAAGCGGTAGGTACGTACTTGTAAAACATGCTTTAAGAGGATAATATCGCTGCTAATTTTCCATACAAATCGAGGTTACCTTTTCGACTATTTCCTCCTCAATAACTTAACCCATCGTCAGCTTAAACACGATACACTATAAGCCAGTTGGGTTACTAATTCTGTAGTAGCGTGCTACAACTCTCTAAAATTGGCAAGCCGGTGGGAATAGGGTTTTATGAACGCCACGCCACTGCCAACTTGTAGAAAGAGCTGTAGCACCACTAACTCTAACTCAATTTATTATTGAAACATATCACAATGTCATTTTAGTTAACAACCACACACAACCGACAAGTTCACAACTTCAGTATCCACTCTTACATACGTATAATCACGTATATTCTCTTTAATACTTTATGACAACTAATACAAAGTCATACACGCGACATCGACCGCACAGTCAAGACGCTCAACAAAGACGCACGTTCCTTTGAATCTCCAGTCAATGGTTACGGTAAATGACGCTTTAAGAATTAATATTTTAGCTGGATACTTTATTTTACTAGGTTACTAGAATTTTCCTCGTATGTGACAAGGTAATAGTACTCTGCTTAGCTTTAACGTGGTGTGTAATAGGGTTGGTAAAGTAAAAAAAAAAAATATATATATAATAACGGTTTAAACTCACGAAAAAATTGCCCGACATGTTTCGAAACTGGAGCTCTTCATCAAGGATAGCTATCGGAAGAGAGAATAGTTTTAATATTTTTTTTTTTTTATTCGTGTAAAATGACTGTGTAATTTATAATGTATCCCTATATGTGTGAAATAAATACAATGTAATCTAATCTCCTGAGATCCTATTTTTTGTACGTAAATAACCGATTTCTAGGGTTCCGTACCCAAAGGGTAAAAACAGGACCCTATTACTGAGAATTCCCTGTCCGTCCGTCCGTCCGTCTGTCACCAGGCTGTATCTCAAGAATGGTGATAGCTAGATAGTTGAAATTTTCACAGATGATGTATTTCTATTCACGCTATAACAACAAGTACCTACTAAAAATAAAATAAAATAAATATTTAGGGGGCTCCCATACAACAAACTTTATAGATTACTAGCTTTTGCCCGCGACTACGTACGCGTGGAACTTGATAAAAGGGATTATTAAAAGTGCCTAAGAAAATGTAAGAGCAATTTTTGTGCTTTTGGTCTAATAATTACTTTTCTTACAGGGTCACCGCATCCCAACAGAAATGTTCACTCACTTCAATCTTTTTAGGTATAATTTCCAGGATGAAAACTATCCTATGTCCTTTCTCGGATCTTAATCTATCTTCATGTCAAATTTCATCAAAATCGGTTCAGCAGTTTAAGCGTGAAGAGGTAACAGACAGACAGACACACTTTCGCATTTATAATATTATTAGTATTGGTATTAGTATTAGTATATTAGTATTAGTATATTAGTATTAGTATATAAGTATTAGTATATTAGTATTAGTATGGATGGTACGGAACCCTTCATGCGCGAGTCGGACTCGCACTTGCCCAATTTTCTTTAATTATATTTCGTTTCGTTTACTTGTGTCTATCTATCCTTTTACGTCCGTGCGCTGGAAATTAGTAAGTTACTCGTATTTAGTTTCTACTGTACTGTCCCGCTTCTTTAAACTCATATCTGAGTTTCGGAGTTGCCCATATTACCTAACGGTGACCAACGCGGCATCATCAACACGTCATACTAAACATAAACTTAAATCGAGTCCAGAGAAATAATGGAATACTCAGAACTCAAAACCAGTTTCGAACAGGTTTCCAATTTCACGAACTTCCAACCCGAAAAGTTGTGAGGCGAATCACCACTTGCCAAACAAAATCTTATACTTTATATCTATAATTATATAAATGCAAGTGTCCTGACTGACTGACTGATCAACGCAGAGCCGAAACTACAAATGCTAGAGAGTTGAAATTTGCACAGTAGGTTGCATTTATAAAGTTTACAAGAGATAAGAAGCGATTTTGAAAGATTCAACCCCTAAGGGGGTTAAAAAGGGGATGAAAGTTTGAATGGCGTACAAGTTTTTTTTATGTTAGGAACTTGAAACTTCGTAAAAATGTATTTAAATAAAATAGAAGAAAACTAATTTCAGTGTTTTTGAAAATTCATCCCCTAATGTGGTAAAATAGGGGTTAAAAGTTTGTAAGAACAGAAGATCAAACATTTTTTTTGAGTGCGGGACTTGAAACTTTGTGTAAAGACATTATTATTCGAATCCAAGAACTTATAAACGTGGTATTCTTAAACTCATCGAATTTAGTAAAGCTATTCGTTCGTAGATGTACCTGATTTCATAATGATACCGCGTAATTAGAGAAATTTAGCCGAAAAAAACTAAAAAAAGGCCAACAGCGAGTCGGACTTGCGTACGAAGGGTTCGTTACTATTACGTAAAAATGGCACAAAAATCACGTTTGGTAATTTCAACATTGTTTAGATTTGAACATAATAAACATGTAAAATTTTCAAGATAAGGTTCCACGCGGACGAAGTCGCAGGCAACATAGCTAGTTACACTATAAACTACGTTTTTGCCTTTACAAGAAACTAAAATTAGAATCGAGGCTCAAAAGCTACATATATTAAAGTCTCTTTTACCCAATTGAGTCAAAAGAAGAGCTATGTTTTTTTGAGTGGATGCGACAGGATAAGTTTTAGTGGTGGGGCTTGTCAGGTACAATACTTTTTTGAGTAGGTCATGATGTACAACACAGGTACCTAAGTTATTTCAGACAAGTCTCTTTACAATTTTGTCATTGAATTTGTATTAAAAGAATTTTATAAAGTACCTTAAGCATCAAATAGCCCGCAACCCAACAACATAAAACGCTATGGCATTTTTTAACAATTCGCGTCCGCTCGACAGTCGACAACGAAAGAAAAGGCGGCGCAAATCGCTTTAACTCGTGAACTTTCACACAGGAAGTCAAACAGCGACTGTTCCAGCAAAAGTGGAAATATGACTCGAGCCGAGCAGCAGGAGCGTTAGACCGAGAGCGGGTGGCTGAAAATGCTGTTGTATACAGTCAGAAAAAATACAAAAAGAAAAACAATATTTTATTGCAGTCAGCATCAAAAGTAGTTGTAAATTTAATTTTAGTATGCAATTTTACATAGGCTCGTAATAAAATTGTCGCACATCTCATTCTTAAAAATATTTCATTTTTTTTATCTTAAATACTAGTAAGCCTTTAATACAAAGATCAAAGCTTAAAGAAAAATTTAAAAAGGAGCTACCTGGGGGAAGAGACCGGGAATCGAACCCGGTACCTCTGGATTGCCGGTCCAGCGCGTTAACCATTTCGCTACCCTAGCTCCAGGAAGATCTGACGATTTTTTCCTTATGCTTTGTGTCTTTGCATTGTTTTATTTGAAAGGTTTTTACACCTTAACGTATTCACATAGATAGAGGACGCTAAGGTGTAAAAACCTTAGCGTATTTTTCTTTAAGCTTTGATCTTTGTATTAAAGGCTTAAATAAAAATTGTGGTGTACCCACATTAAAAAATGAGACAATACATGTTTCATAAATTTTTAAATACTTGTAGTTTACACGATATTGAGTTTAGTAAAACATAATACATACGTATTATGACAATTAAAGTCGGACTTCAGTTGAAAAAATACGTATGTTCTTTAACAATACTTCTTATTCTTGACAATACTCATCGTTTCAAATCAAACTATTTCGAAGTCATTAATTAAACGTTAAATAATCGCCCAAAGCAAACTTCGCACAATGAAACTTAATCTGCACCTCAATACTCAACGAAGCCCAACTTAGCTCTTTTCCTCTCGGCCTATAAAGTAAAAATATGAGTGCCTAATTCGTGCGAACTCAAGGCGAGGAGTGCGACGGAACCGGAACCGTCACGTACCGCCTTCCGCGACATTCAAAATCAGAACACTTTTGAGTCCGAGTTTCAGTTGCAGATGCTCATGAATAAATTTGTTCTCTGTTGCTGAGTCAATCGGATTTTGTGTTGAGTCCCGTGGTGATGAGTTGAAAACGTAACTTTGAGTTTGTAAGTTCTTGGCGTAGGTAAAACTAGTGGAACAAAAGGCTGAGTATGAACTTTAGTTGACGGGTTATGTTAGTGGGTCTCTGAGTGTTAAGTTTAATCTGATTCGATGTGTTTGTTCGATGCTTAAGTATTTGCAAAAATATGTTCACTTCTATACTATTATAATATTCTAGATTTGTACTAAAAATCATTTTTCTATGGAGAGGGGCAAAAGTCTTGCCTGTCATTCCGGCACAGAATACTTAATAGTACTACATACAGAATGGACACGCACACCCCCGCACCGATTCGAGTTACCTCACCCCGCAAGGGCACCGAGTTGGAGTCGAGTTGGCTGCGTAGAAAATTTTGAAAGGGTTGTATACCTACTGTATATATTAGTTATATTGTAAAATAGTGATGGTGTTGGTGTTGGTGATGGTAATGATGATGATGGTGGTGACTGGTGGTGATGATGATGATGATGGTGGTGGTGTTGGTGATGATGATGATGAATGATGATGATGATGATGATTAGGTATGATAATGGCGGTGGTGAATCTGATGGTGATGGTCATGGTGGTTATGTTAATGATGATAGTAATGACGATGGTGATGGTGATGATGACGATGACCACAAAATAACCATCATCACGACAATCAACATCGCCACCATCACCACCATCATCACCATCATCACCATCACCAGCATAACCATCATCACCACCGACACCATCATCACCACCACCACCATCACCACCATCTATAATGATCGCCACTATCACCATCACCGTCGTATGGTTGTGATAATTTTCTATCTTATTATGTCATATTTATGTGCATCTAAAACACCAACTAGTTGTTACAATGCGTCTGAGGCAGCCCTGTGCGTCATACACGCACACATTGACACCGACATTCAAGTTCAGTTTTTAGTAGGCAGTGTTCGCCCTGTGATTCCGGAGTGCCATACCTTATTTTTTTATACCTACCATGGGTGGTTCATTCGACAAACATGACATGACATGTCTGTCGAATGAACGACAATAGATGGACGAAACGATTAACGGAATGGGTACCAAGGGATAAAAAGGAGGAAAGGCAGACCCAGAAAAAGATGGAGAGACATCTTCAACCATAAATGCGGATTATACTGGATGGTAAGGGCACGGGAAAGAGACACCTGGAAAGGTTTAGGAGAGGCCTACGCCGTAGAGGCGACTACTACGAACATATAGTAACATACATACATATTAATTGATAAAATTACATAGTCATTGGAAATATATGATATAGTTTAAGTTTATCATATAAAGTCTCATTGTAGTAGAGAAAAAAAGGCATTTTTTTTTTACCATGGGTGGTTGATATCTCGCACAGCAGATCAGCATTGCCATACATCGCGGCACCTGCTGCCAGCCTTCTTCCGGGCACGCTGCCAATAGACCGCAATTTGGGCCTTTTCTATTTATAGTTTATTTTTAAATCTAGTTTTCAATTGTTTACTCTAAGTTTTATTATAAAGTTTAGTTGTATTTTACTTTCTGCTGTTTAATTTTATGTGTTGATGAATGTGAAAGAAACTATTTGGAGGTCACTGAACCATTTTTTTTTTATTATTATGACTTTGTCCGTTTATCATTTCTAAACGTATCTTTTAAAAATTTGGTACACAGATAGCAGAGCATTCTCTAAGTTTTGGTTGAGAAATTAAGATTTGAATTTACTATTATGTTTCCTGTGTTACTGAGTCAATCGACTATAAATTACAAAAACATAAAATTATCTCATCTAGTTTACTTCAACGTATGCTGCCCCACGTTAAATATTGTGTCAACACGTTCCATTGCCACAAAAACGCCTTAAAATATCGAAGGCTAAAACAACAAATTCTTTGAACCGCAAAGTTTAAGTAAGCGGAGAGATGCAAGCGCCAAGAACTTAAGGATTCCAAAGTTGGTAATTTTGCTTGGGTTAGGTAAACTGAAATTAATTCATAATCAGCCATTTAAGTTTACTTAAGTTGAAAGATGATTTTCGAGTTTCTTACGGTAATTTTGCCTTGGAGGTAAATAAAATGTTCTGTTGGTGCAATAAAAATGCTTAAGTACAGAAAATAATGACTTTCCTTGGGGTTGTTATTTTAAGTCGTTTGCTTTTATATAGAATTGGACTTTGGAAGTACCTACTTACAGTATTTTTTCCTGATGAGATCTCAAACACATCTCATTAGAAATGTCAAAAATTATTATGGTGATCCCAGTACATTGTTTGTTGTCTGCTAGCGTAAACTAAATGGTTAATTTAAATGGGATTCAAACCCACGTCTCAGACGGGCGAACATTTAGTTGTTCTACCGAAGCCACTAGCTTAAGCATTGAATTTTTTAACCAGTTGCTTCATTTGCATGCTTATAATTATGCCTTAGTGGCCCGGAAAAACGTCGAAGCGTAAAAAAATATCGTTTCAAATAAGCATTATTCCAGTTTACATAGAAAACTCTCGTGAGCCTCAGACATACTAACATTACCATTATTTTAACATTATTCCAGTTATTGGCAATCTCGTTTCCAAACAGGACTCCTGTCGATCCAGGCTGTCTGAGACAATAGCGCCGAGTTGCAGTCCGTAACAAAAGTCGTTTGTTCTGCGTACCGACCACGGTGACGTCATCGTAATGGCCGTCGTAAATTTAATGTTCCGCCGCGTCAGTGAGAGTAAGTGACGGGAAAAGAGAGGGAGATGAGCAGAAATCTTGTATGCGATGAACACTATTGTACTCTTCAAGATCTCGTCAATATATTACTATTCTAGCAATACTCAATTAGCACACAAGCTGCATAAGCACTTTTATTTACTGCCTTTATATAGCTTAACTTGGGTAGGCGTTATTCGATTGTTTTCTTTCGTAAATATAGCAAAACTCCTGCGAATTAGCCCTTAATACCCTATGATATCGATATTTTTATCGGGCAATATGTGTTATTCAATAAAACATCCGGCCATCGCGCTTACCCTACACTTTCCAGGAATTTATGTTGCAGTAAAAGTTTGTTGTTGACACGGCCCCTTTAATAGGCCACCGGTTTGCTCTGCGGTCTCTATTAAATTAATGAAAATGCGCTTTAAACGTATCTCACAAAATGGTGTTAAAATATAAAATGTTTTTAAGGCTTTACCCGTTCCAAAATGCTGATTATTTTAGAATTTCTCTATGACCAAAAACATGTTTCTTAACATATTACGAATTTCACTACTTAGAACGGGGGCTACTGTGATTTATTGGTATATATTTGAAACCTACAGTTTGAATTTTTCATTGATAATTTTTGTTTCAAAAACGACTCGAAATTGATAAAATTCACGCAGAAAACTAGTGTTTTCAACTTATGTTCGACTAAATATCTATGTTACGAGTACTATCTATAACTCAGGGAAAAGTATTTTTCACATCAAAAATATGGTAGAAATTATCAATAAATATTTGTCATATTTTGTAACATGAAAAAAAAAATTAAAAGGAAGAAGGCCGCATAATATTTTGCGGAAATAATAAAGTATTGGAAGATTCTTCGTGTATTTCTGTTAAGCCCTATGGCTAACTTAATCGTGCTGTTTATTGTAAGCATTCGTTTTATTTGTGCCCGCTTATGAATTAATAAGTGATTTTGATGTTATTTGTTGACATAAAGTAATGTTTTATCGAAGGATTCAAAAGCGCTTGTCAAAATGATAATGATTCAACAGACGAGTAGGTTTTCAGTTAGTGTGCTAATATATTGGAAAATTAATCATATTTTACGTAAGTCTTTTGTTGTTTAAATTAAAAAGAGGCTTTTGTATAAATAACTCATTTGCATATCTACAGTTCATGTCCACTTGCTATTTATGTAAATTGAACCGATGAGTAAACAATATTTGTTATTTACGTAATGTATCTACGAGACATGAAATTCTGAAAACCTTACATTTAATGGAAATGTTTTTAATTTAAATTCGTATTAAATAATACTTACATTTTCCATCCTTTCCTCTTCATTTGTAGGGGTTTTGCTTTGACAAGAGTTGGAATCAACATCTGCCTCCGTATAATGTATGGTCATAATATAGTCAAGAAGATGAATTACAACCTGGAAAACCTTTTAGTGACGGAAAAGATTCAAGAAAGAAGACCAAGAGTAAGGAGTCCCATGCGCTGGACCGATCAGATTCGAGACACAACGGTCACCAAGTTTCCCGACGCCATGCAGTCTGCAGTAGATCGAAATAAGTGGAGAGCGATCGTCTGAAGAGTGATAAATAGAGGTCATGACCCTCAGCAATGAGGAATACGACACAAGAAGAAGAAGAGTTGGAAAACTGTCACATAATAAAATGGTCATATATTTTGTTAAATAGCGCTTTATTTAAGCTTGAATGTTTTTCGAGTTTCTCGGGGGAAAAGAAGGAGAAGGAAGGAGAGTATTTTGTAAGTTTATTTGTCAAGTCTACTACAATTTAATGCAGCAGATTTCTTGTTGGTTTTAAGTGGCAGTGGGGCACAGTGTTCGTAGTACCTTTTTTTGAAATGAGCCTTTGTAGGTATGCCTGCATGTGTGCGGCTCGTAACTGCACATCTGAGGAGTGTCCTTACCTCTGAGAAATAGGGACAAGGCAGTTTTGAGAGTTTTCCACCAGCCATCTGAAGAATATCTCTCAGAGATTAACTAACTTGAATTAGATTGGACAGAAGCTTTCTGGGAGGCTGATAATCTGAGGAGAGGGTTACACCAAAACAAGCATCTCTGTCTGTCTGTTGTCTTGAATGTGGCAGGGACGTGAGGACCCTGGTCTGACACTGTCAGCTCTAATTGTAGCTAGAAGTCTGGCATCCTCCTCAGCTTCTATCCTACGCCTAAGGTATTTGTGGTGACATTGGGGCAGCGTGGAGGGCCCATTACGGTCGTTTTGGAGGGCATTGTAGAAAGTTTTTGCCCTGCAGTGGACGTGTTTTGACGTATGATGAATATCATCTACAATAATTTAATTCTATCCGTTGATGACAAAAGATAGTTGGCATATAGATGAATAGTCAGTCTATTTTTATGTCATAGGGTTCAAATGAGTAAAGGGATCGCCTGATGGAAAGCGATTACCGTCGCCAATAGACACCTGCAACACCAGAGGAGTCACAAGTGCGTTGCCGGCCTGTCAGGTGGGAGGACGCTTTTTTGTTGAATGTTTGAAGGTCGTATCGATCCGAAAATCGGTCGGAGTGATCAGCGAAGATATCAGCGTGATCCTGGAAGGGATCCGTTCATTGTGTGTAGTACGGAACCCAGAAAACAAAAGGAAAAATCTCCAATTAGCCGCAACCTGCCACATATCACCTTTACTTAATACCCTTTTAGTAGGACTTATATAAAATCCCGACATCATTCTTGCCGTATACTTTATTCACGAGGCGTCGAGTTTCGTTGGCCGGCCTCCGACCTTAGGGGTCAAGCCGAATATGTCGCTACTTCAGTTAAACAAGGGCGTAACAACCTAAGCTACTGGTAGCTCTAAATGCCTTTTTAAACGCAACATGTTTTGTCTACATTAAAGATGTGAAAACGTAACGCGAATTTGAGCCGGATTTACGCGACACGGTTTTTAAAGGTTGTTTTTAAAAATATGACGTGACTTGTAAAATTTAGTTGCTTTTTTATGTTAGTATTTGGGACTGGACCAGTGGGTGGGAAATATTAGTTGGTTAATTTTTGTGGCGTTGCTTTTATTTCAAGACATTTTTAGAAGAATGATTAAAATATAGTGGCCAACTCATGCAGTTGACCGAGCGAAGCGTCTCCATTTTAGCTTGGCCCAAATAAAATCCGTATGTCCAGACGCTTTCGCTGTTCTCGCTAACAGGTCGCATTTCTCACCCAATTTTTGTGAAATCTTGAACCTTCTTAGGTTCGGTATATATAAAGATTTTATCTGTCAATTCAGTTTCAGATTTTTTTCTAAATGGTGAAGATATGGGGGTTGATAACAATAAAAAAAAACGGTCAAGTGCGAGTCGGACTCGCGCACCGAGGGTTCCGTATCGTACAAACACTTTCCATCCTTAAGTGGTTAAGTTAAGTTTGCACCTGGTATCTATAGCGCTCCATACAAATGAGGTGCAAAGTTAACGCAACCAATCCCGTTTGTTGTATGGGAGCCCCCCTTAAATATTTATTTTATTTTATTTTTAGTATTTGTTGTTATAGCGGCAATATAAATACATCATCTGTGAAAATTTCAACTGTCTAGCTATCACCGTTCTTGAGATACAGCCTGGTGACAGACGGACGGACGGACGGACGGACAGTGAAGTCTCAGTAATAGGGTCCCGTTTTTACCCTTTGGGTACGGAACCCTAAAAAACAGCAACTTAGAAACAAACTCGTGACCTACTTACTACAGTTCACAGAGCCACTAAGTAGTTTTATTGCTAACAAAATCTATAATGTCACCAAGAGAGTGTAACGTTCTTAGTCTTAGGTTTTAATACCTATGTTCCTCACGTTTCCGAAGCCCCTTGCCGCAATAACTTATTTGATGCCCTCCTTTGACAGCACGTACCTGACGTTAAAACGACAAGGTACTTTAACAGTTGCACTAAAAGCCGAGCTCTAACGTCCCACGTAATGGTCCATTTGCTCGACCATCCGTAAGGCACGGCGGTATGCGTTAGAGTGAAAAATATATCATTATCTCTCTAGCATATAACCTTATCCCTTTTGGATAAACAGGTTAGAAAAGCAGTCGTAGTTTTTTGTTCTCTATATTTATATTGTTTCTTTGTTGTCCGCCTATTTGTCTATCAACACATTATGGTCAGGAACGCGTTGAGGTAATCAGGCTGATATTAATTTATCAAACACCAATACTCCAAACTTATAAGTCAACCAACACCATCTAAAGATGACCATTCATACTTTGTGGCGCAGATTTTGACGTTCGCAAAGGAATCTAAACCTATAAGAAACTTCCCGTTGACTTAGAATCATGTGAAGCGATTCGAAAGAAATCTTCCGAAACCCGTGAACTTGTGGTTGCAAATATGAATTTATTTGCAGCTGGCAAACCAACCGCGATCTATTTCGATGTATCAGAACAACAGTTTTCCAACAGCAGACTTAAGTTTGTGCCTGAATTCAGTTTATCTTTTCGTTAGAGCAATATTCAGTGCTTTCATGGTTTGTTCAGAACCCTCTGTACGCGAGTCTGACTTGCACTTGACCGCCTTTTTTTCTTTAAATAGGACTTGTACTTCGGACTTTGTTAGAACCGTTGACACAAAGATCAAAGCACAAAGAAAACATTGAAATGCGTAACCTGGCGGAAGAGACCGGGTATCGAACCTGGTACCTCTAGATTACCGGTCTAACGGGTTAACCTCTCCACCACCCTGGGACTTTGTTAGGTTTCACTAAGACTCTGAGTGGGAGTAATAACCCGCTAGCGACGCGTGGCTAGAGTATTAATGACGTTTTCAACCAATTCTCCACTTTGTTGTTTACCTCGGATGAAATTATTTGCATATTTTATGCTAATGACTTGTCAATGCGTCTTTACGGAAAGCGACAAGGTGGTACATTTTGCTTGAAAACTTCAAATTTTATTTCTCAAACAAGCAATGAAATGTCTATATAACGTGCGTTATAACAGGCTTCGAAGTATCGTTTCGGGTGGAACAACTCGAGAGAACTGTAAAGAGATTTCATACAAAATTGAAGGTTAAGCCGGGAAGTATTTTTTTTTAAACATGGCTTCTGTGTTCATGAAACAGCTGTTTTTTTTTGAGTGGTGTATTTTTTTATTTTATTGCATATGTTTGAGAAAAACACTATACATGTCTAGCCGTGAAAGGGCTTGCCGGCTTCGTATTCGCATCACTACCAACTCACCCGGCAAGCCCATCTTTTCCGGCGTCTGCAACAATGTACTATTTCTCTAGGACAGTGCGTTTGTGGCTACTATTAGAGAACCTTACTGCCCCAGCCGTAATAATATTCCTGGCCTACTTTTACCTTTTTAGGGTTCCGTACCCAAAGAGTAAAAACGGGACCCTATTACTGAGACTTCGCTGTCCGTCCGTCTGTCACCAGGCTGTATCTCAAGAACGGTGATAGCTAGAAAGTTGAAATTTTCACAGATGATGTATTTCTATTGCCGCTATAACAACAAATACTAAAAATAAAATATAATTAATATTTAAGAGGGGCTCCCATACAATAAACTTGTTATAGATTTTGGTACGGAACCCTTCATGCGCGAGTTGGACTCGCACTTGCCCAATTTATTTAGTTTCGGGATGTTTTTGCTTTGTCATTATGTTTAAATGTTATTTTTTTTTCGTTTCAGGTACTGAATGTTTCAAATTAAATTGCGACTAAAGCATCGAAGGTAATATAAAGAATGACAAAGGGTTTAGCCGCAATCCTTTAGTCAAACTGTCCCTGGCTCAAATGTAAACACAGAAAATATTATTTATTTAATCTGTATGCCCCATTTTGCTAATAAGCCACACGGCCACTTTTCTAAATCCAAATCTATGAACGCATATTTGAGACTATTTTTCTGTCCCGTACGTTGTGTATAGAGGAATAATTATTAAAATTATTATATCAGGAATCGTCAGAACCGCTTCACTAGCTATATTAAATATAAAACCCCTATAGTTTTATAGCAAAATAACGAAGGCTTTAAAAACAAATATCCCGTCCTAGTTTATGGGGTCCGCAATTTATATGGCTATTCGTTGTAAATCTGCAAGTCAGCTACAGTGGGCCAGGACGATATAGACTAGGAGCGGCTGATAGTTTATGCATGATAGCTTATAATGCGATTAATGCTGTCCACGTAGTTGATATGAAGTGACACCCTGAAAATCCCTAATATAATTAGATACGTGAAGTCAGTATCAATTACCTAGTTATAATACTTATAATTGTAATAGTTATAAGTATAATTTACGAAAAAAATACTTAATGTTGAGTTTCTGTCGGCTTTCTTCTCAACAGCGGTCTTCTATTGGGAAATACCGGTAGATTCACAATCTAACTTGTAATAATAGTAGGTACCCTTGTGGCCTACATACTGAATCAATCATTTAATTTCATAATTCATATATATTTAATAAAAACTAAAATACAATACAGGAATTACAAAATATAAATACATTATAAGAAACCCTAACCTAGGGTGCCACTGGCAGCGGGGCAAGGCCCAGGCTACCGGTAGCTATGGCTGGAGAGAGAGGAACCTCCTGACGATGCGCGCTGCCCAGGAGAACTGCCTTCTGCATCTGACCCTTGACCCAACCATCTAGCGAGACCCTCTGAAGGTGTTTGTCGAGACTCTTCGCTATAAGACTGCTTACCGAAACGAGTATTGGGACAATGATGGTCGAATCAATATCCAACATGGCGGTCACCTTGTGAGCCAAGTCAACCTTGACTTGGCTCACAAGGTGACCGCAATGAAGAATGGTGATGGTGAAGACCGAGAAGCATAAACTTAGCAAGTACCTACTTGCTAAGTTTATCCTTCTCGGTCTTCACGAGGTTCTCGTGTTATATATTTTAGGCTGTGCTGTCCCACTGCTGGGCATAGGCTTCTCTCCCTTTCTTCCAGTCGTTCCTATTATATTTAAGGCACCAACAGACCAATCCCTTTGGAATGTGTCTAGGTCATCCCGCTATTTCCATCATAAAATGTTAAGTTAATACGAAGAATGCATCATAAGTCTTCAAAGAGATTTTGCTACATAGCTGAAAAACTCTCCCTGGGCTACGCCGCACATGTAGGGCTTTGAAGGGGGTTGAGCCGCATACTTATGCGACTACCTAGTTAGCAACTATTTGTAAGTGACATGCCCACTCTTCGCATAATATGAAAATCTTGGTCCCCTTTTCAGCAAATAAAGCGAGCTATAAAAATATTAAGCTGTATGCTCATTGCTTAGGTACTATACAATTCTAGTATGTCGGTTAACCCTATGGTTATACACCCCAGGCCAAAAGTATGGAAACAAAGTTTATTCTTGGAATAATTCAAGTTCCCAATAATTATTCCTTGTGTAAATGTTAGATTCCGTTAAGCTAGCCCCAAAAGATAAAAAAATAGAACATCCACTATTAAAACATCTGCATATTGCATAAATATAGGTATATATAGGTACTTACCTATCTTCTAAAAAATGTTGCACTGGCAATTGTCATAAGCAGAATTTGCGTTATTGACTTTTAAAATGTTTAATAATCATTTTTATATTGTAATTTTGTAATTTATTCCGTAAGGAAATCACAGGTTTGTATAGTAATTTAAGCTTGTTTCTATACTTTTGGCCTGTATACTATGACTGGTAGAGATTTTTTTTATGCAATGAAGTTTAAATAAATAAATATATAGAATTCGTTACGATCAGTTCAAAAAAAGATCAAACAAAACAAATTTGCACAATGTGAACACAAAAGGATTTAGGTTTATTTTTTATACCCATACTTTACTGTCAACTCCTGTACCTATTGTAGATTGATTACTAAATAAATATTCTGAGAGCCTATTGTATGCAAATTTTAGGGTCCCACTGAAAACTGGGTCAGTTTTCAATGAGAATTCAATATCTATCCTTATTTACATACAAAAGGACCGTAACACGCCCTTATTCGGGAGCTCCCTTAAACTGTGTTTGAAAGATATGAAATCTCTAATAAAACATACATATTTGAAAGCGGATAGATAAAGTACTGTGATACTACCTGAGCTCATTTCAAGGGAACTATATATTTTTCGGGATAAAATGTCGCCTTATTGTCAATCTAGGGTATCTGTTCAGGGCTACCTGCGTTACGAATCTTATCAAAATTAGTCACGCAGTTTGAATGTGAAGAAAGTGACAAAAATACAATCATACTCACAAACTTTCTCCATTATAATCTTATTGTGATTATGTAACGTATTGATTGTTCGTGATATTAACATAATTATCATCTTTATCATCGTCATTATTTTCAACTCATTGGCTGTTTACTAAGTGCGTCTACGGGCGAAAATAATAACAATAATAATAAAAGATGACTCTGAAATTCGAAACAAAATGGAGTCGCATTAGTGTTCATTCAAATACAGTTTAATACGTGAGCGTTTCATTAGTACGATATAACTTAGAGAGTTGCCAAAGTCCTATTTTGCCGTGCCGCTGGTAAAGTGACCGACGAACAAACTGACGGCACGACGACGTGCCACGTTTTTTTGGTTTTTACGTAACCCAGTTGTACTAATATCTTTCACATCGCCCAACAAAACCATGTCAGTTAGCCAGGTATCATAACAGAGCCATTTGCCAAAAAATTGTTGTCACAATTTGTCGAGGCTTGTTCACACTGCATGAAAATGTAAAAAGGGTATGCTTTAGCAAAACAATCTCGCCTGAAATTGGACGTTTTCGCTTTTTGTCCGCGTTCCGGCCTGTTGGGTTTTCAACGCTCACACAGATAAAGTTAGTCCACTACTAACTTATTAAACTACCGGTAGTTTGGATAGTTTTTTCATATGAAAATAAAAAAAAAAGTGTCGTTTCTGACGGTTCTCATTGTACGATGAGGCCATTTTTAGAGATCCGTCCCAAAGGGTGCTATTACTTTACGCCTCCGCTACAAGGCAGGTTCATTTTTAACCGACTTCAAAAAAGGAGGAGGTTCTCAATTCGAACTATTTTTTTTTTTGTATGTATGTTACTCGATATCTCCGAGAACCGTGAACCGATTTTAATCGAATCTTTTTTTAATCGAAAGGGTATAACTCCGAGTTGGTCCCGTTGGCACTAAGTCGGGATCTGATGATGGAATCTTGGAGAAATTGAGGGAACTCTTCAAATGTTATAGGGACATGCACGGCGCTTTCGGTAATTTAATGATAAAGTCAATAATTTATATTCAGTAAATAGGATTTGGTGTAAGAAAAAAAAAAATTTTAACAAAAGAAAGAACCGACTTCAGTAAAACTAAAAAGCCAAAAATAACCCGTTCAAGTACAGATTACATTTGACTCACCCTTCGAAGTCGATCCCAAACCACTCAGTTCTTATATTTATATATTATAGTTTACGCGAGGTTTGGCACCGAATTCGAAGGGTGAGTCAAATGTAATCTGTACTTGAACGGGTTATTTTTTTTGGCTTTTTAGTTTTAATGAAGTCGGTTCTTTTTTTTGTTAAAATTTTTCTTGACGCGGCTTCATATTTCGCGCAACTCAGCGTCACTTGTCTTGCTCGCACGGTATTGAAAGGAAAGTGGCAGGTACAAGTAGTATTTGTCGCGCGACAAAGAGTCGAGTGTCACAGTTGTGCTAGACGTACTGCTGTCAGTCAGTATGTCATCATTGTCACTGTAATATGTAGACTTGAAATTTTCGCATAATGCGTAATAACCGTTATAATAGTTATTAAATAAATATTAAAATATAAAGCGCCTACAGGTTATATATACCCACCAAGTCGCCTTCACTAAATATTGTTTTTAGAAGGCTGGAAGCGTTGCCTCTGGATGGCGAGGCTCAGTCGCTGTCCAAAGTAGCTGCCAGCCCTCTGGTCACCCGAAGCTTCGACCAGGCGATCCGATACCTCTTTAAAGAGAATCTTGGCGCCTGGTCCCGACGGGGCAAATGTTTCAACTCCAAACCGCCCAAATATGTAGACCTATATGTATTTATACCGGGTGTTGCCTATAATAGGAGTAATAAATTAAAACAGATTCTACCTTTGAAACTGAATAACATTTGTCAAGCAACTTCTGATAATAACGTGTATTAACGTGTTGTAATTTGTAAATTCATGTTTAGACATTAAAAAAATGTATTGCGAAATGTGTGATATTAGTAAAGTGACAACTATGTCAATGTTACCTATTATATTACCTAGTTCAATTAATGATGTATGTATTCTTCTAACAACTAACAATTAGCACGTAAGGTTCAGCTGTTAGTGCTAATTCTATATAATAAAAAAAAAAAAAAAAATGTTTAGGGATTCTCAATGTTGGATAACAACATTGAATATACTAATTAATTTGTTTGAAATATTAAAATTCTGAAAACTGCCTTTTTTAGGATTCCGTACCCAAAGGGTTTTTACCCTTTGGGTACGGAACCCTATTACTGAGACTTCGCTGTCCGTCCGTCTGTCACCAGGCTGTATCTCAAGAACGGTGATAGCTAGACAGTTGAAATTTTCACAGATGATGTATTTCTATTGCCGCTATAACAATAAATACTAAAAATAAAATAAAATAAATATTTAAGAGGGGCTCCCATACAACAAACTTGTTATAGATTATGGTACGGAACCCTTCATGCGCGAGTCGGACTCGCACTTGCCCAATTTTTTAAAGTTGCTGAACAAATGTTGTTCATTTTGAAGAGTAGAATGTATGCTTTAATTTATTGCTCCAATTACAGACAACACTCTGTATAATATGTATATCGTCATCTAGTATCTATAGGTACAAGCATTGCTTAGTTTGTGTGTAAGATTGTCCATAATATTAATTTATTTATAGTGCGTCATGTCGAAGTGATGGCGCCGGTAGTCTTAGCCCAGGTACTTTAATGACTTCATAATGAAACCGGCGGCTCATAAAGCCGTGTAAACAGTAAATTTACAGCGCATAATATAAAGTGCAATTTGCTATAGTAATATCAGGAGTGCGGGTAAGGAAACTTTAAAAACAGTTTTACGAGTCAATATAATGAAATGAGGTCGTAATGTGTTTTTATTTGAGTTACCCATGCATTATATATTCTGCAGTCGTAAAAGAATGCTAAAGGGACCATTAAATCGAGTACCACGAATGTGGAATATTATTATGATAAATGCGTTGTGCAGATTTTTATTCATTTTTTAAACTGCGTGTCGGAGAACATTTAGATTGTGTACTAAAACGACATCAAATTTTATGCCTGCAGCTATGACAATTTATTCAAGTGTCGTATTTATTTTTGTCGCAATAGCTTTTTTCCCTGCAGTCATACATGAGCATTTCTCAAAAAGTTTGTACATTTCTCGGATAGTTGTAACAAAGAAAAAATATCACATTTTAATGATTTTGTTGTTGCATATTATTTAACTGTTATGTAAGGATTCAGTTTATTAATTTTTGACAGAGATTAGATGTGTAATTTTAACTGTAAAGTTTATTTAATTGAGCCGAGGCAATCAAAATTTCCGGTTTTGTTACCCTAATTCAAACGGGAAATAAAATAAACACATACGAATTACATTGAATTTATTTATTAGTTAACATAGTAATAACCAATACACGTATATTTTTTCATAAAAATTGCTTACTATATCCCGATAAGTTAAAGATATAATGGTAACTACTCTTGTACGTTACCATTTAGTCAAAACTCAGGTTTGAACTTCCAATATCACGCGTATTAAATTGAGTTATTTAAAATATCTTTGAAGAACAATTTATTAGACCATCTAAATTATATTTTAAACATTTATTAAATGTATGTTATTAAACAAATAATTAACAAAAAACAACAAAAACCTCCAATATTTTCAAGGGACAGTAACAATAATAGGAACCTTGGTAACAAAATCGGAACTATTAAGCATAGTGTACAATTAGTACACTTACAATATTTATTCGATGCTTAACAACTCACTTTAATAGTAATTACATTTCTTACTATATAATTATTAGTTTTGTATCACAAAAAATAATCATACAGATTAATTAGTGCTTAAATAATGTGCCAATTCAAGCAGAATTGACATGAGATCTGTTATTATTTAAGAGTATTGTTAATAGGAACAATACAATAAATCACAAAATGCAGTTTTGACTACTTGTCGACGTGATCAGATCACAATAAAGAATCCAAATAATAATAAAATTAAACATCAAGAAGTACAGTAAAATCAGAGTATTACAGCTACTGCACGGCAATCTTTTTAAGTTAGTATAGAAATGCCCATATTAAATGAGCGTTATGAAATCTGGTTTTATTATTTTAAATTTGGCCCATTAGTTAAATGTATTTTTATTCTGAGTATAATAAGTAGGGCATCACAAAACGAAATACAACAAAAAAAATATATACAAGGCCACTTTTTTTTGTGCTCCATACATTAGGAACTTTTTTCTGGAGTAATCTGGAGGCAATAAAACGGAAATATAAAAATAAATAACAATATGTATCCATTAATGGCACTAAATGGCACCTTTATTCAACTGTGGTGCCCGTTAGAAATTAAAAAAGAAAAAAAAATTACCCACCCTAATAAATATGCAATCTGGGGCTTTACGAATTACCGCCCGTGGTTTGTCTAAAGTTTTACGTCTTGCATTGGCCGGGATGTGGGATTTTCGTCCCGCGAAGCGGGCGTAAATCCCGCTTTACGGTCAAGGGTGACGTAAATGGTTTTATTTAACAATTAATATTTACAATTACCAATGATAATAAACATATCGTTTGTACAGTATAAAAATAAAAATAAACGTAAAAAAAGTCATTTTTTTCTTCAGCTAGAAAAGAAATCAATAATATCATTTAATTCAAAATCAGAAAATTTTGCTTTATAATATATGTTTTTATTAAAAATGAAAATATTTTTTATTTTTTTTAAAGAAAAATATATATATTGTATTACGTCATTCTCTATAGTCTATACTACTCCTTAGACTTTCTTTTTTGTTACCTTCACTTCCTAGTCATACGAAACGATTCAAAAGTAACAAAAAAGAAGGTAACGAAGTGATGCTCGGACGTTTCAAAAAATATTTTAACCGTATTTAATGAATAACTCGAATATTGTATGTACTGTATCTTAGTCGTAATAATATGATTAAGTGATGAGTTGAAACAAAACTGAAGAAAAAGTGAAACTTACCAAGTTATCCCGTAACAAACAAGGAGTTCTAATTTTCGGTTACCACCAACGGCGAGCGTGTTTCTACCGCTGCGTTTGATAGACTATCAACATGCCAAGATGGCCACTCTTAAAAATACCCCTAGTGTTGCCAGTTTCCTATAAAACTACAATTGAATGAACAAAACCCCAGAATTCTATGAAAATAGGGTAACAAACACCGGAAACAAAATTGGAACTTTTTCTAGGACAAATTATTATCTTTTATATAAATATATACGTTAAATAACGACAACAATACTTATTTTTTATGAATTCTGAGATATCTCTTTTGTAATGAAACACAACACTCAACCCGAAACACTAAGTTTTGTTACAGAAAATCGAAAATTTAACTACAATTTTGTTAAGGGGACATTTGCATTGCCATACAAATGAGACCTACAAATATTTTAAAATATTTTTATAAAATTATATTATGCATTATGATTTCAGACAATAATATTATCTTAGAGATACTAAACTTATTATTAAGTTTTCAAGGTCAGATTATATTAGATATCGTCTCTTAATTTATTACAATCTTCGAACCGGCCCGGACAAAGACGTAAAGTAAATGTACAAACTTTTTGAGAAATGCTCACATTTTTCATAATTCCTGAAAATATCATTCTATTGATTAGGTTAGGTTAGGTTTGTTTTATAACAATCCCAAATATTTTATTTTTTTGGACCATGCCTGAATCTTTAATTTTTTTGAATTGTTCGCTTCGGTGGAAATATAATTTACGCTCTCCGCACACTACGGCTTCTTGTGGCCGCCACAGTACACGTCCCTTTTCCACGCTCGAAGTGAGAAAAATATATAGCTATGTACTGTGGCAGCCACTAGAAGCCGTAGTGTGCGCCGGCTCTTAATGACTTTTTAATATTTTTGGCAAAGGTGTTCTAAGTGAGTACCTACAATTACAATGTTATACGTTTGCGCGATATCATATACCTGAGTAAATAAATAGACTCTTCAGAGAGATAAGAAAACAAAATTTTAAGTCTTGATACGTTGAGAATTTTATCATCAAATTTTTCTTTTAAATTCTTTCTTTATTTGCTTAAAACATTCTGACTGATTCTTAAAACAAACTTGCAACAGTAAAACATTTTTAGCTCCCGGCAACTAGAAGAACACAGTAAAAGAGTAATTGTAATAAAAGTTAAGTTCCCGCAATTTATGAGAACAGTCCTTAGCTTAGCCTGAAACGGAAACAAAGTTGCCTCCAACGAATCCTAAGTACGGGCGTACAAGTTATTTTAGACACGGATCATTTGGACGAGTAAAATGTAACATTTTTGAAATACACAGAAAACTACAAAAGCTTTAAAATTATTTCTTTATGTCTTACTTTATTTCCAAGTTGTTTAACGTGTTTAATATTTAGAGGAGATAGATAAGAAGAGGTAAAAAATATTAAAAAGAAAATACGCAGCGATACTATAGGTTTTGAGAATGATTTGAAAAAAATATTAAAACTTATAGAGCTGTTTGGTGTACCAACGAACTTTGGTGATAAAAGGTGCAATAAAAATATTACGACACCATAAAGCTGGTCTGATGGTGGAGCCGCAAGGTGATCATGGAACTCGAACGCTGTAATAAGACGATGCAATCCTACGATTTGGGGCTCTTTAGAATCATATCGGTGAATATTTGGCGGATGTTTAAAGAAAAATACAGCCAGCAATACAATTGACACAAAAATTAAATTTTTGTTACAAGGCATTATTCCTTTAAAAAAATTTTTTTTGTATATTGACAAATATACTGATAATTTCAACCAATTTTTTGAAGTGAATAATACTTTTCCCCGATTTCTAGGTAGTAACATAGCTATTTCATGCTTTCATTGTGTGCAGTTGAAAATAAGTTGAAAAAACTAATTTTCGGCGTGAATTTTGTCCATTTCGAGTAGTTATTGATACAAAAATTATAAATGAAAAATTCAAACTGTAGGACTCAAATATATACCAATAAATAAATAAATAAATAAATAAATATCAAGGGACAATCATACACAAATCGACCTAGTCCCAAACTAAGCAAAGCTTGTACTATGGGTACTAGACGACGATAAACCAATAAATCCTAATAACCCTGTTCTAGGTAGCAACATCAATAATATGTTATGAAACATGTTTGAACAGAAAAATGTCTAAAATAATCAGCATTTTAAATGGAATAAGGGCTCTTAAAAACTTATTTTCTAAAATAAAACACTTATTTTTCCATCCAAATTTGGGCTACAGAACCCTATGCTGGGCATTGACTGACATGATTTTAGCGGGTTAACTTTAAATGGTCATTAATACATTGAGTATACCGTAGAAACACCGACAATAGTCATGATAAAAAAAATACAGTATGTAAAATAAAGCAAAATGTAACAATAATGTTGTTGGTGATTAATAAGTCACTCTATTTTAAGCAACATTTCATATCATTCGTTCAAATATAAACATGGCAAGAAATTGGAACAGTTGTTTACATATTTCGTCGAATTTATTGCCTTTTCTTCTTTTTTTTTTCATTTCCCTTTATGTCAACAGACGCTCTCATTTTGATGAAGGACGCTCAATTCCTCATATTGCCTGTTGAAAGAATATTATATTACATTCTATTCATATGAAATGATGAATTTGTATTACATTTGCCAAACCTACTAGACATGATAAGCGATAAGCACTTAAGTTACTTAGGTTAAGTTAGGATAATAACTGAGTTAGGAATAAACTGTATTCATCAGTTTAGTGGACTATAAAATGTTCTATTTTTGGAAGAGCGAGACATCTCAACAATACAGTTATGTATATATACAATATATATATATATATATCTACAGGGAAGCCCCAACCTTTTGATATTTATAACCGTTCAAAAACTATAATTATGTTAATCAAATTAGTTTAGTTCTATGTTTTTAATTTGTATTTTGATATACCTATTATCATCAAATAAAGCAACCGATTGAACAGAGTGGGTCAAGATAATTTTTGCTTATAGCATTCTTGAGAATCAACAAGAATTTTAATTTCATTTGTACTCTTTATCTCGATGATTAATGTAACCCGAGCAAATGTTCTTAACTTTAAGTATATATGTAAATGCTTTATTTGATATTATGTACGTTAGTTTTAGGTACTTTTATCTATGGGCAGGGTTCGAAATTATCAAGATAAATACGCTTCTTGATTATTCATTTGTTATATTGATTCATAGCAAATTCAAACAAAGAGAAGATTAAAAAACAAATCAAATAATAGTCATTGAATATATAACTCAATAAACCAATGACACTCGAGTTCACCAAACTTTGCATAATCCGAACTGAATTTTTCTTTTAAGGGGAATAATCCCCACGGCGTGGCACTTGATACTTTACTTTTGCGCGCAATTTTTTTTATTATCAATCAATAATTATCTATCTGTTTTATCACGGTCATGGTAATCTTTTCGAACCTTGTCTACAGTTGCCTGAAGATATTTATATTTTTTCAAATTTATAAAATCTAATATAAATGAACGTGCAAGATTAGAACCCAATTCACGATAAATACAATTTGGAGCTAAACAAAACGTTGCACCTACCTAATACGAGTACTTTCATATAGTATTATAAAACATTGAACTAAAAAATTGGGCAAGTGCGAATCTGACTCGCCCTTATATATAATCTTTAACAAGTTTGTTGTATGGGAGCCCCCTTTAAATGGTGTACTTCCTTTTCGCCGAATTATGTTTCGCAAACGTTTCATTTCGCCAAAAGCATTTTTCACTGAAACTGTAAACTATTTCAGATTGTTGTAAATATCATGCTTTAGATTAGGTTAGGTTAGGTTAGGTTTGTTTTATAACAATTCGAAATAGTTTACAGTTTCAGTGAAAAATGCTTTTGGCGAAATGAAACGTTTGCGAAAAATAATTCGGCGAAAAGGCAGAGAACCCCTTAAATATTTATTTTATTTTATTTTTAGTATTTGTAGTTATAGCGGCAATAGAGATACATCATCTGTGAAAATTTCAACTGTCTGGCTATCACCGTTCTTGAGATACAGCCTGGTGACAGACGGACGGATAGCGAAGTCTCAGTAATAGGGTCCCGTTTTTACCCTTTGGGTACGGAACCCTAAAAATCAAATACAACTGCAAACAAATACTGTCGAGAAGCTACAAAACTCAGGAACACCGTTTTTATCACCATGTTGTACTTAAACAGCTAAAAAACAAATCGCCAACAAGCCGGTGTCACTGCGAGTGCATGATATATACCCACTTTTATCAGCCTAATGCTACCAACCCTTGTCAGTACACAGAAGATTAGTGGTGTTTTCCGGTAATAAACATGTCTGTGTGAAAAACCCATTAGTATGTGACTAGTGACGAAAGGTGTTCGCAGTCTGAATGGAAGTTTTGTTTCGCCATACGAAATTTAGCGTTCCCGTTTGGAAATGTTTTTCCGATCTTTACTTAAAGGCGTCTGGCTTGTGGAAATGTTTTCCGGTATTTGATATAATTGCCAGAAGAAGGAAATAGGCTTGGCGGAGCGGTAGTTATATTTGGAAGTATTCAGATCCTGCCAAAATTGATACAACATTGGAATAAAATTGTTGAGACGAGACAATACAGATGATACTAGAGAGGGCAGATTGTTTCTTAGTATATAGTAACGGCTATTTAGAAAAGTTATATATAATTTTATCTATCCAAATATCATAAATCCTCCATGATGCGTTCAAGAACCGCACAATTATGACCACCATAAAAATAGACTGTTTTGTTGGAACTAATTTCTTATCTGTAAAAATGTTACTATTGCTAAATACTAACCTCGATTTTGATAATATTATTCATTAAAATTTCGAACATCTCTGAAAACAAAGAAATTTGATTTGACCTCTATTCTAATATCAGTCGAGATGACGTTAAGTTCGAAATGAATTGTCAATTTGCAATATAATTTGACAAATGTCGCACGTAAGTAAGATATCGAACAATATGATAGTTGGGCCGACTCTAGTTTGTCTCTGAATTAAACAAAAACTATGACAGCTGCCAGAAAACTTCGCCATTACCGGGTGAAATTTGACATAATGTGCGGCTCCTGAATGCATCATGGAGGCTTATGATATGTGGCTAGATTAAGTAGTGTATGTAACTGTACATAATTAGGCATTAAAACACTCGTGTGATGTTATTATGAAACTTGCCTTTGGCTCGTTTCATAAACCCATACTCGTATTTAAATCCTTCATTATGTACAGTCGCATAAACTACTATATTTTCACAGCTTAGTGTAAAAAATGTTTTACAATATAGGAAGTTTAAGGGGGGTAAGATTAACATAGTTTACTGTCTAATGGGATAATACTAACTGTTAGTTAGTCACTGGACTGTGGCAGTCTTCCCCCGTTGATAGTCTTCACCCACCTTGTTTTACCTACGCATTCTAAGCATGGCTTTTTCCTTTTTTACTTTGAGCTTATGGATTTCGATAATAGCATGTCGAAAATAGACAAATATTTTCTGTTTTCATTTATTCAGGGTGTTTGTTTAATGTAGTTATTATAGATTCAAAACATCCAGCCTTTTCCTGAGTGCTTTCAAGCTAAGCATACGATTTTGCTTGAATTATTTAGCGCATATATTTTACTCTGCTTTCATAAATCTTGACTTAAATCGGATTATGGTTTTGGGTTACGATTTATAAGAGATTTTACTTTATACTAGGCCGTACTCTTCGGTTAATGGGCTTTTTCATACATTACCTAAGTAAAAAACCTAGATTGTGACACTTAATTTATATATTTTAAGTACTTACTTGGTAATCTTATTAAAACTTTCGTGAGACATATTTGATTATTGTATTAAGCGGTTTACAGTGTAAACAAAAGAGCTCCATACGAGTTCGAAACATGTCGGGCCGGTCCTGACAATTTCACGTGAGTGTAACTTACACTCACGTGAAATTGTCAGGACCGGCCCGACATGTTTCGAACTCGTATGGAGCTCTTCATCAGGGCCTGCGACCCGTACACCGCCGTCAATTTCGTCACTGTCAACATGTCGGTTCTTGACAATTTCACGTGAGTGGAAACCGCTTAATACAATACTTACTTCGTCATCGTTACTTAAGTGTGATTTTATGCACAGATTAAAACACCACAGAACCTTCTCAATATGAATCAGTGTTGCCTAAAAATGTATTTTATTGGTAGTTAGTGTAAAATGTGGGTCTATTAGTCATGTGGAGACGTGCACAGTGGGACTAAAGACTGATCAACGCAGCCGGAGTTACAAGCCGAAAACCCTGGTGTCCGCTAGTGCGTAGGCTTCTAGCGCGGTTTATTGGCGCTTAGTGAGCCCGTTGGGTATACCCAAGTGGTTGTATTAATTACCTCTGTCCAGAAAAATACCCCCAAATGTCTGCAAAGGTTCGCGGGCATCATTTATGTGGGGCCGGGGCACATTGGGCCCGAGGGGCAGAATGGGTTGACCATGTAAAATGTCTTAAGTGTCCCATCGGGGAATCCCGGAAAAGAAATGGAGTTTCGGAATGGTTTTATTGGTATTGTATGTTTTAAGAACCGGAAAGAGTGGCGTTTAAAGCAATGTATACATATCATAGATTTTTAATATAATTATAGGGTCTATAGGGCCCGCATACGAGTCACGGAAGATTTCCGTAGCGCATGCCATAGGGCGCGAAATCGGCGAACCGTTTTCATTGGTCTATAGGGC
Organism: Apotomis turbidana; assembly: GCA_905147355.2. NCBI lineage: Eukaryota > Metazoa > Arthropoda > Insecta > Lepidoptera > Tortricidae > Apotomis > Apotomis turbidana. Next base: position 6,510,819 of record LR990295.1, on the reverse strand, counting down.
CCGCATACGAGTCACGGAAGATTTCCGTAGCGCATGCCATAGGGCGCGAAATCGGCGAACCGTTTTCATTGGTCTATAGGGCCCGCATACGAGTCACGTAAGATTTCTATAATGCATACTATTCGCGAGCATTTGAGTTTCTATCTTAGCTCATCAAACTCTAACTTTAGTTAGTGGCATCCTCATTTGTAAATTATATCTAGCAGGAAACTCCTAGCATGGATTTTCCATTTCTCTTTCAATAACTTTTAGCATTCTGATAATGACGGAATACTTTTTTCTGGATATCCGCCAGTCCCGAAGTACGAGTAGCATTTGTGACATAAATATGTCTCCTTGACTTTCTACGCATCTTTTACGAACGTCCACTGCTGACCAAAGGTCTCCCTGTGCTCGCCACAGAGTGTGATACTGCGCAGACCGCGTCCACTGACTCCCCCCCTCACTAAGGCTGTTTTTATTATTAACTTCAGGGAGACTTGTATTAACTTCAGGGAGCGCTTTAGAATGAAGCTGGCGGTTCTGTTTGGACGACCGCCCGCGCTCTTTGAAGTTAATACATATTGGTCGGTGCGGAGCTATCCATATCGATGGTCAGTGCGACACTAAAACCAGCCTTACAGTCCTTCGCTGCGCTTTTCTATGCGTGGTCAATTGGTCACCACTCCAGTTTTGCTCCCGGCCTTTACTGCCCTATCCACTCCATAACATCATACTATCATAAATATTGCTTACATATTTCCTTTTATTATCAAGTCCTGCGATAAGCAAAATGGCGGCAAGTTGCGCTTATACAGTAAAATTTGCGGTATTTCTGAACTTATACCAGCAAACAATAATAATACAATAAATAAACGTTCAAACGTTCAAGAAAAGAGCATAGGTACTCCTATCAAAAAAGCCGGCAACACAATTGTAATCTTTCTCTGGAGTTGCAGTGTCCATGAGTGACGGTAATTACTTCCCAAGTGGCCCTTCTACAGCTAATTTAAGTTGTATAAGGGCCTGTATAAGCGTTTATACCGCCTGTATGTTTCTTGGTTACTATCAGGCGTCCCGTCTGCTCGTTAGCCTACAATATCACAAAAAGCCGCGGGGAAACTTTATATTGATGTAAAACGCTCACAACAGTTATTACCATGTAAACGATAGGAGATTTCGTTTAAACCTCCCATTGCGTCCCAATCCGGAGCTAGCAAACTCATCCTACCTAACAAATGGGACCTTTAGACTCCCTCGAATGAGCCACTCGCGCCAAATGAGACTCCTTTCATACCGTTGTTTGGCTTTTTTACCTTATTTACAGAGCAGCGGTTAGCAATCGTGGGTTTCTTTTGCTTGATTTGCAAGAGAAGGGTTGTTGAGATTTTGGTGATAAGATATACTGATAAGCCGACATGCATATTCGTGTCATTAATAAAATGACTGACATCACTGTTCAGTAACCCAATGATGTAATGCGGCGATGGGTTTATTTAACATCTAACTCTGACCTTCGAGATTTTGCCACTTTAGTGATTTTATGCGCTATACATATTAGTGATAATATAACATAATGACCTTCTTAACCCATTGCAACTTTTTTATTTATTTATAATATCTGTTATGTCTCAATATTTTTAATATGAGTAAGTACACCACATTTTTTTTATATTGAACCATAGATACAACGATAAAAGCGCAAATAAATTAAAACCTGGCGGAAGACACCGGGAAACGAACCCGGTACCTCTAGATTACCGGTCCAACGTGTTAACGTTAGGTTGGTGGAGAGGTTAACACGTTGGACATAAACAAAATTAAATACGTAACCTGGTGGCAGAGACCCGGAGTCGAACCTGGTACCTCTACCGCCAGGTTACGCATTTCAATTTTTATTTGTGCTTTGATCTTGGTATGTAATATCAAAGGTTGAACTTATTTTGATACCAACATTCGAAATGGCGAGAAACGCCGCTAAACAACATGCCAAAAGTGTGCAGTTAAATCTAATTTTTCTCTAAGCATATAAAGTATATCCATTAAATATTATCTTAAAGTACATAGAGTTAAAACCACGTATAGACGCAAAAGTACTAAATCATTTTGCTCCACTGAATTATAGCATACCTCCCGCAAAATGCCGACACAATAAGAAATAGCTCGCGCATTGTTGACACCGAACGCGTCTCCCGCTGATCGCAACCTCTTTTTATGCCCTTTTACAATGTATCACGTATATGTTGCTAGGAAATGAGAGCTAGCGGTGCCTCTTCCTTAGCTCTAAGAGTGCCTCACCGCGAGCATTTAATGTAAAATGTAAAAAAAAAATGTAAAAAAATAATAATAATACATTATCTTCAACACTTTCGCCGGGTGACAACGAAAACTAAAATTTCAGTCATTACTCTTCAATAAGAAATAGCTCGCGTATAGTTAACACCGAACTCGTCTCCCGCCGATCGCGACCTCTTTTTATGCCCTTTTACCATTGACGTAATACCTCAATGCCTTTTACAATGTATCGCGCCTTTTACAATGCAAGGAAATGAGAGCCAGCGGTGCCTCAGCCATAGCTCTAAGTGTGCTGCATCACCGCGAGCATACGCCTTTAATGTAAAAAAAGACAAATAACTTAAAAGTGTAATAATTGGGATGACTACTGATATTAAATTCTACAGCATACTGTAGTTATATGAATAAAGTTAGCTCAAATCCAAAAAAATAGATAATTATTGTTTTAGTGACTTCAAAGGTACGCAAATTTTACGTTTCTTTTAATGCAAAATAATTTTTGAATTTGTTATCAGAATTTTCATAATTTTACAAACCAAAATAATTGTATGAAAACCTTAAACTTAAATGCACTTTTTCACAGTGAAAATCGCAAAGCGTCGCCATACAAATATTGGTACCCATGACATTTTAATGACGTCACGATTAGGAGGCCATTAGCATGAAGCGTTTTAGCACTCCGTAGGAATGTTCAACTTCGACGGTCATTTCTGACTTTTAGAGCAGTCTAAGTGTAGTTAGTCCCATATAGACATTGGATCCCAATAAAAAATAGAATCGATGGACATCATCGAAAAAAAATTTTCGTCATGCCTATTCAATCGATGTGACTTCTGTCACTATCAAATATTCCCAAAATAGTTTGAGAGAAAATGTTGTCTAAGTACTAATGATACGAAATGAAACATTTGGCTTTAAAATAGGGAAGATCATTCAGCCGTTTTACATTTTTAAAATTACAATCATAACATAAATATGACGGTTTTTACGTTAAAGGGACTGTATAGTAGAGGTTTTGAATACTGGCAAGCAGGTGTCGTTGACATTATTTTGTTTACAGCTGGGCTTGTTTACGCGTCCAAGAAGAACATGCTTATTAGATCTTGGAATTTAAAGCTAATTACTATTGAATGCGTATATTTGTTCATCTAAGGCTGTTCCTACTCTACGTCACGGACCCTACGGACAAAATCTACGCGGTCGAGCGATGCGGTGTGTTTTATCGAGCGTACTTTTTAAAATATAAACGGGGATACTTGAGTACAATGTGAAAACTGTGACGACACGAGTTGGCGTAGTGGTAAAACAGACTCGTATATCTGTGCCTGGTTTATGTGTTGTCGGTATATTTATCTTCGTCTTGTGGACATAACACAAGCCTACTAGAGCTTACTGTGGGACTAACTATTATTCTAACCTGCGTTATAGTCAGCTGTCAAACCGCCGTCATTTTGTCATTTACTCATCGAACAAACGCTGATGAATACAGCTCCGGTAATTCAAAGGACCGTAATTTTCGTGCCGTCAGTTTCACGATCACGATCCCCTCTCGATACAGTGACATTTTAGTAATTTCTAGAACTTTGTCCTTACCGTACATAAAGTTAGGGCATGAATAAATATCGCCCATTGACCCATCATTGGTAATCACTAATCATATCTGTCGAGGTTTTATATTGTTTATATTTATTGTTTATTAGGGTGGTCCTTATATGGCAAAAAAAAAATTGTTTTCGATCTTTTAACGGGGCACCTTTTCTATTGATTATTTAACATAAGAATCGGTAATAGTATTTTTTTCATAATTTTTGGACAAAAATTAGGGGTCGCGACCACAGCTTAAACTTTGTGAAAAAAAACTAAACAAACATATTACATAAAAAATCTGATTAATTGGAAAAAATACTTCTTCAAGTGGTAATAATTGCAGTTACATTCTCTAAAACAGATATTATTATCAAATACACAATAAGGTATTCATTACAATACATAATAAAATTACAAAATTATGACAAAAGAGTGGATTTTTGGGTCTTGGGGTACTTTTTCCGAATTGTTTTACTATTAAAGGCAAATACTGTTTCTGTTTAAAAGTGAGACTGGAAGTGTTGAAGGCCCTGCTTCCTGGTTCACGACAGGTGTTGGAATGGTATTTTCACTGTTAGATGTAGATGACAACTTAGATAGGATAGGATTTTGGAAACATCTTGAAACGGGCTTTCATTAAAACATATTTCAAGCCGATGAAGAAGATGTCTCAATACCTGAGGCCCGTGAAGAGCAGCATCCCTCTGCAGAGTGCTGGTGTTTACAAGCTGGACTGTGAGTGTGGTCTGTTATACATTGGCCAAACGAAACGCAGTATAGCTACACGGGTTATGGAGCATTATAATAATATTGTTTTCTTAGTGCTTGTCAATAAATTTCCATGTCAAGCTGCTTGTTTTTTCTTCGCTCCCAGTTATCGAAGATTCCCGTACTATCTCTATCGCTGTTGCACTCACGGATCGACAATTTATGCTACTTTGGTAAGGATAGTTTTTATAAATTATCTGCTTTTCTTTTCAGCGTAGGTATATTTAATTTCTACAAGTTTTTGAAAGTAACTAATCAGTCTAACCGGTATTAAAATCAGCTGTCAAACCGCCGCCATTTTGCCGTTTACTCATCGAACAAACGCCGATGAATACGGCTGCGGTAATTCAAAGGGTCGTAATTTCCGTGCCGTCAGTTTCACGATCGCTTCGGTCACAGATGACAGGACAGCCAAGTCATTTGGCTAATTTAAATTAAATTAGAGGCGAGAGTGATCCTTTAATTAAGTAAATGTTTTAAAGTTGATGGGCGTTTCGTTCCGAGTGATACCTACAGCTGTTTTGGTGGTGTAATTAATCAAATGTCAAGCAATTAGTGATTCCGGGACTGTTTAAATATTAACGGCAAATAATTTGAAATATTGTACTTATATCGAGATATCATTCAATATTATTATCTAATATTACTATTCAATGCTACTAGTGAATCTAATTTTAGGTAGGATAATTATATGAATGAAATATTTTTAGTGTGAAGTTCATTTATTTATTATTTATTTTATCTTTATTGCACAAAAGACAACTTATCGTACAAAAGGCGGACTTAATGCCATGAGGGATTCTCTACCTTAGGGCAAAGCAGAAAAATTGTAGGCGGTGCAACTAACTTACACGTCATAAGTAACAAATAGTAGATTGTACGACAAGTGCATAAAACGCATCATTTTACACGAGACGTTTTTCCATCCGAGCGAGCTTGCGAGCGAGGATGAATATAAAGTCGAGTGTAAAATGCGTTTTATGGACGATTTGCACACTCTACTTTTCACTTTAATTGCGAGGAAATTAAACTGTATCATGTTAATAACATATATACACATATCATGTATACTTAAAAACAAATTTAATTAAAATTCAATGAGAAATATTTAAAGTAATAGTTTAAAAAGTAATAAATGATAGTAAATAAAAGTTACAAGTTTATTTCAAGAAGTTTCATTGTATACTTTGGCTGTTGGTATCTTTGCCTTGGTCTTAGAATACTAACAAAACGAAATAAAATAAAGAGTTAAATCCTGTTCCAGACCTTCCAATCCGATCCGATTTATCAGAAGAAATCGGATAATGTGTAGTGCAATTGTTAGGATCTTATACACATTATCCGATTTGTTCCGATAAATCGGACCGGATCGGAAGGTCTGGGACGGGTTTTATTGTATGAAGTTACATGTTTTTTTTTTTTTACTGTTTATTAAGGACCTTTTTCGTGTGGCTGTTGGACTGATCGCCTTGGTCTTCGACGACGATTTTACTTTATGCTCTAGAGCATAAAAAGCAATTTTATGTCGCCTACGCACAGCATAAAGTCGAACTTTTAGAGCAAGAGAAGTGAAAACATAATTATAATACTTATACATAATTTTGCAATTCATATAAATATAGGTATACATTCATCTACTATAATATAACGTTTATTATACCTCCTTAATGCTTACGTTAATCTATATTTTTTATTTGTTTCAGGTAACTAGAAATTCTTTGCGCTCGTGCTCTAAGAACATTGATCGACAACTGGGATTACCAGCAGGTACCTTAACGAATGTAAAAAATATTTAAGCTGTAACATTATTATTATTTTATTTATCATACGACATTGGTGAAGTCATCCCAAAAAAAAACATTCTGACATCAGAAATAACCAATATCGAAACTTAGTTTCAGGATTGGTCCGTCGGCTCAGTAGGCAGTTGCTTAACCACTGCCGCAGTGGTTAAGCAGTGGCGGATTATCCCTAAGGCAAAGTAGGCACGTGCCTAGGGGCGCAAGGCCACAATGGGGCGCAAAGGGCCGCAAAGGGGCGCAAAGGGCCGCAAAGGAGCGCAAAGGGCCGCAAAGGGGCGCCAATGAGGTTTTTGCCTAGGGCGCTCTCGACCCTTAATCCGCCACTGCCACTGCGCCAACCGCGTCGTCAAAGGCAGGCAATTAACTTATCAGAGCAGCGCGGTATGTACACGTTTCGTGAATACCTATGCTGTTTTCTTTAAGTTGTGCAGCTTCTGTGATAAGTAAATCCTACCATAAGAAGTACACTTGCTTCCCTCTCGGCTGGATACAGGATGACAGAGACACTTCCGCGGTTAACTCGTTGTATTTGACAGTTCGTTGTTGGTACTCGTATCAGTAAATTAACTAAAGCAAAGTTTATGATTTTCATCGTGAAGTATTTTCAAGTATGATGTGTTAACATATGGAATGGTACTTTGATTTATGAAGTAACATTAAAACTTCACATCACTTTACCGCAAAGCCTAAAAACGACAGTTCTAAATCAGTGCTTCTTATTTGTCATGGCCAACGGAGCCGAGACGTGACCATTCACCATACGACTGCTCCACTAATTCACAGTCGCTCAGCGAGCCATGGGAAGAGCTGTGCTCGGTCAGTATCTCTTAGGGGTTAAATCCGAAACAAAGTTATTCGAAAGAGCACCAAAGTTACGATATAGCCCAGCAAATCAGCAAGCTGAAGTGGCAGAAGACCGGCCATAGCTGCCGTAAAGCCGACTACCACTGGGGCAAACCACAGTCGGGTTCCCCGGGAGATCTGTAAAAGCTAACACCTCATTTATAGTCTCGTGGCTCGGGACCCTGAATGTAGACTTATAGTAACATTTTATTAAATTTGTTGTCATAAGTTTCTTTGAAATGTTTCTGTAATTACGCCATATGACTAAATAACTGGGGAAAACGAGTTCTAGAGTGGAAATCTATACCTGTAACAAGACACAGAGTGATGACATTCGTTGGGCAGTGGGTGGTGACCGGAGAAGGGGAGCTTAAAATCGATTTCAGTGGCGTTCTTTGGAAGAGGCTTTTGTCCAGCAGTGGGCTGATACAGGCTGATGATGATGATTACAGTGATCAAAATAATTTAAACTTTAATTAGTTTATTTTAACGCTTCACAGATAATTGAACCTGGGGCCTGATTAGACGACGCATTGCGATATATTTCAGCTGCATCAAATATCGGAGATAATTTTGATCTTTGTTATACGAGATACATTAAAGTGATCGTGACTAGTTGAAATTTTATAGGGGACAAATATAGTGACGAATATCTTGGACGCATGTCATATTAGCATCCATCCCACCCAAACCACTGAAGAAAGGTCTCACTCACAAACGCACGGTCGACGATCAACTTGTAGGGAGTTTGCCGTACATTATCTAAGGTAATTGAACCTTCCTGATGTGTAAGCGCCAGTGTTTGAACCTGAATTCACGCCTGTAGACTCCTGCCGTTGTTTACTGGCAACCCAAGCATAATCTCTTATCTATTTTGTGCTTCAGTAAGTACCCACTACGAATGTTATGGCTCAGACGTGACCGCGCGACCCTGGCAAGTAAATAAGTTATTATGCGACACTGTAATAGAATATTCTTGGATGTTTGTCGCGCTTGGGGCGATAATAAACATGTTCACACTGTTTTCCTTAGGATGGAATGGGTTTACTGAGATCTGGTAATGAGGTTATGGTGTAATGCATAATTAACCTTATTATTCATAGATGTGTTCAGGAAATCATAGAGTTGTGAGAATTAAATACCAGTGATTGTACGACTGATGAAGTTGGGATAGATTATTCAGTGGCAACTACGTTCTGGTACGATCGTATGGATGTCCCAAACAAATTGGATCGACGATCGATCTAGTGAAGATTGTAGAACACGTTGGGTTGCGGTGGTATATGACTGGCCATCAAGGAAATCCTTGGTGAGCCTTTGTCTAGCAGTGAACATCATCTGTCGGTGGATATATTTATGACCACGAGATGATGAAAAAATCTGCCCGGTCGAGTGGTGCAGTGTGTTGGCTATCTGCCGTTTTACACTACGCCTTGTAGGGCACATAACTGTCGTCTGTGTGAAGATAACCTTAGAAAGAAGGGACGCCGCGCACGTGGTAGAAACAAGGTCTGGAAAAAAACTATATTCCATGTCTGTCATGAAAGTTAGTAGGCTCCAAGGCATATTGATTTGAAGAGCTTTTGTTTCTGAAAACATAACTTACCGTAGCAAACATCGTCTTTTGGTAGAAAAGTAATGTCCAGCATGTTTTGGTTAAGTTAATCAACCCAAGTTTTGAACTTACTTTTACATTGTCTAGCCGCGAAAGTTACTAAGTTGTACTATTCCCGCCTAGTTTTTTATTTCTTGATAATATGGTTAATCTTTGCATCAGAAAGTATATGTACTGCTCAAATAAGATTTTTTTGACAAGAGCTCCATCACTGCATAGTATAAAACAAAGTCGCTTCCTGCTGGCTGTCTGTCTCTATGTATGCTTAGATCTTTAAAACTACGCAACGGATTTTGATACGGTGAGTGATTTTTTTAATAGACAGAGTGATTCAAGAGGAAGGTTTATATGTATCATATATGCATAATATAGCAATGTATCCGTGTAAAGCCGGGGCGGGTCGCTAGTTTTATTATAACATAATAAAATGGAGCTTTTGTGACGACCATTTCGCTGATGGTCTTTATATATATATGTAGATATAAAACCTATTTTTCATCGGCAAGAAGGCAGTGGTATTAAGTATTTGTTTTCATTATCAGGAAACTATTCTAGTTATCAATGCAACGGCGCTGTTATAGCGTAACATGCATTAAAAATAAGTTACCTACTACATGTTGCTATAATTTCAAGCAGTTTATAAAAGGCAAACCACAACATTTTGCACTCTATTTGCTTTCCTTGTACTTTACATCAGTATAAGTAAGCAAGCTTTGAGTAACTTCAGCACTTAATGCTAACTAAACGGCAAACACTAAAACACGTGCATAACTTTCGAGGCGCACATAGTAAACAGATCATTAATATGTGCATAAAATGCCACAATTTATGGTCGTCCGCTCTATGCCAAGAGGTAAATGTGCCATTTGTCGGGCTTCGGCCATCGTTACAAACAAGAATTTATGCCAGAACGAGAGCAGTCTTTCATCATTCTACATGTCATGGCAGAATCGATTCTAAGCCGTCCAGATAAGGGGCAAATGAGAATGAAGGGGATAGTTGTTTGCCAGCTGTGATTAGTTTTTCTTGCGTTACCTAAAGTAAGTGTGTTATTTACAGATATGTGGGTAATTCAAGTGTGTTGAAAGGAATTCTTTCATAATGTACTTAAGAGAGGTGTTAATCCATTTACTAGTAATTAATTACATTTGGCTTCGTTTTATTTTGTACAAGATATTGATAAATATCCGCAATTGATCAATATCTTGTGCAAACTGCTTATAGTTAATAATGGTCACACGTTTACCAACTTACTATTTAATACAACAATCCATTAATTTATAAATTCTGAGATCAGACGCATGGAAGTATTTATATACCTATGGTTTCCTGTACGAATAACCTTCATACCCCGATATTCCCCCGACCTTAGAATGGCCCAGGCAATAGATTCAAGAGAGAATAAAATTTAAAAAATTAGGTTAATTATGATTTCATACAGTCAATGAACTTTAGCTTCAGTCTCTCTATGCTTCTATGCTTCTTCATATCATGCCTTTTTGTTCACTAAAAAAATAATCACATGTTACATAAAATGTCTATTATAGGTACGGGCGTACGCTCTTTCGTCCAAGTCTATTCACAAAACCAACCTAAAACTTTCTTCGTTAAACTTAGTTTCAACATCGTTTTCCCTAAAAGCCTTGGTCAGTCTCAGGTAGCGGGAATGAAATGGCATATATCTTCCCTGGTTCAGTGCGTTCGATAAAAACATAGGCAAAAAAACTTTACGACATTACGGCGTATAAGGAAAATGGCGGCTGTGTTATAAGTTTGTAAGTAGTTTGGGCGTGAACTGCGCTCAGCGAATGGTTCCCAAGGCTTAATAAAAAGTATTTATTTGTCAAAGAAGTATAGCGAAACATTTGGTACCTAGTTACAGAGTCCGGTATGTATAGAGACGGCATACTTAGCATTAATGCAGGTGCGTCCAAAAGTGCATAGTTTGCGTCTGGCGTAGATAAGCTTTAGAACCTAAGAACATTTTAATTAAATAAAGACAGTCTAATATCGACCACCGTACGTATAACTTGTATTTTAATTATAAGTTTAGTTTTTAAATAGTAGTTTTCCTTTCGGCGCGATTTGACTACCTATTTAGAGTGATGAGGTGATAACAACGTCAATGCTACGGGGATTTTAATTTTGGACAATATACCTACTCGTATAAGTTGAAAATACAATTTCGCCTGGTGACAAGCAAACCTCAGTAAAATTTCTGTCACGACTCTTCAAAACCTCGTATCTAGTTTGTAGATTGATACTGAGATACGAGCTTTCTGTATAAATTTGAAGTTATTTGGTTTGACGAGTAGAATTTGTCTTAACTTTTTGCTCCTGTTACAGGTCACATCTGGTATATGATTGTGCGTAATAATTTATGATAGCCAATCTAACATCTCTTTTTAATCCCTTAAGAGGATATATCACTCATCTTTCTATGCAAATCAAAGTTTCGCTTTCAAACTGTTCCCTCTTCCAAAACTTAACCGAAATAGTTACCAGGTATGCGACGACAAAGTTACGGCATAGTAAACGGACGTTAAGGAAAGATGGGCAGTATATTTCCTCTTAAGAGATGATTTCCGTAAATTTTACCAACAGCTGGTGCTGTATAGGTGGAACCACGATGCCACGATTCTTCTTGAAATAATGACCACTCTAAATCGAAAACTGATTTGTTTTTTTTTTTTATCAGTTTGAAAACTAGATGCGCCGCTCGGTGTTACCCGCTCATCCCACGGGAACACTATATTTTTCGGGATAAAAAGTAGCCTATGTGTTAATTCAGGGCGTCAGTTATACCAAAATTTATTTATATTGGCCCAGTGGTTCCAGCGTGAAGAAGTTAAACACACTCACAAACTTTCGCCTTTATATTATTAGTGTGATTTGTCCCATTTTTGTGATACTATATAAAATCGTTTAATGGTGAAGACCAAAAAGCTTTTGTCCAAATGGACGAGGTGCCAACGCCAAATCACGCAAAGGGCCCCGAAGGACCCGTAGATTCAACTATCACCAGAAAAAAAAAAAAAAGTTTACCACCCTAACCCACTTAATTAATATTTGTATCAAAGTCTCCGTTATGCGACGACAGTTAACCTGCCAAAAACGTACCTTAAGGTTCCATTTTAAGGTTCTTTATTGTATCTTTAATTTTTGTCACACAACTGAACTTATTCCAATCGCTTTTATTTATGTATGTATGTAAACACTTTATTGTACACAAAAACAAAAATACATTAAATAAATAAATAAATAAATAAATAATATGGACAACCTCACACAAGTCGATCTAGTCCCAAATTAAGCTCAAGAAGGCTTGTGTTATGGGTACTAGACGACGATATACGTACTTATATAGATAAATATATACTTAAATACATAGAACAACCATGACCCAAGCACAAATATTCGAGTTCATCACACAAATATTTGCCCTGGCCGGGATTCGAACCCGGGACCGCCGGCTCAGTAGGCAGGTGTCTACAAACCGAGCCAAACGCGTCGTCGACATTAAAACAAAAAAAAAACCATGTAGGTACAAAGGCGAACTTATTCCTTTAAGAGATCTCTTCCAGGTAACCTTTGAGTAAATGAGTGCTAAACACAAATGTAAACGGTAGACAACCAAAGCAACATGTAGAATACGAATTATTTACTCGTTTTATATGGCTAACTACGCCTTAATTTCATCAAACTTTGTAAATGTATAATCATTGTATGTATCTCAACTGGAAAATCACTGAAGCCACGTAAATGTTTGTTTTCGTTGAAGATCTCCGCGCGTGCCTTACCGCACCATGTGAGGATATACGGTGATATTGATGGTGTTCCCGATGTATATCTTTTTACGGCCTACTTTTATTTCCTGGCGTTCGCGTCTATGGTTTCATGTGACCATATTATTGGGTGACCTAGATTACGATACTATTGTGTACGTTAAGTTTATTGTCCTTAAGCTATTCGTAAGTAATAAGCTTAATAAAACTTTCGTGAGACGTAAATATTTAATTATTGTTTTAAGCGGTTTACACTCACGTGAAATTGTGACAAAGTTGCCGCGCCGGTGTACGGGTAGCAGTCCCCGATGAAGAGCTCCATACGAGTTCGAAACATGTCGGGCCGTTCCTGACAATTTCACGTGAGTGTAAACCGCTTAAAACAATAATTAAATATTCGTAAGTAATCAAACTTCAACCAAGTTTTAAACCCTCGACGAGAATAAAGGGGTTTAACATGTGTATCTGTGTATTTGTGTGTCTGTCTGTGGCATCGTACCTCCCGTACGGATGGTCCTAATTGTGTGCGGCTTTTTAATCGAAAGACTTGTCCGTCGAAATAGTTCTTAGCTATGTTTGGTGGAAATAGGACCAGTAGTTTCCAAGATATTCAGGTTTAATTGGAACAAGTGACAAGATCTCAGCCAATATTGAAGCTAAGAATTCCAAATTTTGTAGTCATATTCAGTCTTATTAGCATTTTCTATGTCCCTTATTGACTGAGGGTCTCATCATGATAAGATTCGTCGGGTCGGGGGTGTGCGAAATATTTTATTGAGGTTATATTAATTTAATCACTCCGAAACAGACTCATAAAAAAAACTATGAAAATTTGACCGCCGATAAAAAATATTTGATTCGAAACTGCAATTAAAAACTAGTGTAGTACTCTAAAGTGCTGAGTTTCAAATATAAACTAGATTACCAAACGATGACTTACTTTCAAATGCTCCTATTAAACTTCGTTCACCAAAATCTAAAGTTTCCCTCAATGATATAAAGTTGACTTTGAAATAGAATCAGAATGACATAGGATTAAATTTGTGCGGTGGTATTTTAGTGAAACAATTCGGAACAATTTCAAATAAACCGAAAAACGTTTACCACATAGGTTCAATGGAGGAACTCTGTTAGGAATGAATAAAGCGTTCGGTAAAATTGCTTGCAACTGGGTGCAGTTATGTATTTTGTTGAACTACACACGCATTGCATCACAAGAGGATCAATAGTTTTACATCGTTTTACAAACTAACACAGGCTAACAACAGTGACGATAACTTCGTTTAGGAACCAAGAAAAAAACGCGCACGATGGGTGCCGTACCAAATAAACGGCAAATAGATCACGTTTGTTGTATGGGAGCCCCACTTGTACATTTATTTTATTCTGTTTTTACTAATTTGTTTTTATAACGACAGTGGAGTCTTAGTAATAGGGTACGGAACCCTAAAAATATCTATATATAAATAGCAAGTTATGATGACAGACCCAAATGGCAAAAACAAAAAGCCGACTCTAAAGAGTATTGACAAAGCCACAATAAACAAAAATCTATAAAAGACCGCGTCGTTAGATAATAATAGCCCAAAATGACAAAAATGGTTTGCAAGCCACACTAAATTTTTAAAGCGACTGCAGGTTCCGTCTGGTCTAAATGAAAAGGTATTTGATCCAGTATCTAATTGGCGTTGTCGGTAGGATAACCGTTAAATTAGAATTCGATTTAAATTGTAACTGGATTTAACTTGATATAATTGTTTCGATAATAGTACGAAATTAAATTCCTGGTTCTAACTTCTACTGCAATTCAATATATTTAATTAACACATAATACTTCAACTAGAAACAAGGTACCCAGAAATTAGTAAACCGTTATTATAATTGTATTCGCAGTTGTATTCATTTATTCTTTTTGTTGCGTAAAACAACTAATAGGTGCCATATCAGCATTTTACCTTAACATTCGTAACCTCTGTTATTTATCTGACAATATACGAGTAACAACACTGAATCGGAACTCGCCGCCCACCTACCGTCACAAGTTCTTCCGTGATATACGGGTGTTTTAATTCGGACATCTTTGGCGGCACGCCAAACCAACCACGTTTGACAATACTCCGCAGCCACCAACTTTAATATTTGCTTGGAAATATTGGCCTTTTGGCCAAATATATTAGGCTTCTTAAGTGTTTTAGTTTTTAAGATGGCGGTTATGTTTTGGCGAGGGCGAATCACATACGGTTTTGTTTATTGCGAGTGCGTTTGGCTGGGTTAGGGCACTGAATCGTGGGGAGATATTTTATGGTTTTGAATTACTTAAAATATGTTTGGATATATTAATAGAGTGTACCCTAGCTCTTTTAACGGTCCTAGTCTCGTGCTAGTGAATGTTTCCGTACCATTCGTTTTCGCTTATTAGGTATATCTACTTAATTAATAAGTGAGATTTTTAAAACCGTTCTCGGTTGAATTCTGGGACTAAAAGGTTCGTTACCAGTCACGCTACTAAGAGGCTGACCGTGTAGGTACCTAGTGAAAATAGAACATTAAAAATAAATTACTCCTTTTAAAAGTCACATAAAAACGGCCAAGTGCGAGTCGGACGCTTGCACCGAGAGTTCCGTACAAACCCTTAACTGGCCGGTTTAAGTTAAGTTTGCATGGCGCCGGATATAAACGAGGTGCAAAGATAACGCAACCCATCACGTTTGTTGTACGGGAGCCCTACTTTTATTTTATTCCGTTTTTAGTAATTATTTGTGTTACAGCACAGTGGCAACAGAAATCTATAAAAATTTCAACTGCCTAGCTATTAATGTTCATGAGATACAGCCTGGTGACAGACAGACAGACAGACGGACAGACGAACAGATGGACAGATGGACAAGTAATAGGGTCCTGTTTTTTATCCTTTGCGTACGGAACCCTAAAAACAACTAGCACTACTCTGCCCTAACTTTACCCGCCTTTATAACTAGTTTAACGATGTGGCATAAGGATATGCAGCGTTGTGCCAAGTAAGTCGTTAGCTTTTTATGTCGCGTATGCGAATTGTTTTTGATGCTTCTTACAAAAGTTTTTAGGTTAAAGACAGCTTCTAAATTTGGCACTCTGTAATGTCGATGAAAGCGGTATATACTCGTAACTTATACTTGTTTTAAATTATAGAGATGTTTATAAAGTATTTTAATTTTACGTAGGTATTTAAATCAAATAATAAAATTAAATTACAGAATTGGCTTCGTAATTTGCATTGCTTCTCTTTAAGTAAAAAATTTCTTAACGCCAGTAGGTACTCAATATAAACCCAAGAGACTCACAATTAAAAATAAATCACTAACTTAAATTGCGAACGACATCCTTTTAAATCCCTAAGCTATAATAATCTAGACCCCTCAAGAAATGACATTAAAGACCCTACAATTTTTACGCACCCTAATGCTCCGGAGCTTCCTTAAACCGATTTAGTATAAGTCTTTACATTTTAAGATCAGCTAGTGATTCTGTCGCTAAGTATATCCGTTAAGGCGATTTAATGCTTGACTGATTTTCTGAAGCCCATTGGAGCCCGCGGCTCCGATGGGTGTCGTGTTTCCATACAATTTGATGGCCTTGGCAATTGGTGGTTTATAGGGGCGCGTTTCTAAGAGAATTATTGTATATTTAAGCACATAGCACGAAAAGGGCCCTTATGACAGCATTTTATGCCACGTGGGAGGAAAGGGCCGTTTTGGGGATGAAATCCTTTGAAATATTAGTAATACGAGACGTTTCAAATCTTTCTGCATTATGTGTATCTTTAAATTTGAATGAGTTATGCTTTAAATTAATACAAACAATGAGGGATAAAGGCTTCTTCAGGCAAATGTGAATATCGTAAGATTACCTATACTCGAATGTTTGTTTAATTTTGAGTAATTTGTAAACTAACAAGATACAAACTTTAAACCCAATGATGGTCAAGTCGAGTTTAGTGCTGTATTGCACGTTATTTTATTGTTTTTCAATGATTATCTTGCAAGTTATAAGTTTATTGAAATTGCAAAGATGTTCCATTTACTAAGTCGTCAGTAAAACACTTCTTGCATCATCCTGGGATATGGTTATGTTTCATACCAAATAAACATAATCCGATCCGAGATAATGCCATTCTCGATTTTTATTAGGAAAGAACGTTCTCAAGAACATTTCCCATATGAATAGGAAAACGATCTCGAGAACGGCACATTTCTAGATTCTACAATTAATGTTACTTCAGTAACAGCTGACAGAATGTAATTCGTATACCTGTCGATTTAGCACCGATACGAAAGTAATGTACTTAACAAAATATTTTATCGACAAATAAATATATACTGTCAACATCACAAATATATTTTTTTTCTCTTCATTTCAGAATGAAGACAATAAACAAATTAAAGCGTCTATTTATTTGTTTATTTTAAATAATTTTCATAGTAAGTATACATTTTTTTTTCCATATTCGTCGGTATTAAAGATTGCCGTCAAGATAAAAATATCCACTTCATTAGACATATCGCACCGTTTTATAGTAATCGATAACTTTATTTAAAACATGTATTAATATATATCGACATCTATTTTAGGGTTCCGTAGTCAACTAGCAACCCTTATAGTTTCGCCATGTCCGTCTGTCCGTCTGTCCGTCCGCGGCCTAGCTCCTCGATCATTAGTACTGAGTATGGGTATGTATAACGCCGACAAAACGGTAAAATAAAAATTAAAAAAAATTTTTTTTCGGGTACCTCTCAAGCACCTAAAGTGGGGGTGATTTTTTTTTTCGTTTCAACACTAGTGTGTGGGATGTCGTTGAATAGGTCTTTTAAAAATAATAGGGGTCTCCAAACATTATTTTTTGATAAAGTCAGCAGTTTGTAAATATTCGCTCAAAAATTAAAAAAATAGCGTCCCCCCCTCTAACTTTTCAACCACGGGTCAAAAAATTATGGAAAAATTCATGAACATGAGGCCTTATAAGTACTTTCAATGAAATCTATATTGAACAAAATCAGTCTAGCCGTTTTTGAGTTATCGCAAAAATTCATAATTTTCTTAAAAGGACTTAAGTTGACTTCCAGAAGGTAATTAGTAATTACAGTCACTTTGGCGTTTACGACCTTTTTATAGAGCTTCAAATCTTTCTCGTAACTTAAGTCTATTGTGAAGGATAAGCAACTACGGAACCCTACACTGAGCGTGGCCCGACATGCTCTTGGCCAGTTATTTATCGATATCAAATCCCTAGAGCGTGCCCCGAGTTAGCTCAGGTATGGACTAATTCGAGTTTTATGCCTGTCTTGCTCGCTCTTATGCGATCGAGATAAGAACTACTCCGATCTCAACAAAACCCAAATCCTAATCTAAGAGCTCACAGACTGTATACAAAGATTTTTAGATACATTCAGCTTAGATGTCGGTTTAAGTCCGGCAGGATGTAAATCATGCATTGCATTTGATATTTGCAACGTAGCTGTGTAAGAAATTATAATGCAACCAACTGATTGGGAACTACGACTGTCATGCTGTTTCATACAACCTTCAGTGTCTCTGCGTTCGAGTGCTTCGTTTTTGAAGATTGTGGCAGCCCCCTTCAGTTCACAGAAAATCCTTCCATCCTCACCACTTAGATAGTTGGCAGTCCACAACTGTGCGTTTTCCTAGAAATTTTCTGCCTGGAACGACTGCATTTTGGAAATACGTAATTGTCACTTGCGGTATTTCCGGACCGATACGACCTTCAAACCTTCAATAAAAGAGCATACTCCCACCTGAAAGCGCGCAACGCACTTGTGACTCCTCTGGTGTTGCAGGTGTCTATGGGCAGCGGTAATCGCTTTCCATCAGGCCATCCGTTTGCTCGTTTGCCTTCTATGACATAAAAAAATGATTAATTACTTATACCGATTAAGTAAGAACCGGTGTAATTACCAAGCCCTAGCCTATTAAGCAGACGACCTAAATTGCCGCGAATGTGCCGGAAACTAATTCCTACGTAAAAATAATGGCTCAGGGTCAATTTCCTCCGGAGAATTAGGTTTAACGTAAACGCAATTAAGTGGCGATAGGTACAGATTAAAGGAAAAGTGGAATGAAGTTTGAAGTGAAATTGGAATAGATTTTCATTAAGAGATTGTAGGTTTTTGCATGTGGTATTTAGAAAATTAGGAATAATGATGGTTTCGGATAAATCAAGTTTCGGAATTTTTGGTTTTTGTTTATAGGTAGGAATAATCCCCTCATTGGTAGAAAAAAAAACAGGTTAATTGCCGTTTTGTAAATGCGGGCATCGTACGGAAAACTAACCCAATTTATATTTTCACCTTGGCAGCGTTACTGTCTATTTTTTTGTAATGTGGGTACACACCACAATTTTTATTTAAACTATCGATACAAAGATCAAAGGTAAGGTGTAAAACCTTTCAAATAAATAATGCAAAGATCGACACACAAAGCATAAGGAAAAATTCGATAGGTTGCTTGGGAGTTAGGGTAGCGAAGTGGTTAACGCGCTGGACCGGCGATACCGAGGTACCGGGTTCGATTCCCGGTCTCTTCCACCAGGTAACTAATTTTTCCATTTTTCTTTAAGCTTTGATCTTTGTATTAATGATTTAAGAATTCTAGATTTTTAAACATTTCATCAATTCCCCATTTGTGTCGGATTTTAGTTATCACGCAGCGTTTCCGAACTAAAAAAAACTTTTATGACGTTTTATTTCGCACTAAAGCTAGTAACTGAGCATGGACTACGTCGTGAATAGACTGATCCGGGTCAGCCTGACTTAGGGCGGGGGTACGTTACGTTTGCTTCTGACTTCTGACAGTGTGGCTTATTCTGATCAACTCTACTACTCAAAGGTTGTCTGGGAGACGGTTTTTTTTTCTTTTTTTAAATATCGGACAATTATTATAATTGTAAGATGTATTTTTAATTTTTTTTGTTGTTGTACAATGAAACATTTTATATTGTATTGTAATTTAAACAAATTCAGAGAAAAAAATAAGTCAATACCGGTACAATTCTTCATTCTGCTTCACCTCTATTACAGTTGTTCGGTTTTAAAGGAATTGTTTGCGAACACAACGGATTTGAGCGGATTGTTCAATTGTTGGAAACTAGAAACTTACAGAGTCCATACATCATCCTTTTGCCCAGGAACGGCTGTCCAGAAAACTGAAATTATGACGTATTCTTTAAATAAATGGATTTGAAAAATAACTTATATTTTATTTTCGGTACCTATGCAATAGTTACAGTTTAAAATGATTTATTAATCAGAACTTTATAAAAAAAAAAAGGTTTTTTTTGTTTTAGATTCAGTCTCGTGACTGCTCGGTTTTTCAATATATGTGACGATTTCAGTCAAAACGGGTCCACTTTGTCGCCTGTTAGTAGAATCGAAAATTTGCATCTCTATACTAATAATCCTGTCAATGCATCCATAATGGTAAGCGACAGAACGGACCCTTCAGGTTCCAAAAGTCACATAATAGCTTCAAAAACTGGGGCTGAATAATATTTCTAATCAACACTATCACGGTAGCACGTCAAGAATAGAATGAACGAGGATTTTTTTTATCAGTTATTTTGAGTACTTTTTGTGAGTAACTTATTGTTGACGAGTACGGGTGATTGACAGTTGAAAAAAGATGTCAAAATTTTCTTGGTACTGGGGCTGAATAATATTTCTAATCAACACTAGCACGGTAGCATATCAAGAATAGAATGAACGAGGATTTTTTTATCAGTTATTTTGAGTACTTTTTGTGAGTAACTTGTTGTTGACGAGTACGGGTGATTGACAGTTGGAAAGATATGTCAAAATTTTCATGGTACTATAAGTTAGTTATCACTTATCAAACGACTTACTAGTAAAGACAACAGCGACAGAGACAGCTATCCATATATTGAATAAAATCAATGTTGATCCTATTTTTTATGTGGTCCACATTCCATAGTCCATAAAATCAAAATATATAAATCCAGTGTAAAACGAAATCTCCACGAGGAGGGCACGTTCAAAGCCCCACATTCAAACCGGCAGACATGTCAGGTCGAGTTGACGTGACGGGGCTCACGACATCACCTGTCCCCGCCTCGAGTGTTAACCCGGTGTTTCTTTCAAGGGATTTGTAACAGAACAAAATGTTTGTTTGGGAAGGTACTTTTATGATTATGATATTTACGGGCTCTATGAGCTTGTTTCGAAATGATTGAAGTTGTAATTTTTTATGGTTTCAACCCCTATCTCCGCCGTTTCGGAAAACTGAATCGACAAAATAAATCTATACTTATTAATATCTACACAAATTTTCATGAAACTCAGTTGAGAAAAATGACCGTCGGAAATCCGAACATCCAAACATACGAAAGAAATCATGGCGAACCTAAAACAAAACGCTTCGCTCGCCTTTTCAATGAGACACGCAATAGGAGACAGTATTTAGATATGGCTAGGGCTCAGTAAATTAATGTATTATGAGTCAAAATTAAAAAAAAAACAATGGGATTAAAATACTAAAAACTACACTAAGATTGAAAGACATTTATAAGACTAAGACCCCTCAGGTAGGGTGTCCACGAAGCAGGCAGCATTCCCACGCTGTATGGTTATGGCAAACCTTTACGCGAGAAAACTGCCTCAATTCAAAGTCTGATATTTCATCTATCCGTGAATTTGGATTTATTTTATCATGCAAAATTACTAACAATTTATTTATTTATTTCAGAAAGCTTATTGAGAGGCCTTATTCCTTTTAATTTTATCTGTTTTTCATATTATGACAAATATATTGATAAAATCATGCTTTCATTTCGTGCAGTCGAATAGAATTTGAAAAAAACTAATTTCCTGAGTCAATTTCGAGTAGTTTTTGAAACATGAATTATAAATGAAATATCAAACTGTAGGTTTCAAATATATACCAGTAAATCCCAATAGCCCTGTTCTACGAAGTAACATAATAATATGCATGTGTGTTTTCATTTCTTTTGTTATTTTTACTTTTAATTTGTGGTGCACAATAAAGAGTACTATTATTATTATTATTATGTACGAGTATAAGAAACATGTGTGTTCATAAAGAAAAATGTCTAAAACAAGCAGCATTTTAGAAGGAATAAGGCCTCTAAACCAACTCGCCCTCAAAATAGTATTTTATGCAACCGTTGTATAAGAGGGGGCAAAAAACGCGAGTGGCATGGGTTACGATGTGAGCGTAGCGAACATCGTAAGAAAGATGCCACGAGCGTTTTTTGACCTACTTATACAACGTTGCATACAATACTTTTTCTACGACTCGAGATTTCATAAATAAAATGCAAATAAACAAAGAAAATAATTCCATGTTCCCGCTCGAAATCAACAAAATTAAAAAAAATAGTCTCTGATAAACTTTTTTTTTATTGACGTCCATCTGTCAAAAAAATATGAACTTATACATAAAGGTATACGTTCACTATACTAAACATCTGTCAAAAAAATATAAACTCATACATAAAGGTATACTTCACTATACTAAACATCCATGCACTGAAGATAAAACTTTTTTTTTAAGTGGGCAGCAATGCCTTAGTACAATATATATTTTTTTTAAATTGCAAATTGTGTGAATGCAGCTGTTTATCTTGTAATCTGTGGTACTAAGTGATGCTTTTTTGGCGACATTATAACATCGTTTAGCAGTGCTTTTTTGGGCAGTAGAGTATAGACTTTTACAGACTTTCATAATTTATGTCTTTATATTAGAGTTAGTAACTATATAAATGACAGAAAAAAGTACTGGAGTAGAAAAACTTCATTAAAAGTCACTTTAAGTTGATTTGTTAAACGTAGTCGAACCAACTCGAAATGCTATCGGTGTAATCTCGCAAACCTACATGTAATTTAAAGTTGTAAGTATCTGAAGTTTCCAATATGCACCGTGGCTGTCTGGGGATTATAGCTCAAGCGCTTACATTAATGAGGCAGCCTTTTGAGACAGAACACGTGCAGCTAAAGTCAAAGGAAGCTTAGTACTGTCAGAGTAACAACCTTGCCACAGCTTATCATCTTTATGGTGACGATCGTGCAATTAAGAGCCCTTATACCTTTAAAAAAAAATCTTATTATGACAAATGTATTGATAATTTCAACCAACTTTTTGAAGTGAATAATACTTTTCCCAGAGTTCTAGGTAGTAACATAGCTATTTCATGCTTTCATTGCGTGCAGTCGAAAATAAGTAGAAAAAACGAATTTTCCGCGTGAATTTTGTCAGTTTCGAGTAGCTTTCGAAACAAAATTTATCAATGAAAAATTCAAATTCTAAGTTTCAAATATGTACAAATAAATCCCAATAGCCTTGTTCTAGGTAGTAACATCAATAATATGTTAAGTAATATTTAATCATAGAGAAAAACGTGTAAAATAATCAGCGTTTTAAAAGGTATAAGGCCTCTTAACCCTTAACTACCTACCTGCTTCTTTAGTCACACAAACACCTACCTCCCGTCCCCAGGACGGATACATAATGTCGGCCTTATATGTTAAATTTTATAGATCAGATGGGAAATTTAAAATAATAATGGCAATATAGGTAATAATTGGGGCCCCTTACACACCCATTTTAATATAGACATATTAAAATATTTATTAAGCTATTAATCATTCTGGAAACATTAACAAAACATTTTTTTTGCTGTAAACATGTGGCAACAGTCCTTATTTCTACTAAATGAACTATATATCCTATGGAAGGTGAGATCAACAAAAATTTTGACTTTATATACAGATCTAAGTAATTATTTCTAATTATTCAATAATTAACGATGCTAAATCAATAAATTTTGTTAAAATAAAGGTAATTTTTTTATAAAATTGCAGACCACTAATTTATTAGTTTTTTTCGCGGCAGTGAATATAAGTCTTATTGCACATTCTAGGCAAATCGTTTTTTTGCATTAGAAACATACGTACTGGTTCCCGTTTTTTTCTTCGGGTCACAAGTAGAACAGGTTTTCCGTACTTCCAATCACTACTAAATTGACTAAGCGGTCAGCTAAGTAAAGAAAAAAAGTATGCATTAGTCACGTAACCACCTACCACCCATCTCCGAGACCCTTAAGAAAAAATACGTATCCACCTACCACCCGTCTCAGAGACGGTCGGAGACAGTAATATCCGCACCAAAATTAAATGCGTACACAACCGACCTTGTCGATCGACGACGCGGCGCTGAGGCAGGAGGGGAGAAGGTACAAGGACAAAAACGTTTGTAGGATGCTCGCACATAGGTATGTAAACAATTTTAGGTTTGAAAGAGTCTGTGAGACGGGAGGTAGGTGGTTAAGGGTTAAGAGAGTGTGAATGTGATGCATCGCTTAAATAGCTTTAATTTTAGTACCATTGATACAAAGATCAAACCACAAAAAAATTGTTGATGCGTAACCTGGCGGAAGAGACCGGGAATCGAACCCGGAACTGGATTACGGGTCCAACGTGTTAACCTTTCCACCACCCTAACGCCAAATAACCTTTTGGCGTTAGGTTGGTGAAAAAGTTAACCGCCATTTTTTCCGTATGCTTTGTGTGTCCATCTTTGCATTGTTTATTTGAAAGGCTTTACACATTAGCGACCTCTATGTGAATACGTTAATATTCGCATCAGTGTAGTGAACGAGTAAACGAGAGGTGCTGTTATTTATAAATTTATGAAGCATGTAATGTGTCATTATTTTTAATGTGGGTACACCTCCTTTTTTATATTGTAACAATTATACAAAGATCAAACCACAAAGAAACGATACGCATTTCAATTTTTCTTTGTGCTTTGATGTTTGTATCAGTGTACAATATACAGTAGCCGGCAAACAACTTGAACCAAAATGGCGGATCTGCGCATGTAAATTTGTACGTAAATCGGCTACTGCGCAGTCAAACACATTACATGTTTCATAAATTTATAATGTTTGTGGTAATCGAATTAAATGAAAACAAATAAATAAGACTCCAAATTGGTGCGTGAATAGTAGCAATCAGAAATATTGTACCTATCAACATTGCAGTAGACATATTTAAAGAAATTTACACTAACAGCCAGTGGCCATACTAATCGCCCGTTACAGTTTGACCAAAAAGAGGAGAAATTAAAAAGTGGCAATACTGTAGTGCCGCCCCTTTTTTCTAAGATTGATTAGAAAGGGATGACACTACAGTATTGCCACTTTTGAATTTCTACTCTTTTTGGTCCGACTGTACGTAGGCGCTAAATGGCGTCACGTTGATATCAAAGGATCACAAAAAAATGCATTTAAATTAAAATATTTTTATATTGCAATAGCTGTGCCCCGCGGTGTAACTCGCTAATCCCACGGGAACACTAATTCGGGATGAAAATTATCCTGTGTCCTTTTCCGGGACTCAAACTATCTCCATACCAAATTTCATCTAAATCGTTTCAGTGGTTTAACGTGAAGAGGGTAACAGACAGAAAAAACACTTTCGCATTTATAGTATGGATTATTTTATCGCTATACTGTGCGCCCTTTGACATAAAACGGGCGATATAAAAAAAATAATATAAACACGTAAACAGCTATATGAAAAGTTGACCGTACGTCCTTTAAAGGTGTGAAGTTCTGAAAAACTAACTTTGCGCATCAAAAACGAAACTCAGCAAAAAAGTATAAGTAGGTTCGTAAAACTTTCCAAGTTCTTGATATAAAAAGTTGCATAAAAGACTTCCCTTTATACATTTGGGCATATTAAGGGCAAACTAAACGTTCCGATGTTGTGACACACAATAAATAATAAACTTGGTTTTAGTGGCTCGTAAACGGGCAAAAAGGGAGAATATGACATAACAAGCGACTTTTCTGTATCTTTTTATGTCCGTAGTTTGTTGATATTTAATGTTACAATTAGGTATGTGACTATAAAACGTGGAATACGTGCTCGGTTAGATAGGGGTTATATAATAATTAGTCATGACTGTGTCTATGTATTTACAAATCAATAAAACCACAGAGACGTATATAAGAATGGCTCAAATGTGTAATTTTTATATTTTCCTCCACACAGAAAAAAATTTAAAAACTGTATCGAAAAAAAAAACTATAGTACGCTTATCAAACCTACTCACAAAATTTCATGAGAATCCGGACGGAAGGTTTTTGATCAAGCTGAAACGTACAAGCTTCGCTCGTTCGGTTAACCAAGATATACTGCTAAAATCATAACCCTTCTTTTTGTTTCTTCCGTAGTCGGGTAAAAATACTCACTCAAGAGAAGAAAGGTTCTCAAGTACCTAGAGTATGTGTTGTTTTTCATTTTTACCTCTGAACTCTGTCATCGACCTCGACTTCTAAAACAAAAAAAAAATCGAAGCAAAACAGTTTTGTTAAGTTTCATCATCATCATCATAGGACGCCATAGGACGTCCTCAGCTGGACACAGGCCTCCTCAATAGACTTCCACATGGGCCGGATAGCAGCGACCCACATCCAGCTAGTCTTCGCAAATCTAACCAGGTCGTCGGATCAACTTGCGGGTAGCCGTACGTGGTCTCCACTCGAGTACCTTTCTGCGCCAACGGTCATCGCTTCTTTTAGATACGTGCTCCGCCCATCGCCAGTTCAGCTGTTAAAATTACTTTTCTACATATAGTGGGGTAGGTCAGTAAAAAAGGTCAACCTCGCCAGATGTAATTAGCCAATGACTGGCTGAGTTATGGTGGAATTGGACCAACATTGGTTCGTAACCTATATACGGGGCATTAGCCAGAGTTAATAGCACAAAGTTATAGTAAGGCTGGAATAACAACAGCGGGTCACGTGCAGGGAGTCTGCCAATACTACGCTAAATTGAGCTCAGATCATGCTGAAAGACAACAAATAGTTTGAACTTTGAACTATTCTAGCCTTTAAGAAAACAAGAATATATATTATCAACTCTATATTATGTATATTGCCCAGAGGGCCTATGGTTGCTTTTGTCACACGATAAATAAGTGACAAAGCATCCGTCACGTTTTGATAAAATACGAGGGTGAGTGGCAGATGCTTTGTCACTTATTCACGTGATAAACGCAACCATCATAGGCCCCTGGTAAACTGTTCTGGGACCCAATGTCATTTGATCAATTTTGTGATGTGGATTTGAAACACAAAATAATTGTTATAAGTACTTAATTTTTTACAAATAAATTTCGCCGGGACCATCTAAAACCCAGTAGGTATGCTATTTAATTACTTGATCGGCTTAAACTTTACTGAATAGAGGCTTTTGGTAGTTACGCAATTTTCATTTCAAATTTTAAACTTTTGAGACAACCTTGAATCTGATCATTTCGCATATTTTGCAAAACTTTGATGAATTTGTAGTAACGGCTACCATATTTATATATCAACATCAACAGAACCAACAGTAATTGCATTAAATTCATAGCCACTGTTGGAAAACATACCTTTACCAGTGCGATTAACAATGCCAACTGGATTATAAAGATCCTTAGGGGTTAGGCCAGAGAGTTACAAAAGCAACTTTTTTGCTAGAAAATACAAGGTAAGGAAATCCAGAATTTGCGAAATACGTTTATTTCGAGAATGAACCCGTGGGAAAATAGAACATGAATAATATTCGTTTGTGATCTAACATCAAGCGCGCAAGCAAAATATTTATTATCGCACCAAAAAAACATGAGAAAAGAAAAACATTGCTCATTCACAAACTTTCAGGGTTAAGCCACAAGTTAACAGTCCCTTGGCACCGCCACGTATTCCACGCAATTCCTCTGGTGAAAAACACGGCTAAATATGACAGGGGAATGATAAACTACCGTGTATCACTCTCGCACCAATGATTTCGTAATAAAACGTACCGCTCGTGTGTTTCGCCTTTATAATATTTTTAGGGCTGTAAACATGACGTGACGTGAATTTCGGTTTTATTTTATGAGGTGAAAAGGTGAGAATTAACAAATGGTATCGTGTTTTCCGGGATTCGTAACGTTTTTTGCCCGTTTTCAACGTCAACATTGATGAAAGCGTGGTTGAATAAATCTGTGTTTATTTATCTTATTAACCTATTCACCATACGTAATTTACATTCACGTTTATATTTTTTTTACAGGAAATAAACAATTATAGTTTATTTTTGGACGTCAGTGCATATCAGCTATCAAAAGGCACAGAAAAATATGATATCATTTTACCTCGAATACCTGGAAACAATCACATCAACGTTTCATGTACTTAAATAAACCGCATTAAATTGAAATTATGAAAGTATTAATCTGAAACACTTAATACATAATAATACACCGATATGATGTTTAGTTTGTCTTAGACTATCCCAATCATAAACTGACCATTAAGTGTTACCAAACTGTACATCCAACTTACTAAAGTACGTAAAAGCCAAGAATTCCCGTTCAAATTATGTCCTTCTGCCAGAACAAAGGAGAAATTGTCATCGGCGGTCATTCCCTCTCGGGCTTTGTCGTAGCGACATCTATTGACAGTTTGAAGGAACAGTCATTACCCTGGTTAGGCCCAATTGGAAATTGTGGAGTGGCTTTCGTCCGATTTCCATTCCTCGAAAACTAATATCTTGAGACGGGACTTTTTTATTTTTACTCCTTACAATTATTCGGGATCACGATCGGGGATAATATCATCGAGTTTTTAAATGAAAAAAGCCAAAATCAGTCACAATGTTTTCTTACAAACTCATTAAACGTGGTTTTATACAGGGTGGAACAGATCGAGGGACTTTTAAGCAACGAGGAATTGTTCAGACTGAGTACTTCATTTTTCACATCCATTTTTGAGATACAGTTTGATAAATATTAGTGTAAAAATCTGCACATATCAACCCTAGCATCTTTTGAACATCGTTGAAGTTAAAGACAGGTGTCATTTAAAATGAAAATAAAACCTTTGAATTAGTAGGGTTGTCACTGATATTAAAATATTTTATTTTGATGACTTTTTTTACTTTTAAATCTAGCTTTACAATTATAATAGGTCGATTGTAGATCACTCATGTGACACTATCCTGTCAGCCCAGTCTTTAGAAATGTTCCACCCTGTATATTTTTTTCTTGATTCACATTATTATTTCTTCAAGATGAAAATGCTTTATATTGAAAGTGATTAAACTGAAAACGGAACGGCGAGTCTGGTCGCTAAAGTACAAATAACAGCAGCGAGGGTATTATTTGTGGTATTATGTCTCATTTTACCGTTATATTACTATTATTATTGGGAGCCTATAATGTCCCACTGCTGGGAAAATATCTCCCCTTATTTCTTCCACCCCTCCCGATTTTATACAGTCTCTGGCCATTGCTTCAAAAAGGAGTCCAACTCATCCCGCCATGGCCGACAAGGTCTGTCTCTTCTCCATTTGGAATTGTCAGGTATCCAATCTGTGGTAATCTTCGAAATGACCGGTCAGCCCAGGTCCACTTTAATTTGGCCGGTTCCAAACTTCATATAATTATATCTTTTTTTAAATGTTAATGTCACTCGTTGCTAAAAACGGAACATTTCCTATACAGGGTGAAATTTTAATGACCGTTAAAATTTTCCCCAGGCATTAGGTATCAATAAAAGATGCCATTTCTGAGAAAAAAAACATAGGTAACATTTTGGTGCTGTCCGAATAAATAATTAGTAACGTGTGGATAGTCGTTTGAGTACGCTAGGGGTTAGCGGTGCGGGGGGAGGGGCGCGCTCACCTCCCTTATCTGGACCAAAAAAAATTGCAATTAGTCGCACGCGCATCTCCGCATGACCGGTCATGCACTTCCGGGTTCCGTAAAGACGCGCGATCGATCTGCCGTGCACAATGTTTACGAACCGGGAGTATTACGAAATGGTGCAGGTATTCGTAAAAAGTCGCAGTGTACGTGAGGCTCAGAGACTATACGAAGCAGACAGACTTCCTCGACTACGGATTGTGTGGGGCGAAATAAAGCGAAGGGTGTATCTGGAAGAATCCCAAATCCTTAAAACAAAAAAAAAAAAAAATCAACCGAGCTTTTGACAAAGTGAAAAATAACGTTGTAGTGTTAAATAAATTAAAAAACAATGTACAAAGACGTGCAAGACTGTTTAGAGCAACACGGTTTGCATTTTGAACATTTGCTGAAGTACAATTAAAAGTGTAAACCTAATTTGATTACATGTGTAGGTGTACCTACTAGGTACCTAAGTATTAAGTTAAATGAGACTGCAATAAGTACATTTTGATTTCACAGTGATAAGGAAATTAAGTTGATTGAGACTGTTATGGTAAGAATTTTTTGATTGAACTAATTATTGTACATAAGTTGATTCAAATTTTTTAATTCGCCTAAATGCATAGAAGTTTCATAACTGCAATCTTAACACGTTTGCGGACAGTAAGACACACCTGTTTGACACTAAAATTTTGTATGGAATATTTGAAACTGTTATAGCAGTTTCGCCATAATTGTAAGATTGAGTACAATTTATATGTGACAGTGAACACTATACAAGTCGAATGCTATACCAGTTGCGTCAAATATGATACGTTTTTATACTACCTTATGTGACAACAAATGCTATAGCATTATACTTCCATAGCAGTTCTGCCACATGGCTTAGCTAGCTCGTGGTACATTTATGGCATTGAATGTTATAGCAGGTGCCTGCTACGCTTATATGTGATAGCGAAAACGAATATAGGCGTTGATTACAGGAGTTATAGTTATCAACGGGTTTGTCACTCACGCCTATTCTATTTTGAGTCTCTCTTGTTACTTTTAGACGACGCACCACGTCTGGTGGTCAAGTTTGGCATATAGTCTTCGTAGGAACTTCACAGTCCCGCTTTATTGTAAAATGGGTCTTGATTTGATTCACCGGTATCGTTGGTTACTCTTCTGACTCTTCTCTTGATCATTGGTTGATGTTTTTGACTCTTCAACGCTAGTTTGATCCTCTGATGACTCCTCGGTCACCTCTTCGAACATTTTCAGTAAGTTCTCACTATCGTGGGCTTAAAAACTCGTATTGGACGAGCCTTTCATTGATCTAATGATTTTGGTGGTAAAGGCGGTGACGGTGAAGTCTGTATAGGTCAGGTGCAGTCTGTATGGCGCCACCGAGTCGGCGGTCGGGGTCGAGCGAGGACCTTCTTTGGAGGCATGTAACTCAAATTAAAAGCACTTTCTTACACTGCGATAAAGCTACAATACCCTTCACTATGTTAGCAGTTGAATGGTGAACCAAGAGACGTATAATTCCAAGATATTTGCTGACAATTATGTTTAGTGTGTTTGTGTATAATATAAAATATGTACATTAATCTATGTTTTTATTTTAAATTATAGCCACCGTCAAAGCTCGTTGAAAGGCAATAAACAGTTAGTAAATATAGCTAATTATTACAACCCACCAAAATATCCAAGAAAATACTTGAATAAATGTTACTTACAATGGTAAACACAATCCTATGAAATGTTGTCGATACGCAAAATTCTCAAAATACTGATGGTCAACACAGCGGCGCACTCGCCGGGCGACTGAACTAATTTTCATACAACCGAGAATGCTATAGCATCTATGTGCGGGAGAGGGGGGTACGATTGTCGGCAATACATGTCAACTTGTCAGTGTGCGAAAAGCAAGTGATGTGACAGTAAGCGTACCCGGATTGAAGAGAAATTGACAGTAAATGTTAATGTACACGTTTTCACTATGGCAAAGGGCATTCTTTAGCATTTGCGCTCAGGAAAGAAGCTCGATTAAAGACTGCTATAGAATGCGCGTCACAAGAGGTACTCAAAATTCGAATGCCATAGAATTCCCGTCCGCGAACGTGTTAAGAAATTACAGTCTAATAGGAAAATTGCATTTTGACGGTCCTAAGCCCGTGAAAGTATGAAGGAAAATTTGCAACTTATGTTTTTTTTACTAGTTTTCGTCAAAAAATGTTTTTTCGGCTCGTAAATTTATTACGTGGGGGCGGGGCGAGCGTTATTGCGACCTTCCGCACAGCGCGCTGAGGCGGTATCCACGAACGCATGTTTTTTTAGGATATCTTTCAGCTGTTTTATCTCAATATTTTAGTACTGAAAGATGCCGAAAGAAAAGCACGTATGTTTATTTTTTAGCCAAGAATCTACTGTCAAAATTTGAACGGTCAATATAATTTCACCCTGTATAATGCTCTGACAACGCCGAGATGTTGGTAAATTGGAGACATTGCCAATTAAGTCGAACCTACGTACTATTTATTAGCTTAAATCACGACTCTGTCTGACGTAAAAATAACTGCTAAAACAATTGAAAACGCCTTCCAAACGTACATTATAGTCGTATATCTAAATTATCTCAGCACTCGATCTAAGTCAGAAGCTTGCCAGTTTCTTCCTTTGTGCGGCGCAGTGCTCTCGAGGTGACAGGAACTTAGCGCGGCTTAGAGAGATAACACAAGTGGTTGACTGTTTGTTTCGTTTTTCTTCTTAAGGGACAGTGTTTCATACGAAAGTATTTTGCCCAGTTTTATATAGAAAACTCCCATGAGTCACATACATATTCAAATACATATGAAACTTATGTTTAAGTTGAATATTGCTCGACATGTTTCGAATCGGTATGCGATTCATCAGCAGGAGGTCCGTTCAATCGCGGCGGCGGCCAATTGGCCAAGTTTTCGATTGCCCGCCAATTGGTTACCATCTTATCTAAATACAAAATCGACGACTTTTGTTCCGAATTCAAAACATTTAAATTCACTGTAAGTATTTGTGGTAGTGAGATGGTTTTCAGAATCCTCATAATTTAACAAAACAATAACCATGAACTTAAACGCACTTTTTCACGTTGAAAATGGCAAATTACTTATTGTCTCCATACAAACTTAATATTGGCACCCAACACACAAAAATGACGTCACATGTAGGTAGCCATTTGTATGGAGCGTTTTTGCGCTCCGTAGGAATATTGAAATTTGACGGTCATTTCAATTCTGACTTTTAGAGCAGTCTAAGTGTAGTAAGTCCCATGTCATATAGACATTTAATCGATTGACATCCTCAAAAATAAATTACTTTGAGACTAGATAGATTTGTGTTTATTTCTAAGTAGTCCGACATTTATTATTTATCAGTAGATATATTAAGTGCCCATGTTTTATTTATTTATTTATTTTTATTTATTTATAAATATATTTACACAGCATTACAGACTTAAATCTAATACACTGTGAAACAAGATGTACATTTATCAAAGAGGAACACTAGTAATCCTGTCATCCATCAACTCACAGTACCTCAAACACGCACTACACGCAGCCGTCCATCGCCACGCAAACAGATCACATTCCGGTGTTGACACCAGAAGTGCATTGAGCAGCGTCAAGGCCCGGAGGTGCGGCGAGTTCCTGTGCGACACAGTACGAGCTGCTGGCACAGCCAACAACGGTCGCGTGCGGGGCCTAAGCGTGATTCGAGGGACATCCGGAACATACAACCTAACTAAATTATTTATCAGCTCTAGGCAATCTGACTCTCCTCGCAGCACACGGCAGACTAAGGTAAGCAGACTGAAATTGCGCCTTACTTCAAGGGAATGGAAGCCCAGACTTCCGAGAAGGAACTTAGTAGGGATAATATCCGTACATTTTTTTGTATAGAAATCTCAAAAAAGTTTTCTGGATTTTTTTCCAGAAGTAAGCTGTAAGAACACTCGCACGGGCTCCAGACTACAGCAGACGACTCCAATTTACTCCTCACCAGAGCATTAAACAGCAACTTTATAGCCCCAGGGTTGTGAAAATCTCTGGTGTTGCGCATAACAAAACCCAATCTACGAAAACCGTCGGCAGCAAGAGCACGAATGTGATCGTGGAAAGTTATACGTGGATCAAACACAACACCTAGATCTTTAATAAAGGATACCCTATTAATTGGCTCCGAACCAAGCATATATTGTGCACAAATGGGAACACAATCGCGACTGAAAGTGCACACACAATACTTAGACCCATTGAAGTGAAGCTTATTATCCACACTCCACCGGAACACTGCTGCGATATCCTCTTGGAGATTTTTGCTATCGGCAACTTGCTTTATTCCGTAAATTAGTTTTAAATCGTCGGCATAAAGAAGACATTTTGCATTTAGAACCACAGATTCAAGGTCATTAACCATAATTCCAAATAACAAAGGCCCCAAAATCGAACCCTGACTAACACCAGATCTGGTATGGTAGGGAAAAGACACAAAATGACCGTGCTGAACATACTGCTGTCGATCGCATAGATAACTGGAAGAGAAATTAAGCAGATTAGGAGAGAAACCAATACTGTAGAGTTTTTGAAGAAGCACATCGTAATCTACACGATCGAAAGCTTTCTGAAAATCGAAATAAACGACATCCACTTGGATGCCCTTGTCGAGGGACTCGGAAATGGTGTTAGTCAGGATTAATAGGTTCGTATTAACCGAACGGTTCTCCCTAAACCCATGCTGAGAGTCACCCAAAAAAGGTTTTAAAGATGCAGAAAGTGTCCGATGGAGAATGGACTCAAATAGCTTCGCAACGGTAGGAAGTATGGCGATAGGCCTATAATTTTGCACATTGCCAAGGTCCTTGGACTTTGGGATCGGCCTAACACGCGAGATCTTCCATTGCTTGGGATATGTGCCCGTGGAAAGCGATAAATTAAATAAATACAGAATAGGTGCAATTAAATACTCTTTACAACCCTTCAAAATGAAGGCTGGAAATTTATCAGGCCCTACCGCGCTATTCTTTATATATAGCTTTATATAAAGGCACGCAACTAATACCTTACACATTCGAGTCTTTTTTAACACAGTTCTTACCAACGCTAAACTTAATATTATATAGCAGTATACTAGTGTAAAAACTAGATGTATTCCCTGTTTGAGCTAACACGTTCGCTACCGAGGATAACCTTGAGAGCCCCATCTGACGGTATCGCGAAGGAAATATTTTTTGCTACCCTTTTGCGAAAGTGGGCAAGAAATATGCACTCTTTGAGATAGCCGGGTTAAGTTTTTCGATTGGTTTTATGATGTATGGACGGAAACTAAATATTTCGGTCTATGAAGTTATGTAATGCTATACAACTGTAGGCAATCAATACGATTCTAATACATATTGGGTTTAAACTTTTAATTAGATGCGATTCAACAAGATCAACACTCCGAAAATTTACGCATAATTGTCATTGATTGAATAAAGAATATTATTTACCTCTACTCAGTAGAACACCCAAAAATTTCGGAGTTTCGGTTATTCAAAATCATCATCATTCTGAATGTTCATAATACCGAAAGCGCTATCGCGCCAAACGATCATATAAATTTGCTGTAAATGGTATTTTACACAATATAATTAGTTTAGGTTCATTCATTCATAATTTAAGCTTTCGCTCTTGTCGGTGGAGTAATCGCCACTCTTCACTATTTCTTGATAGTGTTTTGGTCCCTGATACGACACGGTGCCCACTTTCTCTTTCATTTGACTAAAAAACGTAATTCTTGGTCTTACTCTGCCTCTTTTCCCGTTCACTTTGCTTTCCAGGATGTTCAAAAAGAAAGGATCATGTCGCATCAGGTGTCCAATCGTCCGTCCTCTTCGATTTTGAACGGTTAGGTTAGGTTAGGGTTATATAATAAAACCTAAATAATTAATAGCGTTACACGATCTTACGAGCTTTCAAAACTTATTGATTCTATTAGTAACCAGACGTAACTTCCACTTGACTACACTTTCAACCACAAAAGGATCAAAGGACATCAATAGTCATACGGTCACAAAGGTTGAGCCAATTTCATGCGCATTCGGTTCTGGCTTCAGGCTGAATTATAGCTGGCTAAGAACATTAGGCTGTTTGAAGATTACCGGAGGTAAGATTTATTTGAAGTTGAATCTTGAAGGTGCTTAGACGTTGATGTAGGATACATAAGAGGTGTATCTGTATAAGTTTATGAGTTAAATTTTGATCAGCTTTTGATGGTCACTTTAATTGTGCAATAGATAAATGACAAAGCACCCATCACTTTCCGACACATCACTTTCAACACCTGGAACCCGCAAATGTGGGGGCTATGCTCCTAGCAAGTTTTATCCCCATGTTATTGCCTACAAGCG
Organism: Apotomis turbidana; assembly: GCA_905147355.2. NCBI lineage: Eukaryota > Metazoa > Arthropoda > Insecta > Lepidoptera > Tortricidae > Apotomis > Apotomis turbidana. Next base: position 6,474,987 of record LR990295.1, on the reverse strand, counting down.
TAGCGTTACGAAAGCTTCGGTTGCAAACGTGTCAAATGAGTGGTTGGACCAATCCCTCGGGCATTCAGTTCCGGTTTCAGGCTGAATTATAGATGGCTAAGAACATTAGGCCGTTTGAAGATTACCGGAGGTAAGATTTATTTGAAGTTGAATGTTGAAGGTGCATAGAAGTTGATGTAGGATACATAAGAGGTGAAGCCGTATAACTCTTTGTTAAGTGTACAAAAGATAAGTAGATTTTAAACCAAAAACATAGTTTTAATTATAATGGGAAATATATAATTAGAAGCCTTATAAAAGCTACACTACGATGCAACCCTAAGGCATGCAAGAAGTAAGAAATTAAAATATTCAATGGCTCTTGCATCAGGTTCATTGGTCCAATAAGTAAGGCACCCGTGTTGGCCCGGAAAGCCGTGGGAGATGCAGGTTCAAACCCTGCCTGAACCATTAAATTATAAAAAAAATGCTTCTTTGTAAGATTTGCTTATAAAAGTTTGTGAGTGAAATATCAGTCGGCATACACTCGTCCTCTTAATCACGCTATACATAAAAATCACCCGCCACTTTCTGACACTTATCACTTTCAACACAGGTAATTCGCTCCGCCGGAGCTTTGCTCCTAGCAAGTTTTCACTTCATATGCATTTTCCCAATGTTATTACCTTCGAGCTTAGCGCTACAAAAACTTTGGTGGTGAAAGTGTTAAATGAGTGGTTGAACGAATTGGTTTAAAGATTAGTGGGAAATTCAGATTTATTAGAAGTTAGATGTTGAATGTGCTTAGAGATTCCAAACTTTATTCAAAATATAACAGAACAAAATAAACAATAACCAATTAAAATAAGAAGTTTGAGTATTTTATTATGTCTGAGACTCACGATAGTTTTCTATGTAAAATTAAAATAAGTCTTATCTAAATCTAAATAATGCTTAGAGATCGATGTTGAAGAAATATTTAATACGAGATGTAGCTGTATAACAGGTTTCTGAGTTAGTCTTCAGTTAATATGACATGCTTCATATTTTAAAATAATACATTGATGAGAGCTACTCGAATCAGCTCGACGTCTAATTTAGTGATGGTGAAACGTGGGACAAATAATTATAATTTACCAATAGTGACCTACTGCTATCTTTTTTAAAAAACCGAACTCAGACAGTAGAGGTAACGTCAGGCGGAAAAAGATTGCGGTCTAGGCCAGGTAGCGTGACGGTCGGGATACCACAGTGTGATGGTACGGCTCGTGAAGTGATCGTCTAAGTTATAGCTGTTTATGTAATTGAATAAAGTTCAATGGGAATTATAGCTTACTGTAAGGTTAAGAGAATTTGTTACTACTTTTACATACATCCAGGCTGAAGCAGTTATAGCTATCTGGCTTCTAGAGGTCGGCGTTAGTGACATCGATTCTGTTATTAGGACAAATGAAGTAGCCTCCATTGTACGGGTTTTTGTTCCCGTCGTGAACAACCGATCGCCCGCAATCACAGGGGAAGCCTACGCACAGGTAGACCAGATACCTGGCCTCGTACTCGAGTTATAGGGGCGCAGTTGACCCTCTTTCGCTGAGAAGCGGTTTATTGCCTCGTATCCGAAGATGAGGTCTTGTTAATGGGCTGTGAGCCCGCCCCATTCGACCCGGGTCATAGTTTATTTAAGTGTTGGTATGCAGATAAGTTATGTTTTGATTTGGCCAAATCAAAGGTCGAGGGTCAATCTGCAAGACATGGCGTGTAGTAGAGTGACCGGCGATCGCCGCTGTCACGCCTTTGAAACGGAATGGTTGTCACGCTACCGACTGCTTCGAGTCAGTTTCGCTATCTAGATTCAGCCTGCATTGTCCCACACTTAAAGGTTAGGCCTTACGACGCCTACCTTAGAAAAATATCACCTTTCTCTGCTAATACGCCCACTTAGCCTCCAACTGGTCCGGTGCTCGCCGCCCTCAGTAGTCAACCGCAGCCAAGTGTGATCCATAGTTATATACTTACGTAGAATGAGTAGGTAAATGTGTAAGTATTCGCCTTCAGGTGTCGCCCCACGTCTCCGCGTCAGATCAATAGGTAGTAACGGGTATTCAAAGAATATCCTAGTGAGTATTGTCCTAGATGGGCTTTGTAAATGAATGCCTGACCCAAGGTCCATATTCCATTATCTCTGATTTACTCGACTGACTGCCACACAGTCTATATTCGTCTTTAGGTCCAACTAGGTCTCAAAGAAATGATTCGACTGATATCGTTTTAGAACGGAAATCGTAATTGAGTATAAGATACGGTTTTTTGATATCGGAGGTTCAGTCCTAAAGGTCGCTCTGGCTGTAACAATTATTAAACAATCTAGCTATGTACTTAGGTTTTATGGACCACGACCTTAGTGGGGAACCTCCGTTATCAATCCCGAAGGGTGCCTACCAATGGGATGAAATAAAAATATGGAGTTGTGCAAAAATTAGATTTATTTTATCAAAATTGTTTATCTAAATTTATTTCACTTTTAGGTAACTTTGCAAAAGAAACTGTTCGATTAATTAGACTATGGTTGATGGGTTGCATCAATGACATAGCCGAGTGTTATATTCCTACCAGCCATACTAATTTAGAGGGAAAACATAACACTCAAATTAAAAACCCTCTAGGCTCTTAAACCTAGTTATACACACATGCACACAAAAGTTTACAGTCTTAGTGCTAAGAGTTGTCCCTAACTATCAAATTCGGGAGGAACAACAGTACGAGAGGCTAACCTTCAAACTTTACTTAAATCTTCAACACAAAAGCACGTATTTACAGCTAGGGTGATTTCACACTTGCACTCCTAATTTGGTTCTGATTAATAACGGACCATTTCGATTTCTATAGTATTATTTTCCCCGTGGAGCGCGGTGTGTGTGATCCGACGCCACCAATCACTAAATCGCACACAAAAGTAGGCGCAAATGATCATCACTATAATAGCCAACAGTACCCCTAAGAGGACTGGTAATTCCCAAGACGTAGGGCCGGGGTGGGGTTGCTTGTTGTGACCTAGGCGGTACAAAACATCTAGGGCACCCTCCGCGTCCATAACGGAAACTCGCGTGAATAGGATCTACTGACTTTAATATGAAGGGGAGATGCAAAATATGAATCACTCTAATTGTTTCGGACAATGATGGTATTAGAGTACTTTACCGAGATGTCTAAGCCTTTCCCTGCTCCTAGCGTTTGTCAAACGCTAATCCGTCTCTCGCCTGCGTTCGCCGTCTCGCCTCGCTGTAGACCTCGTCCGCCTCGTTCAGACGAAGTTCTCGTCTCACTCGTTCCGACACAGAGTCCTCTTAATCACTAATCACTTAAACTATATTTCCTTTACTTTATTAAAAACTTATTATTATTTTTACAAAGGAAAAAAAAAGAATGGCCACAGTTGACGCTAGTCTCGAGGAGATCTCGAGTGCTCGCAGCGCGGTTCAAAACGTAACTGTCCAAGCCTTCCTCCGGTCCGAGTCGAGCGGCCTTCCTCCTGGTCCATGCCACACCTCCTGTAATCCAAAATTTCTCCCGCCAGTCAATGTGAACAATGATCCGAACCCCACCCCGAACTAGTCATGCTTGGTTATTGGTCATTGGTTTCAGCGTCAAGTGACACGCCCCTAGATTCATTAGAATTACTTTGTCTGTTTGTCTCGACGACATTAAGATTAATGCTTTGCACATGTGCGCAGCTTCAAATTTCTCCCCATCGCTCTGAAAAGGTTGCGCAATATAGTTTTACGACGCCCCGTTGTGTTGTTTCTAGAATTGCCTATATTTAACTCTTTTTTCTAACTTGCTTCCTTAGAATTAGATTTAACAATCTGTGAGAGAGTTCGGCAGTTAAGAACAATTTATTGCGTAATAAATTTCCCGTCACTCTTTGTCTTTAGTGACAATTTAAAATTCTAGCGAAATTGTTTTTAGTATTAGAAATAACATCGGGTTATTTATGGGTCGCGCAGTATCTATTATATTTTGGATTTACGATTCCAGCCTGCCAGACGTGATTTCGAGGTCTCACGCTTTCACAATACCAAAAAAATTATAATAGTAGATCTGACCATCTCACACTCCCCCAAATAGATTTGAATTTGGCCAGGAATTCTATGCTCCCACACATGTCCTAGACCAAATTAAAATCTATTTCCAACTCTTCATGTGAAACGGCAAATCTCTGATCCGTTAGTTCCCACGACTATCCCTTGTTTTCCCACGCTCATCATAAAGCTACGTTGTGGTAATAAAACCCTAAACAGTCTAAGTTCCGCATTGTTGTCCGAGTCGGTTATCCTATTGTGTTTTTTTTTTTTTTCTCCAGGTGGCGCTTGCACTTCGCAACCTCTTTGTTAGTCAAGTCCTAATCAACATTCTACCTGTAGGCCCTACGTTTTTTTGTAATAACGAAACAGGTGGATTGCATTGTAATTTCCTTCGACCCTGTTAGTGCGCGTGTCTATTAAGGTGTATACATTGTTATATGGCACGGCCCCTATTGTGAAAGGTCCCTTATACAATCGCATGAATTTTTTCGTTAATTTCTTGTCCGCGTCCGATTTAGCGAAAATTTTAAGTTTCACCAAATCGCCTATTTCGAATTGTATCAATTTATGGTTTTTGTTATAATGGAGTTCCCTACTTTCTGCCGCTTTCATTATATTCTGTCGGGCCTGTTGTCGAATATGTTCGAGATCCTCCGGTGGTTCTCCTACCCCGCCTAAAATGCCGTTTCTGAGGTCTGTAGACAATAAGGTCCTTTTTCCCCAAACTATCTCATTCGGTGAATAACCTGTTGTGGTGTGTACCACCTGATTATAGCAATCCTCTATTTCCGGTAGCAGATCTACCCAAGAGCGGTGTGATTTGTCGCAATAGGTTCGGAATAGCCTACCTAACTCTTTATTTACTCTCTCCGTCGAGTTCGGCCGCGGATTCCTAACGGATGTATGCGTCAGTTCGATACCTAGCTGCCGCACACCTGACTCGAAATCCTTTGAAGTGAAGTTAGTGCCCCTATCTGAACATAGAGTCCTAATCCTCATCTGTACATGAAACTTCTTTATGCATGCTAACGTCGCCCTTCCACTTGCTCGACGTAACGAATATAGTTTAATCCATTTGCTATAAGCGTCCTGTACCACAAATATGTATTTGAATCCGAAACGTCCCGCTGGTAATGGTCCATAAATGTCGCAAAACACTTTCTCCCCTATTTCCCTTGCTATCACAGTCTTAATCGGTCCCGTATGAGTTTCCCGCGCGTGCTTCGACTTTTGACACGCCTCACAAGCTCTTACGATTTTACCTATTATGCGAGACATATCAGAAAAATAATACCGACGCTTCATTAGTGCATATACCTTGTAACGTCCAAAATGACCTATCTCCTCATGTATGCTAATGATCAGATCTTGCTGTAATTCCTCGGGGACGTAGAGCCTAAATGTATCCTTATGTATGTCCGATCTATAGAGAATTCCCTCTTTAAGCACGTAGTACTTTGACTCGGAGGTACCTATAGTCTCCATTCGACTAACTATTTTCCTAGCCGCCTCATCGCGCTCCTGATAATTCCTGATCTCCTTCCACCTGCTCTGTACCACCCGTCCTAACGGTACTTTGAATAGGTTCATCTCAGGCCCTACTGTCTTATTAGTTAATACGTCGGTAGTCCCTTTTATATGCCGGGATAGTACGTCTGCTACCGTGTTGAGTCGTCCTTTCACGTGTTCAACAGTGTAGTCGAACCGCCCTATATAATGTACCCATCGTATCATCCGCGCGCTCAATAATTTACATGTTTGTAAGAATATCAAACTTTTATGATCGGTCCTAATGATTAATCGCGCGCCTCTCAGGTAAGTTTCAAATTTTGACAAGCTGAATATGATCGCCCATAGTTCTTGTTCCGTAACAGTCCATCTAAGTTCGGTCTCCGATAGTGACTTACTACAAAACCCTATTACCCTCTCTTCTCCCTCGCTTGTTAACTGATAAACGTAACCCGAAACTCCCAAATTGCTACTATCGGTCTGCAAATAATAAGTCTGTTTAGGATCCGGGTGTGCGAGAAGTATCGTGTCTACAAATAACCTTTTAACCCTTTCAAAACAGTTATTTATCTCCAGTGTCCAGGACCATTTTGTATTTTGTTTCAATAGGTCACACAATGGCCTAACTTCCTCACTATATTTGGAGATAAACTTTCGAAAGTAATTTATTAAGCCTAGAAAACCCCGCAATTGTTTCGCCGTCCTAGGTATGGGGAAACTCATTACGGCTTCTACGCGTTCGGGATCCATACGCACCCCGTCGGTGTTTACTATGTGCCCTAATAATTTCACCTCTACGCATAAGAATCGACATTTCCCTAATCGGCCCGTAAGTCCCGCGGCTTCTAACCTGCCTAGTATTTGGTCTAGATGCGCTAAATGCAACCCTATATCCCCTGTAGTAAATATGACAATGTCATCTAGATAGTTCACGCAAAATTCCCGTGTCCCTGCCAATATCGAATCCATCGCCCGCGAAAACCCCGCCACAGACGTCTTTAACCCTTGAGGCAAAACCTGATAGGTATAGGTCCTTCCCATAAAAGAGAATCCCGTGTATTTCCTCGAATTCCGATGCAATGGTATTTGAAAATAAGCATTATTTAAATCGATTAAACTGATGTAATTTACCCCGTGAAAAGATTGCAAGATTTCTGACGTGAGTGGTGGTGAACCCGCATCACCTATCATTTTCTTATTGAGCTCCCGTGCGTCTAACAATAGCCTTATTGATCCATCTCGTTTCTTTGTAAACGTGAGCGGGCTGCAATACGGAGTTGCCTCTTGCTTGATGACGCCTAATCTCTCCAGCTCTTCTAATTGTTCCCTAACCTGCTCTCTATGTGCCAAAGGTACCGGGTAACTGTGCCTCACAAAAGGGGTTTCGTCTATCAACTCGATAACATGCTCGTACCTATCGGTTAATCCCAACCTGTCCGTGAACACCTTACGATGTTTGTCTAAGACAGGTAATAAGAGCACCTTTTGTTCGTTACTCAAGGACGAATCGTCTAAGTGGTATTCCTTTCCCTTGTTGTCTTGTCCTATTGTGCTAATCGGCATACTATGTCCTACTATCCCCGCTCTTTGATCTAATATTGCATTAATAGTGGCGGCATTCGCCTCTCCCCCTAATCGTTCGATCTGGCAATCAGAGTTCAGTCTAACGCTAGATCTAACCCCTAGGTGTTCGATCGTTAGTGTACGCTCTAACCCGCAATTTACCACTCCTTTCACTCGTTCAAGCCAATCATATCCCAGTATCAAAGAACGAGGTAATCGTCTCATAATGAGCACCGGTGCCTCGACGAAAGTACTACCCAATTTGAACTCTATTAGTACTAGCCGATTCGTGCTTTCACTCCGCGACCCGAACGCCCCTTGCACCTGTATAGCGGGGATAGCGACCTCAGGTAGATCACCCTTTTCCCTCAAAATAGAATCGTACAATTCCCTAGTTATCCCGCTGATCTGGCTCCCAGTATCTATAAGAGCGTTCATGCTTCTCCCATACAACCACACACATACCTCAGGTAACCTAGGTAAAGAATAATCTGCTCCGGCATACGTTGGTTCGTCTAACTCATGAAACATGGTGTTCATCTCCTTGCCCCTCCTAGTGCAAAATTCGCACGGCACCCCTATCTCGCCGCATTCAATCACGTGACTAAATTGGTTTTCTAATAAAATTCCTACCCCTCGAACTAACGCCTGACAACTATCTTCGCGATCTCGCGCATCGTCCTTCAGCAACCGCTTCAGTCCTCCTTCTCCGATCCCCAGACTCTGTCCTGGCCTCCATCCTTTGCTAGTAAGAATCTTATAGGCTACCCCCGTCTTCCCGCCTTCCGAAGTCCCTGTTCCCCTTATGTTACACAACAACAAACTATCGGACCTCGCTGGTGTAGGGGACTCTAGTTTTTTGACTGGCCCTCCCCCACAGTTGACGACGGAGTGGAACTCTCACCCTCCTTAACAAAAGTGATTGCTGGCCTCGAACTCGGTCCTGCTGACTCAAACCTAGGCGACGCTGTCCTATTATAATTTGTCCCGTAACCTCGCCGACCTTGACGATAACCCCGTCCTCTTGCTGAGCCTCCTCTACCCCATCTCCTATTCTCTGCCGAAATAGTTGCGGTAATAGGATGCGACTGCGACGTCTGCCTGTCATAACGCCCCCCCCTGATCACTCTGCCAACTACCTCCCTAACGACCTCCCTCGGTTTCTCGAATATATTCTGCTCCATGCTCCTTAGGAAATTCGCCCCGCTCATTATGCTAACTTCCTCAGTCCTAGTAAACCACAACCTCTGTATATCAGTAGTATAATGTCGCATGATGGAGTTAACTATGTCCCTTTCACTGAAAGCAATGGTCAACGACTGCATAGACTCGACCTGTACGGCAAAATGTTCCGACATCGTCATACCTGAGTTGGTAGAATATTTTGAATTTATCAATCTACACCTGACCGACTCCTGAATCTGTTCCGTCCAATACGTACGCCTAAAATCTGCCTCGAAATCAGCGAACGTGGTCCAACCCTTCGAGTACAGATCCATTACCTTACGCGCGTGTCCCATAATACACCCTAGCGCGATATCTATTTCTCGATCCGACCCATTTACCGCCCTTATATACTTTTTTAAACGCTTTAAAAATGCAATAGGGTTATCGAAAGGTTTCCCATCAAAAATTGGCTTGCTAACCGATGGCTGTATTACATATAAGTTTCGCGTTTCCGACGATGTTACAATTGAATTCGCGGATGCAGGGCTATCCGATCCCCGCCTATCTACCCCGCCGGTACCGTTACTCTCCGTCTCTATCGCCCCGTGCGTGGAACAGCTCGCTCCTCTATCCCGCTCGTCTCTTACACTCGAACCTAGCTCCGTTAGTTTCCTTTCGAAATCTCCGATCTTTTTCAAGATCATATCTAGCGTTGCACTACCCACAACCGTGGTCCGCTCCCCTGAATCTATCTCCGCATCGTTGGTTTCGACTGACCCGACCTGACCTAGCCCACGCTTTCCCTTCCTTGTATACATGTTCCGACCGATACTAATATATTTCTATTATGTGCCGCCCTAGCCCTATCACCTGTCAATCTCCTAATACCAAGTCTTGCGCAACCTTCTACACAATAGGGTTAAATTTTAAAACAACACAAAAGGCCAATAATGAAAGCAGATAACACAAGTAAATGGTTCAATTGTAAGCAGTCTCAAAGCGCAAAGAAAATTTAATCTAGTGAATAGGTAAGGACTAGTGTCTCTTCCGCCGCAATCTCCTTCTAAAATCCCTGTAATTTCCAAATAATTAATTATGCAGTTCTCCTCGACTCCCCCAGACATGTAGTATAACTCTTACATAATAACACGCGCAGTGTGTCTCTGCTCCCCCCAGACCTAGAGTAAATGTAATTTAATTCTTACATAATAACATGCGCAATGTCTTAACCTCTCTCCTGAAATTCCTCTTATATACTCAATTACGATTCCTACGTTGTGTTTATTTTTAAGCTAATAAAAATCCAGTCGTATCGTTATTTCGAATACGTACATGGATCCTTGGTCACGCGGCATCAAATTCTGTGATGGTACGGCTCGTGAAGTGATCGTCTAAGTTATAGCTGTTTATGTAATTGAATAAAGTTCAATGGGAATTATAGCTTACTGTAAGGTTAAGAGAATTTGTTACTACTTTTACATACATCCAGGCTGAAGCAGTTATAGCTATCTGGCTTCTAGAGGTCGGCGTTAGTGACATCGATTCTGTTATTAGGACAAATGAAGTAGCCTCCATTGTACGGGTTTTTGTTCCCGTCGTGAACAACCGATCGCCCGCAATCACAGGGGAAGCCTACGCACAGGTAGACCAGATACCTGGCCTCGTACTCGAGTTATAGGGGCGCAGTTGACCCTCTTTCGCTGAGAAGCGGTTTATTGCCTCGTATCCGAAGATGAGGTCTTGTTAATGGGCTGTGAGCCCGCCCCATTCGACCCGGGTCATAGTTTATTTAAGTGTTGGTATGCAGATAAGTTATGTTTTGATTTGGCCAAATCAAAGGTCGAGGGTCAATCTGCAAGACATGGCGTGTAGTAGAGTGACCGGCGATCGCCGCTGTCACGCCTTTGAAACGGAATGGTTGTCACGCTACCGACTGCTTCGAGTCAGTTTCGCTATCTAGATTCAGCCTGCATTGTCCCACACTTAAAGGTTAGGCCTTACGACGCCTACCTTAGAAAAATATCACCTTTCTCTGCTAATACGCCCACTTAGCCTCCAACTGGTCCGGTGCTCGCCGCCCTCAGTAGTCAACCGCAGCCAAGTGTGATCCATAGTTATATACTTACGTAGAATGAGTAGGTAAATGTGTAAGTATTCGCCTTCAGGTGTCGCCCCACGTCTCCGCGTCAGATCAATAGGTAGTAACGGGTATTCAAAGAATATCCTAGTGAGTATTGTCCTAGATGGGCTTTGTAAATGAATGCCTGACCCAAGGTCCATATTCCATTATCTCTGATTTACTCGACTGACTGCCACACAGTCTATATTCGTCTTTAGGTCCAACTAGGTCTCAAAGAAATGATTCGACTGATATCGTTTTAGAACGGAAATCGTAATTGAGTATAAGATACGGTTTTTTGATATCGGAGGTTCAGTCCTAAAGGTCGCTCTGGCTGTAACAATTATTAAACAATCTAGCTATGTACTTAGGTTTTATGGACCACGACCTTAGTGGGGAACCTCCGTTATCAATCCCGAAGGGTGCCTACCAATGGGATGAAATAAAAATATGGAGTTGTGCAAAAATTAGATTTATTTTATCAAAATTGTTTATCTAAATTTATTTCACTTTTAGGTAACTTTGCAAAAGAAACTGTTCGATTAATTAGACTATGGTTGATGGGTTGCATCAATGACATAGCCGAGTGTTATATTCCTACCAGCCATACTAATTTAGAGGGAAAACATAACACTCAAATTAAAAACCCTCTAGGCTCTTAAACCTAGTTATACACACATGCACACAAAAGTTTACAGTCTTAGTGCTAAGAGTTGTCCCTAACTATCAAATTCGGGAGGAACAACAGTACGAGAGGCTAACCTTCAAACTTTACTTAAATCTTCAACACAAAAGCACGTATTTACAGCTAGGGTGATTTCACACTTGCACTCCTAATTTGGTTCTGATTAATAACGGACCATTTCGATTTCTATAGTATTATTTTCCCCGTGGAGCGCGGTGTGTGTGATCCGACGCCACCAATCACTAAATCGCACACAAAAGTAGGCGCAAATGATCATCACTATAATAGCCAACAGTACCCCTAAGAGGACTGGTAATTCCCAAGACGTAGGGCCGGGGTGGGGTTGCTTGTTGTGACCTAGGCGGTACAAAACATCTAGGGCACCCTCCGCGTCCATAACGGAAACTCGCGTGAATAGGATCTACTGACTTTAATATGAAGGGGAGATGCAAAATATGAATCACTCTAATTGTTTCGGACAATGATGGTATTAGAGTACTTTACCGAGATGTCTAAGCCTTTCCCTGCTCCTAGCGTTTGTCAAACGCTAATCCGTCTCTCGCCTGCGTTCGCCGTCTCGCCTCGCTGTAGACCTCGTCCGCCTCGTTCAGACGAAGTTCTCGTCTCACTCGTTCCGACACAGAGTCCTCTTAATCACTAATCACTTAAACTATATTTCCTTTACTTTATTAAAAACTTATTATTATTTTTACAAAGGAAAAAAAAAGAATGGCCACAGTTGACGCTAGTCTCGAGGAGATCTCGAGTGCTCGCAGCGCGGTTCAAAACGTAACTGTCCAAGCCTTCCTCCGGTCCGAGTCGAGCGGCCTTCCTCCTGGTCCATGCCACACCTCCTGTAATCCAAAATTTCTCCCGCCAGTCAATGTGAACAATGATCCGAACCCCACCCCGAACTAGTCATGCTTGGTTATTGGTCATTGGTTTCAGCGTCAAGTGACACGCCCCTAGATTCATTAGAATTACTTTGTCTGTTTGTCTCGACGACATTAAGATTAATGCTTTGCACATGTGCGCAGCTTCAAATTTCTCCCCATCGCTCTGAAAAGGTTGCGCAATATAGTTTTACGACGCCCCGTTGTGTTGTTTCTAGAATTGCCTATATTTAACTCTTTTTTCTAACTTGCTTCCTTAGAATTAGATTTAACAATCTGTGAGAGAGTTCGGCAGTTAAGAACAATTTATTGCGTAATAAATTTCCCGTCACTCTTTGTCTTTAGTGACAATTTAAAATTCTAGCGAAATTGTTTTTAGTATTAGAAATAACATCGGGTTATTTATGGGTCGCGCAGTATCTATTATATTTTGGATTTACGATTCCAGCCTGCCAGACGTGATTTCGAGGTCTCACGCTTTCACAATACCAAAAAAATTATAATAGTAGATCTGACCATCTCAACAGGGATCCGCGCTCGGAAATACTCTCTTCCTGGCGTTTATAAATGACCTGCCAGCGGCCGTAACGGAAGGACAAATAGTTCTGTTTGCTGATGACACGACGGTTGTAGTAAGTGCTCGTACCTATGAGCAACTCAGCGTGAAAATCGTCGCAGCATGCGACCAGCTCAAAGAATGGTTCACAGCAAACGGACTGATACTCAACACCAGCAAGTCCAACGTTATGATGTTCTCTGGCAGGCGCGTACCGGGCGCGAGTATTCAATGTCCTATTCCGATGAGCGACCAATGCCGGTTTCTAGGTCTTACGTTGGACCCCACCTTAAGTTGGAAGCAGCACGTGGACTCACTGTGTATTAGGCTAGGCAGTGCTGTATTTGCTCTACGCAAATTAAAGCCATTAGTGTCCAGTGATGCACTGCGACAGGCTTACTTCGCTTATTTTCACTCGCTTATGACCTACGGTGTTATTCTTTGGGGCAATTCTACTGACGCCGACAGGGTTATGCGAATACAAAAACGGGCATTAAGAATAATGGCAGGTGTAAACCAGCGTCAATCGTGTAGGGAATTATTTACCGAACTCCGAATAATGACCCACTATTCGCATTACCTTTTTGAGGTGTTAATGTTCACAAGAATGCACTTGTCAGAGTTTAAGCGAGTGGAAGTGACGGGCAAATGCATTCGTAGTACGGGGCGTCTACGGACAGTTCCGCGACGCACCGTGCTACATGCAAAGAACCCGCGGGTTATAGGACCAACTTATTATGAGCTCTTGCCAGACCACTTAAAAAATGAACGGTGTGATGTAGCGTTTAAATGCCAGCTAAAGAAGTTGTTGATGGAAAAGTGCCTTTACTCAGTTAATGAATATGTCAAAATAATTGAGTGTACAATTTATCCATAATCAGGTTGACATACAATGAATTTTGTATTGTGTTAGATCATAAAAATAATTTAACATTACTAGATTAATTGAAATTGTAAACATGACATGGAATTAATTTTTATTTTGATGTATACCTATACACTTTGTTAGTATTAGAATTTTATAGATATATTTGATCGTAACTACACTATTGTGTACTTACATGTTATTTATTATTTTCACATTTAATTTATCTTAAAGTTTATTGTATTAATATTATGAATATCATTTTTGTTTTAACGATCCCATTCCGAAGAGTAATATAAACTGACATGTACTTGTATTCATAAGAAATTTGTAATGGTGTGATAAATAAACTAAACTAAACTAAACTAACTAAATACAAAACTGTTCGGATGTGACGGGAGAAAAAGTAGTTTAATTCAAATAAATGTAGAAAATTATCTACCACTATGAGACGATCTTAACCATGAACTCAGTAACGTGATATTTTCTGCACATTAACCATTTAAATATACATTTAGTCCATTGTCTTCATTATATTTAAAAAAGTAGTGACCATTTGGCTCATAGAAAATATAAAGAGCTTTTTATTCGATAAAATGGTATGTCACAGTATTGTGTAAGGTATTTTTTTTTAAGCGGCGATAATATTTTAACGAAAGATAGTAAACACCAAACACCACACAACATTCTACCTCTCTGCCCTCCGGAAACGTGTTTTCTGCTGAACCTCTCAGCGGTTTCTCCGGACTAGGGTTCCGTAGTAAATGGCAAGGGTTTGTGAGATCGAGTTGCGGAATTAAGGCGTATTACACTAATGCACGATGTAGTTTATTAGGCTTGGGGCAAAAATGGTGAAGCTGTTTTGTCCTATTTGTATCTGAGCATTTAATACGCTCTTAACAAGACCTCTCGGGGCAATTGCAAGGTTTTTGATGATATTATAAATAACACTTTAAATTTATCCTTGATCTCCTGGTCTAAAATTTGGCTTCAATAAAAGGAAGCGAGTTAATTTTAACGACACGGTTGTCGCAGCGGTATTGCAGCTGCCCACTGAGCCAACGGTCCCGGGTTTGAATCCCGGCATGGGCAAATATTTGTGTTATAAAGTCGAATATTTTGTTCTTGGGTCTTGGATGTATTTTATGTATTTAATATTTACATAAGTATGTACCTATATCGTCGTCTAGTGCCCATAACACAAGCCTACTAGAGCTTACTGTGGGACTAGATAGATTTGTGTGCGTTTGTTGGATATTTATTTATGTATTATTTTAAAATATTGCGTTTCTAAGATATCATCATAAAATGTGATCATGCTTCCGTAGAGAAATTTAGCAACTGGGTGTGTTAATTTCTAGATTATCTTAAAGTTTTAAAAGAAAACAGACTTAACTACATATGCCTTATAAAGTGAGCTTCTTCATTCTGAAATCCACTGCTGATATGATGCTGTTTTATAAATGTATTGTAAACATTTTTAGGTACCTAATGGATGTAACTTAAAAAACATATTATATCAAAGCTGAAATGTTTAATGCCTGACAAAATTGGGTAATTACCGAACTAATATGTTTTTTTTTTCTTATAGATTCTGAATAAAGACTTGAAAGTATTATAGTCGTTCGTATATCTTCAAAGAAAATTTATGTTATTCGAAATAATGCTCAAGCATTCCAGGTAAATACATTACTTTATTTGCCTCTGTTTGTGTCTCGATTGCGGCGGTTTATAAACACAGTGTTGTAAAACGTTTACATTATTTAACTGCTACATTAAGTATGAAAAAAGCGAGCAAAGCATCTGGGTCAGAGTCCCAACAGCCTGTGAACTTATTTCTCTGGGGATAAGGTGCAGATTGGCTCGGCAATGAAGGTCATTAAGTGGAAAGTGGGATAGTACATCACTCATGCTTTGCTGAGTTTTTCGTTCAGTTAAGCGGAGAATTGAACAGTATATTGAAGCGTAAAGCTGTAAAATTGACAATTGACTAGCTGTGTGCTCGTTCGCCTACAACTTTGAACCCATATTTTAAAGCACTATAATATTTTTATCCACACCCATATTGTTAAATTACTGCAACAAGTTCAGATACCATAGGTGAGGTGTATTACACTAATGCACCCTATATTACATGGCAGCCACCAAACCAGAGATGTTATTTCATAACAGTACTACTATATCTCCCGCGTGTTCACCTTGACAGTATAAAATATGATACTGTTAAGATGAACATGAGGGCCACGACGCTAGGTCACCTCATAATATATTCCTCTGCTCCGCGGATTGACTAGCAGGACTGAGTGCTTCCTAACTTCATAAAAAATCTTTGATAATTGATGATGAATACGTACGTAGATAAAGTAGTGTATGCAACTGCACATAATTAATGCTCATTATGTAACATTTGCATAAACTACTATAGAACTAAAAGACATCGTAATCCATCCATGGTCAATCAAATTTGAGTAAATGCGAATATTTATTGTTTCTCAGTGTAGCGTAGCGCCTTGTATTTTTGGTTTTATTTTTTTTAGTGTTAATGATATTTTTTACCAATTTTAAAATGGACATGCCTGGTATATTATTTTATATTCATATATCTATAAGAAGTTTGAAAACAAAATGTATGAACCTAAGAATAATAATTTCGGTCTCTTGGTCACGCAACTGGGGAAAAAAATTAAATGCCAAATGGAGCGCTCGAAATAATAAAACCAAAGAAATCAAAATAAATATTTTATCCCGTATTAAAACGAATAAAAAATGAAATAAAACTCGAGCAATATCGCACAGAAATACTCATAAACCAAGCTACAGGGGGTGCAAAGAGGGTTCCATACTCGGCTTACTAACCAGTATAAGGAGACCTTTTCTTACTCCTAAAAATCATGAAAAGTAGGAGTTTTCCGTGAATTATATGAGCCAGGTTATGTTGGACAAATTATATTTTGTTTTCTGGTTTTGTAAGGAAAATGGCTGAACAGTCGTAAGTCCCGTGCACGTTGCGTATCGTAATGAGTGTTGAAATGTTTTAAGGATCGGTCAAATGGGAGGGTTGTGTGGCGTTAACCTAATTACTTTAGCAAATGTATGGTGGCAACTTACAGCCAAAGTCGTTGTTCTGCAAACGGTACAGGAATTTGTTGCGGTCGGTTTATTCTTAAATTTAGTTTAACTTTTCACATTAGGAATTTTAATACAAAGTTAGTAGAAATAGCCATAAAACAAATACTACTCTCAGAGCAGCCAAAAATGGAGCGAAAAAAGACAGGGCGTGGATCACGAAATTACGGGACGACAAAGGGATTAAATATAGCAGTAGAGACAAAGTCACTGACATTTGTACAAAATTTTACTCTGCGCTGTATCCTCCTGTCCCGACACCATCCCTCCCATAACAAGTTACGAAGTCAATGCCGCTCTCAAGAGTTTAAAATATCAGAAAAGCCCTGGAGATGATGGTGTCTCAACGGAAGCACTTAAAACTGGAAAAACCATCTTACTGCCCTGTTTAACAAACCTTTATAACTCTATTTTGTTCAGTGGTAAATTTCCTCAAGACTTTTGTCACTCAAATATAATTCTCCTCCATAAAAAGGCGACAAATCAGATATTGAAATTACAGACCAATCAGCTTAATTTCACATATTTATAAGTTATTTATAAAAGTAATAGAAAACCGAATTGCCTCACTCCTGGACAAACATCAACCTCCGGAACAAGCCGGTTTCCGACCCAACTTTTCCACTACCGACCACCTCCACACGCTAAACCAAATAATAGAGAAGTCTAATGAGTTCAACAAAACACTTTACCTCGCATTTGTGGATTACAGCAAGGCGTTTGACAGTGTCAAGCACTCCGCTGTATTTTCTGCCATGCGTCAACAAGATGTCGAAAACACTTACATCGAACTCATTGGATCAATATACCAACAAAGTACAGCAAGTGTCAACTGCATGCTCCCGGCCCTAAATTTCGCGTTGAAAAAGGAGTTAAACAGGGAGATCCGCTATCTCCAAACCTGTTCACAAGTTGCCTACAAGAGATCTTCCAAAAGCTGGCGACCTCTTGGGAAACAATGGGCATCGATATAGGTGGCAAAAAGCTAACCAATTTACGTTTTGCAGATGACATCGTCTTATTCTCCCATTCGGCACCCCATCTAGAGCAAATGTTGCAAGAATTGATTACGGCAAGTCTTGAAGTCGGACTCAAAATGAACAGGGCAAAGACCAATTGCGTGAAACGTAGGGTAAAGGTAGATGGGGAAGATATACAAAACGTCAACGAGTATATATACTTGGGCCAGATAGCATCCTTCGAAAACAGGCAGTCTAAAGAAATCGATCGACGCATCGAAAATGCCTGGAAGAGCTTCTGGTCCATGAAGCCGCTAATGAAGGGGAACCTTCCATTGACTCTGAAGCGCAAACTCGTTGACATGTGTATCCTTCCTATCCTAACCTACGGTGCCCAAACTTGGTCATTAACGGAAGCTCAGAAGTCCCGACTCAAGGTTTGCCAGCGAGCAATGGAGCGCAGCATACTTGGAGTTCGCAGGACTGATCGTGTCAGAAACACCGAACTGCGCTCCAAATCAGGTATTACAGATGTGGGTGTTCAGGCCGCCAAGCTCAAGTGGGACTGGGCAGGACACGTCTGCCGAATCCATCCGGAACGTTGGGCCAAACTATCCACTGAGTGGATACCGCAGGATGGGTACCGGTGCAGAGGCAGACCGAAAAGGAGATGGCGGGAAGACCTGTACGCATTTGAGAACGTTTGGGAGCAACTTGCTCTTCAGCGAGACGACTGGAGAGAAAGAGGGGAGGCCTTTGCCCAGCAGTGGGACGCAAACAAACTAGATAAAAAAAAAAAAAAACTTTTATTGTCATAGCCGCAAACCACACCACACAAGTAATAACAACATAATGTATGTTGTGTATTTCATGTACTAAATCATTCTCTTCATCTCTTACAAGTAGGAAGCTTTAAAGGGTATTGTGAGGATATAATATATATATATATCACTATAAACTATGGTATCACTATAAACTAAATACTATCATTTTGTGGTCATTAAAATAGGGATGTCGACTGATGTTACATTCTACGGCATACTGTAGTTACATGAATAAAATTAGCTCAATATGTCATGAAAAAAAGAAAACAAATCCAAAAAATATATAATTATATTATTATATTTTGAGATCTACTTTAAAGGTGGGTCATTGTCAGTTCAAAAAACAAAATTTGGCCCTTCGGTGGTCAAAAGTTAAGAGCTTGTATGAATCTAGGTAATGTTGCTATTACATCGAATTATAGAAGAATTATAGGACATATCGTGAAATTGGGCTTATCATGGTCAGAAGAAGTAACTTTACCAACTCACCAAATTTTATTGAAATCTGAAAAAAGAAAGAAATCGACAACAAAATAAAAATTGGCCCAATTAAGAAATTATTTTGAGAACCCTCATAGTTTAACAAGAAAATAATTGTACGCCAACTATGAGCTTAAACGCACTTTTTCACGGTGAAAAAGGCAAATTACTAATTGTCTCCATACAAATATTCGTACCTATAATATAATATAATGACGTCACGTTTACGGCTCCGTAGGAATGTTGAACTATGACGGTAATTGCTGCGCTGCTGACTTTTAGAGCAGTCTAAGTGTAGTAGTCCTATATAGACATTTTGATCCCAATAAAAATATAATGGATTGACATCCTACAAAATTAATTTCGTCGTGCCTATTATTGGGTACTTACATGACGTCTGAAAGCTGGGTATGATAGAAAATATTAAGTTACTATTCAAAAGTCTATAAGCCATATTTTATCTTCCTTAGGCGAAAAACCGCCCATTGTTTACCTCTAAGCGAAGTTTTCTCTCTGTATAATTTCTTGTTAGTTTTGTTAGGTTGTCTTGTATTGTATTGTTACGTAATATTCTTAGAATAATGCATTGTAGTTCAATTTTGTGCCTTGCGACAAGAAGCAATAGCGATCTGCGGGTAAAATAAAATATCCATTGCAATGGCGACATACAGTTTACAGAAGACACTTGTGTATGAAGAAACTGTCTGTATTGTAATATCCCTAGGCGACCCACTCGCTTCCGATATAAATCTTCAAGTGTGAGACGGTGCCGTTTGCGGGGTCCGGTCTGTTCATGCTAGCAAGGGCCAATTAAATATGTAGCAACCGCATTCTAGTGTTAAATGAAGTAAATATGACAAACTTTACCCTATACTCGCCCTACTATTTAATTTGCTTCCGATTTGACTCTGTGCTCGTATTAGGTTACGTGAATTGCATTTTACCCAAAAAACCAATACAATACAGTTCACAGGCATATTTGCAAATATCAAAAGTGAGAACCTTCTGTGCCCCTTGCAAAGTTACTATTGTAGTCAATTTGCAAGTCTTTCTTTACAGATCTCCAAACAGTTCCTTATAAAACAGTTTACACCGGGGAATCGAACCGACGCCCCTCGCCATCGTACGCAAACACTCCGACATCACACGCGTCAATATTTGAGAGGCTTCACAAAGGGCCTCCGCAAAAGTACATACGAGAAACGTTTTTAGGGTTTCGGATGCGAAGCGGGTAAGTTCGGAGTTTGGGATACTTGCGATCGGGTTTAATCCATTTGGCACTCAGTCATTTATAAAAAAAAAGATTTTTATAACACATCAAATATAGAATTTTACACAATCAACCAATAAAATACAGTTCTCAGGTAGCAAATATCAAAAGTGAGAACTTTCTGTGCCCCTTTCAAGGTTACAATTGTAGTCAAGTAACTTTCTTTAATCTCCAAACAGGTTCCTTATAAAACAGTTTACACCGGGGAATCGAACCGATGCCCCTCACCATTGTAAGCAAACACTCCGACATCACACGCGTCAATATTCTTGCTTCAATAAGCTTCACAAAGGGCCTCCGCTAAAAGTACATACGAGAAACGTTTTTAGGGTTTCAGATGCGAAGTCGGGTAAGTTCGGAGTTCGGGGTAATTGAGATCGGGTTCAATTAACTATGTTTTTCATTGTTGAGATTGGTTTTCACAGTTCAAGTTTGTAGTTTTCTGGCTTTTAGGTTAATAAATTAATATATTTGTTTTCTTTATTTTCTGTTTCCTCCTGTGCCGATTGGTTGAAAGGTTGTTTGGAAGAGATTGCTCAGTCCGCTCGTTGTTCTTATAGTAATGTTTATTTCTTTGTGTAGATATTTCCTTTTGTAAAATAATATCAGGATTACTTGTGCAATGTCAGAATGATCTGCTCCAGTCTATTCACGACGGAGTCCACGCGCCTAGCCAGTGCCCACATCAAACCCACTCAATTGACAATATTTCAAAAAGTGTTAAGTTTAAACTAATTTCTTTACTTTATTATCACAGAACCCAAAAAAAAAATTGGTTATACGGACAAGTTTTGAAAATATTAAAAAAAAAGGTGAAAGCAGCGTCGTCTTAGAATCAGCACACAATGACGTCACCTTGTGGAAAATTGACAGGCGCAGCCTACAAAAAGATCAGTAATACAATTTCCAAACTAAATCCGCCATAGTAGTGGTCCGACTGTATGATTTACTGCGCTGTGTACACATTATTTGTCGCCTACGACCTTTTCGAATGAGCAACTTTTCAAATGGCTTTATAATCATAAATTGGGATAATTTCGAAAATATAATAATATAGAATTTTTTTTTTTTATCTTTTATTCGATTATATCGGAAAAGGGCCTGGTCAAAAATTTAAATGTTTTCAATTACCCACTGTGGCGCTGAGGCGCTGAGTCATTCTCGTTAGTGGGTATGACCACAAAGTACGCCTCACCAGCCCTGATACAGTTCAAGTCATATGAAATAAAAAAAGGAATACTTGTTGTCAATTGTAAAGGTTCTATTCTATACATAACCATCACGTACACCAAAGATGACATTTGACCTTAAAACTTAGGTAATTAATTTGACAAGGGTCCAAATAAACTTAAAAAAACTGCCCCATTTCAGCTGCCTCATTAATTCAAACAGAAGTCCTTAGTACGTAATAAACCAATCAACCTAATTCGCCAAATTAATTTGCAAAACAAAAAGTACGACATAAACAAAATTTCAAGCTTAATGTATCCACTTAAATTGCTTTCATAAATAACTTAAGCCCAACCACCCTTTTTAATTTACAAAATGGGGTTCATAAAAAATGCTTCGCTACTAAAATCGAAACGTAAAAAGTTGAGCAAGTTTGTTTTATTTCATGGTGATGTTGGTTCCGTATGAACGCATCTTGTTTTTATGCAAGTAGAAAAATAAAACGTCCTTTTTAACTAACTACGGTGAAGAAAGAAGTTTAACGCTAACGACGTCATGGGCTGGGATGGGGTCTAGTATTATAATATTATAATGAATACACGTTACATTTCATCATCCCATTGCCCTTATACCATTCATTTGGGGTCGCCGCAGCATGTTTTCTTCCGCCATTCTTCCCTATTACTCGTCATCTCGTCGTTTACTCATCATCTCGTACGTTTATCTTCTTTTTCACATCACCTTTCACACAATCAATCCATCTTTTCTTTGGTCCTCATTCTTCTTCTATATTTCTGTCCACATTTATACTTAATGCTTTTTTGTATTCGTAGCTCTCCTCTCGTATAAATAAATACACGTTAACGTTAAAGGCGTATATAAATATAAAATAAATATATATTAATATAAAAACAGGTTACATTTATTTAGCTCAATAATATCGAAAAAGCAAGTATCATGGTTCATTAAATGGATCCCTCCTAATACAGAACCCTAAAAAAAGTAAGTACACATCAGGATAAAGTATTCGCCAATCAAGATGAGCCTAAGGGATGCCACGTGGGGTGAAATCTTGTTCGTAAAACATGATCTTTATTATTTGGCTTAAGCTAACATAAGGTAAGGGTGCGATGATGTACGGGGAATGGAAGAGACTTGGACGTAGTTTGTTATAAAAAAGCTGTCGTTTAAATAAAAAATAACATGTTGTGCTGCAATCTCTTATTTCTTTCAAAGCTCACATGAAAGAGCATTCCATCTATCCCTCTCATTATTCGTATTGTATTCAACTGTTTCTATTATCTTTCTCCACTTTAAAATTAATTATGACGATTGTCTTATTTTGTCGATTTTCACTTTTAACACTTTCAGCACAGACGTAAATTAGGAGCTTCGTTATAAGGCACCATATTGTGTACGGCGACTTTATCTTCGGAAAACTGCCACTCTCTTTACAGACGAACATTTGAAATATTTTTATATAAGCGTCTTATGCTTGGCGTTTCTTCTTAACAGTGGTCTCCTCTTGAGAAAAGCCGGTACACTCAGCCATTTAAAAGTGACCTTGTGGCCTACTTGCAGAATAAAGTTAATCATTTCATTAGGCCAGTCTTTTGACTTGAACATTTTTATATCAGAAATTTATGATAGTAACTAAAAATATTCAAACAAAATTTCCAGTGCATTTTTTTAAACTTTTGTAAATTAAAAGACAAAACTGTGTTTCATCTTATCTCATCAGCATTTAGAACGATCACAAAATACCAGTTAATGTCGCTAAAATCGAAGATAATATTAAATGAGTTACGAATAAACGATGTATATTTATGCTAGGCAACCAGATTGAAAATTAAAAACATTGAATATAATGCAGTTTATTCTTGACAATCAGACAGTAGTAGATCAGATACAGATTGAAAAAAATCTCACATTGTCACATCCAGTACCTACTTATTATCCTTGGTGTTAGTACAGGCAGCCGCATTTTTCCCAAACCCTCGATCCCGCGGGATCTTTTAGCAGTTTCGTTATGACGCGGGCGAACGCCACCATTATTGTGAATTAGAATGTAAGACAGGTTCATGAATGAAAAATTTACAACCACTTTGGTCTTGTTTTACGCTCGCGCTCGCTACGGCCGTTTTTGCGGTTGACTGTACGTGTTAAAGACGAAGTTTCTGCCCCATTGGTGTTCGTATGTGAAGCAGTGCATTTTCGATGCAAAATTGTGTTTTGGTAAATTATAGTTGAGAACTGAATTAATGAGCGAGCGAGCGAAATGCATTTGGTTTCGCTCAACATTCTTTCGTACGTCTGAATGTATGAATGTCCACTACCCGATGCCAATAAACTGTTTCACAATCTTGCGCACCTTAAACACATTGTTAAGTATATGCTAATTATTAATTAAATTAATTAAAATAAAGATGATTTCTTGTTGCTCTCGGGGTTGCATTTCTCAACTGATTCTCATGAATATTCAAACAAAATTTCACTTTGAAAAGCACTCATTAATAAATATTAAGACGCTACACTATTGTGGTGATTTATCATAATAGGTACATAATATATATCCGTGCATGGCGTGAAGAACTTGATAAGTCCAAAATGGCAATTGTTCAGGGCGTCGATTTTAAAGTTTGACATTTTCTCCAAAATCCATTTTCATCTTTAACTCGTGTTTAAAGCTTGATTTATAGATAATTTTCCGCGATCTTTTCATTTACCTTACGTATTCTATTAAAATCCTCTTATTTTCTGTGATATAAGACTTATCAACATAGGTACCAACGACTTATCAAGTTATTCCCCATACATTAGTGCCCAAATTGGTGAAAATGTTTTTTAATTTAATTCCTAAAAATCAGTTTTTCATAGTAACTGAAACGTCTAAATTGATTTATAGGTAATTTTATGCAAACTTTTCAATTATTTTACTTATTTTGGTAGGAACATTGTATTTTGTGAGATATTAGACTTATCAACATATTCACCATCGACTTATCAAGTTCACCATCAACTTATCAAGTTATTCCCCATACATTAGTGCCCAAATTGGTGAAAATGTTTTTTTAATTTAATCCCTAAAAATCAGTTTTTCTGTATAATTGAAATGTCTAAATTGATTTAAGGGTAATTTTATGCAAACTTTTCAATTATCTTACTTATTTTGGTAGAATCATTGTATTTTGTGAGATATTAGACTTATCAACATATTCACCATAGAATATAGGGTATCAATTAAACAATTCTATCGTTTCTATACAACTGTTTTGTTTATATAAGGCGATTTAAATGGATTATATCGCGTGTGTTCGTTGTTTGAGTCTCCTGACGTTTCGGCAACTATTTTTGATGAGAAAAACACAAATTTTCGGTGCCAAATACGTCAGAAAGGTACAAACAATGAATAAATATGATACAATCCGTTTGAATGGTTTTATTGTAGTCACGAAACCCGAAGAAAATAAAATTAAAAGTTATAAAAATATTGAATAAATTGTAGTAAATGAATCGTCTTTAATCCAGTAATGCAAAAGCACTTATTCTACAGAAAAACTAGATGAATTTATCTTATTTTTAACTGGCAACATCTTTGTTTTTCTGATCCAATAAATAAAACTGGTCGATGGTTGACAAGGAACCTGTAATGTGAATGATACATACGAAGACACTGTTAACTATACCCCATGGACCTTAACACGTTGTACTAAGGTTTATATTATGTTCACAAATGTACAGTTATCAGTGTTTTCCTTTGTACCAGAGTACCTTTGTACCTTTGTACCTCAGATGTGAGAATAACTTGACAAATCGAAATATACATTTCGATAAATTATGAATAATTAATTATGTCAACTTATTATTTGCTGTGTCCATCAACCTGAAAATGATAAATCGACATATTTTACGGTAGTTGTGTATAATGAGATAAAACGATATATTCATTTGTTATCGTTAAAGTGTGCTTGTCTTCATTCTAATATCTTGATTTGTCAAGTTACGAACGCTATTTTTTTTTTTTGAGAATACGTTGATAAGTTGATATGCAATATTTTTTGTGCCTCATCGCGCTGATATCTCGTTTTGTTAAATAAAATCCGCTAAATATCGAGATATCAATATGATTTCACAGGCCATATCTTCAAAAGTATCATAGATATCGAGTTGTCAATTTTTTTCCTACAAAACCTTGGCCGTAGAAAGCCATTGCGCCAATAAAAAAAAACGTATAAGTCGAGTTATCAAGTTCTTCACGCCAGGCACGGATATATACCTATTAAAGTAGCAATTTAGTAAATAAGCAACTATTTATTGTGAATGAAGAAATCATATTTTTAATGTCTGTCTTGTAAGAAAAACTACATAGAAAAATCATATTATTTTATTCCGAAATATCTAATAAAATGTGTTTACCTTTTTCAGATCACACAATTCTTCTGAAATCGGACAAGAAAAGGTAAGAAAAACAAACAACATTATTTTATTTGCTCTCAAAGATTTTACTTACCCCCTTAGGCCGACAAATAATGTTATAAAACCCAAAACTACTCGATTTACTGGGATACCAAATTTATTGGGATATGCCGGTATACATGCCGGTCCCAAAATCGCATGAGCCTTAATAAATAAACATGAATATAGCTGAATCTATTGGGGCCGCGCAGTAAAATATGATAAGTAAATTTATTCGCGAAAATTGTCCATCGTCAGAAATCGTCATAAAAATGAGCATCACGGAGGAAAAAAGGCAAGCAAGCAGTATTGGGCTTGGATGTGATCCAATAACAGGAGTCCGAGCGATGCCCGCTCAGCTGAAACCAATTTTATATTAGACGTAACTGCTATTAGAGTAATAGTGAATCCGCTACTTGTTTGCTAAAGTTGTGAGCTTGGTAACTTTGTCACGAGGACGCTAGACGGAATTATAGATATTGGACCAATTTTGGTAATAAACTAGTTGCAATTTTCATTTAAGATGTTTTTTTCTTTAATTTCGGATGTAAAATGTAGGCAGTTAAACATTGAATGATTTCAGCTCAAGGATAAACGTTTATTATTATATATTTATTTATTAGCCCTGAGCTAAATTATTGTGATCTACAGATGATATTACGTGTTTGTTAGTGCCATCTGAATAAGGCCCCTCTGTTTGTAGTCTACCTATGAATGCTTGCAAGGCAGAGTTAGTGTGGAAAAAACCTCTGGGTTTAGTATACTCGCTTCTAAAATAGGCAAGTCGGTTAGAAGTCAAGCGTCAAACCAGACGCATGTTTTTAATATAACCTTAAATTCCTGTTTACCCACCTCTTGACACTTTACCTATTGTGTATCTCAAATTATTCTCAATACTATCCCTATCATTATGTCAGTACGTTTCGAAAAACTACTCATATATTTACATACTACCCGCCCATTGGGTTCCTTCATCGTTAGTGCCGTTTTATAGTACAAGAGTCGAGTGAATTATGAGAACCCGGAACCCACATAATGTGGTCTGTTGATAACGATCTGTACTATTGTGTGGGTATGACAATTCCGAAATACGGTCATCTGTTTGGGTGGACTTTAAAGACAATTAAAGGTAATCTAGCTATACCGTTGGTTTTTTTTTTCAATACGGTTTTTGACAACAGTGAAAATTAAGTAACTGTATCATTGAAACCACACAACACTCATTCAAAAATACACGGAACCAAATAAACTACCACTTAGTTTTGGACATTATATTTACTATTTTTAATTGGAGAAAAACTAAAAAGAAGACGTTTGACTACTGATTTGTATGACGTCACAAGCCAGTATCTTCATAAAAACTTCATAATAAGAGATCGTTTTTGACATTTCATAAAGGGTAGCTGATTCGAGCTGTCATCAAATATCGTAATGTCGTATGTGTCAAATTTAGATTTTTAGTATATACCGATTATCTTGTAATGTACATAGTGTACTCCGCTAAATAAAATTTGGTAGATGACGAACATAAAATATTATACAGATGCAAGTAGAGGTGTATCGTTCGCAAGTGATGGATCCAATGGAGTATATCTTCTCATTCATATCGGTAACTCACTCACTCACTGAAGGATAAACCAACTCACTATAGTTCGCATTCACTCCTCAATACAATTTGAACTGAATAATGCTATTTGAGATTATGAAGTTATACTTATAAAAGAAATTAAAGACATAAAAAATAAATAAGACATGAATCGTTCTCCCTCATTCGAGTGACATGATTTGCGCAAGATATTATCATGAATTTACTCGTACACTATTTTTTATCATAGCGGTTAAAAGGTATAATAAAAAAAAGATCCTCTTGTAATACAAAACCTTTGTTAAACCGTTGATGTTAATGAATTTTCAATATATGGTTCCATTGAAAATTGCAAGCTTCGTTTTAATTACAGCTCGCCAAATTGATTTGAATTTGCACGAAAAATGCACCGCATGATTTTAACGAAAAAGGCTGGCTTTTATTACCTTTCTTAGTTTTATGTTACTGACGTTGATCGGAAATAGATAACCACCTTTTTCTATTTTACGTCAGACTTCAGACTTGAAATAAGATAATTACTAACAAAATAGAGAGAAAAAGGAAGCATGAAGAAATTTCATATAATTACCGCAAAAAAGTTACATTATTTTGGAGACTCCAAATTTATAATGATGAAGATTTGTCATAATCTTTTTATTAATGATTTTCTTGTATTAAATTTCTAGTTATTCCTTAAAAGTTCGGAGTCCTTAGGAGTAATTATGTGAAATTTCTTCCTGCTTCATCGTATTCAACCGGAAGATTACGAAAGCCGTTAGTTATAATCTACTTATAGTGCAGGGATAAACAGTGGATAATATTGTTGTAACAATGTAACATACTTCTTACAATGTAACGTGTTCATTTTCTATCGAAATGTCCATGTCAAACCGTCAAAATTGTCTTTAAATGCGTCGGAATTTTACGCGCTGATTGGTTGAAATTTTTGTCAGTCAGACGCACATAAGTACTTACGTTTATTCTTTGTTCATACGTTAGTTTGCCAAACAGACTGACACACGTGTTTGTGGTTTTTAATAGTTTTCGTGAACCTGTTTATTTAATTACAAGAGTACAGACCACGCGATTACCAATATACTGTTATGCCAGAAAATGCATGTTGAACGTTATGGTCGTTAAAATAATAATTGTATCAATTATCATAAAACCAACTAGGTCCAAAATCGCTTTGGCTAAACGCCACGAAATGTTTAAACATAGATGAATAAAATATTTGCCGAGCAAAAATAAATCCGAGTTCACTTTTGTTTGATTTCTTCCCCAAAAAAGCCGCATTTCTACCCGCGGGCGGCATCCCTTATTTGTACCCACTAAATCATGCGGAACAGAAATTCAATCAACCACCCCGAACACCCAAATGGGATATTCTATGTCGAATATTATTTTTCCCCAAACTGACACCCCTGAACTAAATATTTTATTGTTTTATGATGTTTAGTGGTTTTAAATTCACGAGGGTTGCGCTTTATAGAAAGGACATACGTATGAATAATTCTGCATTTTAGGGGGATTCAACATTTTGTTTATTTTTTATCGGCTAGAAAAAAATATGATCCAGTCAGATAAGGGCAGAACAACTAATGGAGGGTATAGGTTTTCAAAGTCTATTAAATACATAAGTACTCCGTCAAAATGCATTTCACAAGTACAAAAATATAAAATATTGTGTTATACCGCCGTCAAAAATATTTTAGTACAATTATTATTATGAATAATTTTATTCATGAAACTTTAAGCCTTAGAGACTTATGATATGAAATGGGATATAAAAACATCTTACTTTATTACTAAACATCTTGCCAAAACTGCACAAAGATCAAAAACATCGTAACGAATTGTTATTATTGCTGGAATATTTTACGGAATCAAAATCACCGAAGACGAATATTGGAGTCGAATTTATTTTAATCCCTCCGTCCAAATTGAAAGCTACAATCCTATCATTTTGAATAATACTTAAGGTCTCTTTACGGACTCATTTTGCTAAGTCCATCATCATCATTATACTCTGATATTTTTGTCAAATTGGATGAATCTGGTAAACATTTGAAATTTAAATATGATACGGTAACGCTATAAACGCCGGGATTGGTCAGGATGTAGAAAAATGGTAGCAAACCAAGACCTTTCTAGAACGACAAATATTAGACCAGAGTTTTAGCAATAATAAAACTTCTTTAAATTAATCAGGTAAGTTTATTGATAACACATCTAACAATATTTTATAGGTAGATTTTAATAAAAAATTACGGCGAGGATAATAAGTACTTAGTGTCATAACTAAATAAAGACAAGGAATAAGAGTTTGTGAAGAGAAAATTAATAGTACCTATTGAAGACAATTAATTTTACATTCTTTCACGTGGTAAAAGATTCGTACGATCAATTTTATAAATAATGGGCCACTGAGAGTAAAGAGTAAACCTCAAACTTGATCGGTTCGGTATCGATGTTAATAGATGCGAATTCTATTGAACTTTCTCTTTGGTGTTACTTTTAATAGTCAAAGTACGTGTATAGAAAAAGTTATGCATTTAGTTAAATAAGATTTTATATACCTACCCCAGTGTCACATTCACATCTCCACTTGAACCATCAACAGCACACCCCCTATACCATAACTCGATGCGTCCATTATTGACGCTCGGGGCAAATCGGTCGGAAATCGAATTCAATACAAACGTAATGGGATCGCGATGCACTCTGTTAAGTAAATCGGAGCATTCAGCATCTCGTGAGCCCCGTCAAGACAAGATAAGACCCTTTGGCGAATATTTTTGAATAATATAACATTTTCTTTGTTTTTTTTTTTTATTAAGAAATCGATATGCGGCACCATAAGGTTTTGACTACGATAATTGGTTTCTGTTAGAGCTTTGTGTTCTTTTTAACCGACTTCAAAAAAAGGAGGAGGGTTCTCAATTCGCCTGTACGTTATGTTTGGTACTTCAAAACTTTCGACTGGGTGAACCGATTTAGATGATCCTTTTTTTTTATTTGAAAACCATTTAAATTTGGGCCAGTTCTGACAGACATATATGTGAAAATCGTATAAGTGTCATTGTGTGTTCAATTTCGCTCATTGGGATCGGTTATTCTTTTGTGAAAAAGTGATTATGTTTGAATCACGAAAAGCAAAAAAAAAGTGCAACAAAAAAGAACCAATCAAATCAAAAAAAAACAAATCAAGAAAAGCGAAAAATAATCGAAAAAATGAAAAGTGAAAAATAAATCTGTACATGATCAGCCGATCGTTGTATACATTTGAATTACCGTTTGAAGTTTGGTGACAAACCTCAGGTAAACTTGCGCGGCTTCTGTTTTCATAGTTAATAATTGAGTGGTTTGGCACCGACTTCAAAAGGTGATTCAAATGTAATCTGTACATGATCGGATTATTTTTGACAATTCAGTTTTTTTGAAGTCGGTTATTTTTTTGGGTGGATCAACTTTTCTTGTTATTCTGCCCCGTCACCCAGGAGACAAGTTAAACTTCTTAGAAAAGTATTGAATATTTATAATATTGGTATTTTCAAGAGATATTCTTAATAAGAATGGGCTTATCTGCTGCAATTATAACATTTTTCTTGAATATTTCCGCCGAAAATCGTAGTTTTAGAGAGTAACCCAGGGGACGTCACCATGGCAACAAGCAACAGAAAAAGTTGATTGACCCTTTTGTAAAAGAATAATTGCCTATACTACTTCTTATTTATGTACGACGACACCCAGTAGACATATTAGTATCAAACTGGTTGATAATGTCTAAAGGCATTAATTCAGCCATTTGTACTTATCTTTTGTATTGTGTAATAAAGCTTACATAAATGAAAGCAATGATTGTATTCAAATAAAAATTAAATGGCCGAGCTAGGACTTCCTAACGACACAGATTGCTGAGTGTTTGCTGAGGAAGCAGAGACAATGAAGCACATACTGTGTGAATATCATAGGTACCACGCCATACTTAGAATGAAGGAATTCGGTATTGGCCATCCTGAATCAAAAAAATTACAGGCACTGCCATTGGATTCTATTTTGTCATCCGATATTATGAGGCGATGGAACAATTCTTTGAGTAGTAGCAACGAAGGGTAACTATACAAAAAATCCCACTGAGTCGAAGTATATCCGTAAGGATTTCTAGTATGGTAAGAATAATATAACAATTATATTTCCGATAGGTTGTCGAATAGTCTGCCTCAGGGAAGGTTTTTGAATAATCATATTTTTTTGGTTATACCATTGTATTATAAAGTACAGTGCGTGATACTAGAATACACTCGACATATATGAAGAATGTCGTTTGGGTTTTCGTGAAATCAACTCGTGCAACAATACCTACCCAAAATCTCAATTTCCAAGATTCTGTGTCCATTATTGGTGTTCGGGGCGAATCGGTCGGAAGTAGAATTCAATACAAACGTAATAGGATCGCGATGCACTCTGTTAGGTAAATCGGAGTATGGTTGCCCCATGTCAAAACCTGGTATGTGCTTTAGATCAAAAAAAAAATTATGTAATAATCGATATGATATGGCATAAAGATGTGAATTTTATAATCATGTTTTTAACCTTTTCAAATGTTTTTGTTTTTGTAATGTATATTCATATATGTATACCCATAACTATAGGTTTAGTTAAACATATAATGTTAGCATCAAAACCATCTTTGACCAACTCAAAATGTAGCAAGTCCCACAAAGGATTAAGTAAATTACTATGTTTTAGCCAAGCAAACGATACTTACTAAATTTCAGTTGTAATCAAAAAGCTTCGGTAATTATGATAATTTTTAAAGTCCTAACCTTGACATTCGGTGAAGAGATAGTAGAATAAAACAATTTTTAAACTTAAACGTATTGCTAAAAATATGTCGCTGTCTAGGTTTTAGTATAGGCCAGCCGAGTATTCAGCAGCGTGCGATTGACTCGCCAGATCAAGGTATATCCTGTGGTGAGTGCACCATTCTGAATTTGAATAATTCAACTATTTTAGACTCTGCATACAAGCCCCTGGGACTTTATTGTCAATTCTATGTCCGTCTGTGTCACTCTTAGTGGCTTTCGAAGCGTTTTGGTATTTTGTAGTGCAGCCTACGAAGTTAGCGGTTCTTGATTCAAAATATCGGTACGAGAAAATATTAATGTGATAAGGTCCGCATCGAGAAGAATATGAATTCGAAATATGACGTGCTTTTTTGGTTATAATACCTAAGATTAGGTGTATTTGTGTAAGATTGCCGGATACATATTTAGTTGTATTTTATGAATGTCTCACGAGAGTTTAATTCGATCTCATTTATAAA
Source organism: Apotomis turbidana (assembly GCA_905147355.2). Classification (NCBI taxonomy): domain Eukaryota; kingdom Metazoa; phylum Arthropoda; class Insecta; order Lepidoptera; family Tortricidae; genus Apotomis; species Apotomis turbidana. Next base: position 6,442,371 of record LR990295.1, on the reverse strand, counting down.
GTCCAATGCCCTTTATCTATTAGCCCCTTACCTGGCCTTTAGTTGTATCCTGGAACAGTACTATACAGTAAGTTAAGTGGGGTCGTAACGCGTTACTGCCCCCTAGGGCGCTTTCGTGGCAATTTTAAAGGCACCCGTTTTTCTTCTACGTCGTCGATTGTATTGTCGGGTAAGTGGGGGTTATCTGGGTCGTTATTTACTGGCAATTGGTTTGTATGGTTGCAGACAATGTATGGTGCAGTAAGGGGATAGACCTCGACTGGAGAAGATAAACCGGTTTCGAACAAACGCTGTTCTGTTTTCTTCGATCGTAGTTTTTTGTATATAATCATCATTAAGATCTGAGTTATACATCTATTTTTTGGATGGATCAGGCAATCTGCATCTGCATCTTTTGATAAAACTATAAACAACGCTTTATCTACCTCTTATCTTCTCTTTACTACCAATGCGCTCTTTTATATGCGGTAGATAAGTTAATCCAAAAATGTTGCGGTCCTATGATATCATCAAAGATAATTAATCTTTTTTTAAACAAAGTTATATATTATTTAAAGCTGGCCCCTAATGGGCGAGAAATTCAGTGAACACACATGAATAAAAAAACATAACACATAAAATTGCGATTCTGAATAAAATAAGGAAAAAAATTAATACTTTGAAAAGATAATGATAATTTTTTGAAACAAACTTATTAAAATTGAGAGTCGCCCCACAATTAGCCAAATCAAACATAGAACTTTTTTGAAGTCAGGTAAAAAAAAACTCTAAAACATTTAGATATTTTTGGCATGGACCGTAAAGTTCCCGCACTAAATCACACGGTATAATTGTTTTTGTTGCACAATAGAATAAACTTCAGTGTACATTACCCCGCTTTTTTACTCCGGTCATATTTCTTCATAGCACTTAAGTGGGAGTTCATTAAAACCCAGTTTTACTTTATTTAATGTTTTTATTACGATGTGCAAACGACAGTTTCAGAGTGTCGGGGGACCATGAATCCGGGATTTATAGCGGAAAGTTTCGCATTTTCAAACAAAGTTAAACATATTGCTGGGAGTTGGCAGCGGGTGTAAGGTCACTCGGTGACTGTGCCGGCTGAGTCGGACATCCGTAAGAGATACGAGTAAGGAGATAATTTCGACGCTTTAAATGACATTTATTCGAGATATCAGCCTTATTTATTTAATTCAACTTTATTGTACAAAATACAAAAGTAAAGCGAACTATAAGGCATTATCTACCATTCAAACAGAAACTAGCAGTTGGTGCAGGACCTTATGTGTATAATTTAGCAATGTGCTCTTATATAGAAGTATAAGTAGAGGACACCAAGGGTTTTGAAACAGAGGTGAATTCAAACACCGTCAATTTCTCGGATCTACATCCGTTAGCAAAGCCAAGACGCAAAATTAGGGCCCTAACGGATTTATATATCGAGAAATTGGCGTATTTCAATTCACTTCTGTTTCAAAACCCCTCGGTCTCCCCTAATATAGCTAGCTTCCTGTCGCTGATACAATAAAGAAAATTAAAATAATATCGCATATATAAAAATATTCCATCGCTTTTACGTTATAAAGTAGGTAGAATTTTCTTTACAAGTTTTCTTACAAAACAGTTTCTTCGCTTTTTATTAGTATGCATGCATACAATTGATTACTCTATTATGTAAAAAAATATAATAAGACCGTATATAAGCGTACCTACCGTTTGAAAGCCTTAGTAACTAGAGCAATTACGAAAAAACATTTTACCTATTACAGCAAAAAGGCGGGCTAAAAGCCTTTGTTGTGCCTTCGCCATGCAAACATTTTTATCTAAAATAATGTGGACAATTTAGTTATTTCTCAAAGCAAGTTATTTTACATAATATTTAGAAAAAAATATTGGGAAACAGGGACAAAGTCATACACATTATAATTGTATTCTAACAGATGAAAGGAGGTATTCAAACGAGTTTTGAACCCGTATCATTATTGATCATTTGAAATGTCAGAAAAAATAGGCACTGTAATAAAAATTACCAACAAAACAAAATAAATGTATATTAAGTTTTACACTCACTGTACAGTGACTGTACCCGCTAGATTTGTATGGAGAGTTGTAGTTCTACAAAGTAACCGCCAGGGGCGCCGTACTATTCTCCATACAAATCGTTTACGCTGTCGCTAGCGAGTACGGTCATATTAACTCATGGTAAGGTTCATCCACGTTCAGTCGTTCATCTGTATGACTAGAGGATAAGTTTTTGTTCACAATATAATAGTTTTGGATATTGTTAGTGCAGGTCACGTTCGCTGCGGTTGTTACGTAGTTGCAGTTATATTAATGGCTATTCGTGATGGCGATATTGTCTACTGTAACAGCGTGGTACCTCGTCATAAATAGAAAAAATGTTTTTAACCTGGGCCCGGGGCCCTGGGGAAATTAAATAATAATAATAAATAATGTATTTCTTTATATTTTACTTTTTATATAAAACTAGCGGCCGCCCGCGACTTCGTCCGCGTAGATTTTTGATGATGACAAAGATATTAAAATAGGTTAGTGAATTTTATTCTTAATTAAAATGGTCTAGACATATTACATTTCAAACAGTGGCAGACACTGATATGCAATTGTTAAAGAATTTTAGAAGATTTTCCAAGTAGATTACGGGAATTGTTTGCAGGATGCTTAATATTTATTCCGTCAGTTACCTGATGCTTTCAATCTTTGGCAAACATGACTCAGCATGATATAGAGCGACGCATAGATTTGGAGTTAGAAAATGGGGATCTTAGTTATTAAGGGATATTTAAAAAAATGATAAATATCGTAAGGCTGTTAAAACAATCTTAAACTCAGCACTGGAAATCGAGAGATGGAGGCAGTTTAATGAAGAGTATCTCTTTCAACAATAATAAATAATAAACTTTATTTCAAAACAATAATAAAAATGACATCTTTTCATAAGAAGGCAGCACTGGTATTTGTACACGCCGGCCTGGCTATTAAACGAAAAGAGTGGTGTCTCGGAGTTCCCGAGGCTGGCCAAAATGTTTCTAAATGGTCTAGCAGGTACCCCAGTTATTAAAAAGGCTATTGTTTAAAGAAAATGCTGAAATGTGACCATTAAAAACTAAATGCACATAAGCGAATTTAATGATGCGATTACTATTTTGGTCTACAGGCTAGTGGTATTGTTTGAAGAGTGATTCAATATATTCTGGTGCTACAGTTCTCTACATTTCTCAAGAAGCTAAATAAAGTAAGAATAGGTACCTTAGCGTAACACTTCTTTATAAACAACATTAGCGGTGTTCCCCATACAAACTTTGCACCCCTTTTTAACCCCCTTTGCGGTGAAATTTTCCAAAAGCTGAAATTACTTTTTTTGTATTTGATTAAGTAAGCTATGTACAAAGTTTTAAGTCTCTAGTTCAAAAAATAAAGTTTCTCCCATATAAACAATGCACCCCTTTTTAACCCCCTTAGGGGTGAAATTTTCTAAAACGCTGAAAGTACTTTTTGTGTTTATGAATAAGTAATTATTCTACAAAGTTTCAAGTCTCTAGCTCAAAAAAAAGTTTCCCCCATACAAACTTTGCACCCCTTTTTAACACCCGCAGGGATTGAATTTTTCAAAATCGCTTCTTATCTCTAGCCCACGTTATAAAAGTAACCTACTGTGCAAAAATAAACTCTCTAACATTAGTAGTTTCGGCTGTGCGTTTATGAGTCAGTCAGGACTTCTTCTTTTATATATATAGATTATTGTAAAAAAACCAATCCTAAAAAACTTGAATAAATGAGTGAATAATCTTCTTTTTCTTTAGTCGGTCCCTCATTCCTGAGGATCGTGATCACAAGGTATCGTATTCTTGATCAGGTGTCTCCATCGGTCTCGATCCATTGTTGCTCTCACAGCTTGATGGAATTTCTTTGAGAAAGTGGCTTCTTTAACCTGAGCGAATAATAAATAAATAATAATATTGTATTTGTTTGTTTATGTTATAGTTTCTGACTTCTCTCTGCTGACCCATTTGGATTGATCACCTCACATCGTGATTCGCCTATTCGAGATAAAAATTAACTCTTTATCACAAGGCTTCGTCACCAAGTTCACCAACACTCAAATTTCAAATTTTAAATTCCATCGCGGTAAAATTTGGAACCTCTTTGACAGTGAGCCGTAAGCCCGTAAAACAGATGGAATGTTCCAGAATCTTCCTAGAGTCAAGTGTAATAAGTTTTTGATGGATCCTCAGGCATGATTGCCCCATTTTCCTAAAAAGTCGAAGTTTAGTATAAAGATCACATCACTTACGCCTTTAAGGTGCAGAACTAGCCAGGAACGAACTTTGCATCGTCAAAACGAAAAGCGTTAAGATCCTTTTAAGGCTTAGGTTAATGTTACGTTTTGGAATTAAACGTGAGTATTGTTTTGGCATGTTGTCCCGGCGGCCTGCCAAAAGACGGGGCTACTGATCTTCTGATGTATTGGTGTTTAACATTATGGCATATCCGTATAGTATGTGAAATGGTGCATTTATGCAGTGACTAAAATAGTCGTTTGAGGCTGACTTCAAAATGTTCACACATTGAAATCTCGACACATTCTGATACGTTAAGGATGGTCACTTCTTTTACATCCAAAAAAATATTTTACTTTATATTTTTAGAAATTGGCATTGGGCAGAAGTTTGACGAGGACGGCGCGACTGATTATTGTGGAGAACTTTGGGGTAGGCCTTTGTCCAGCAGTCTTTTGGCTGTTATGATGATGATGATGATGATTTATTATTATAGCTTGCAAATGTGTATTTTTATTTACAGTAGTAGTCGAATAAGACTTTTTTTTAATTAAGCCTTAAGTAAATAAATAACTGGTCTGATCAACCTTTTTTCCGATACTTTTTTATGTCTCCCGCGTTACTCGAAATGTATCTGGAGGCTTCTAATATGTTACACATTTTCCGTTTAATGGGTTTAACTGAAATTTTACAACGAAGTTTAAAAGTTGAGGACAGATTTGTGTTTGTCATAAAGTTGATTCGCCCAACCATCCTTTTATTTTTAGCATTCCTTGTGCCAAAAATGGTTGAAAACCTTAAATCAATCTTTATGGTGAGATAATGACACCACGATAATTGTCAAAACATACATTTTAAGTACATTGCGCAGTATCTTTCTCAAAACCATGGTCTTTGTTTTATAGGGCAACGAGCGAATGGATCGCCTGATGGAAAGGGAATAGGGATTATCGTCGCCCATAGACACCTGCAACACCAGAGGAGTCACAAGTGCGTTGCCGACCTTAAATTCATTTTATAACAGTAATAAAGAGCTGGTGTCATAAATCAGAGAGATAGTCTTAATTGACTAGTTATTCTCAAATAAAAAGGAAACATCACAACAAGTAAAAAAATGTTGTCAAACATTCTAGTTTGGTTAGTAACACAAGTATTCAATATTACCTTAACCAATTCAAACATTTTCAGTTTTCGTCCAATCTTTTACCACCCGTTCTGTAGGGCGACAGCTGACGACGTCCGTACACGTTATTGGCACCGAGCTCGCGGTCACGCGCCAAGCGACGGACGGCGTATAACACGGGAGATATAATATATCACAGCCCGGAGAGGACCAAACAGGCCCTAAGGCTTTTGAAGTATCTCCAATATAGTAATATCCCCGCTTTATATTATAATATAGGTACTAAAAGGCAGGCCTTGAAAGGTTGTCTATTGCGATTCAACGTGGCAACGCGGCGAGCGTGATGGGTACCTTTGCTTTGGGGAGGACGAGCGGCAAGATTTCCGATTTAGGGTATGAGTAACTGAGTAACTGTGCTTATAATTTATACTAAGATGAATAGGTTATCACTTGTATTTCTCTTCTTGTGTCGTATTTCTCATAACTGAGGGTCGTAAGTTCGTGACCTCCATTAATCACATTTCGGACGATCGCTCTTCACTTGTTTTGCTACTGCAGAACTTCGGGAAACTTGGTAACCATTGTGTCGCGAATCTGATCGATCCAGCGCATGGGACTCTTTCCTATGGGTTTTCTTCCTTGAATCTTTCCTATCTTTCCTGTCACAGAGAGCTTTTTCAAGTCGGCAGTCTTCTTTTTAGCAGGTGTTGGACAGATGATTCCCAAATCCTGAAAGATATTAGACATTAGTGCGATGGGGCATCCGTGGTATTCTCAACATTCTCCTCCAGCACCATAATCTCAAAGGTATCAATCAATGCGCGAGCAGTCAGTTTTTTGAGGGTCTTTGGTCTTCGATTCCCATGGCGTTATAGGGAGATCGAAAACACCAGTGTCATTACTAGAGGTCATTGATAGGCGACAATAAAATAATTTGGCAGCATATAGCTGATCTGATGATATCCTAAACAGCACAAGATAAAACTGTGTTTGGGCTCAACTGATTGGTCTCGATGCGTGAGAAAGCACAGCAAAACAAGCGTGGGTTTAAAGAAATATTTAAACCAATACTTATTTTATAAAGTGATTTTATTTTTGAAATATTAATCAGCATAATAAGAACTTAAAGCACGAATATCCTTGCCTGGTTCTCAATTTTTTGCGGAAATAACTAAGTACCATTAAAGAGTCCATAAAAAATATTTTGCAATAAATAAAACCATTACCGGTCCTTATCACGTTCCCTGCACGTTCTTGTAATGTGTAGTTATGAATGAACGAACTCTGGTTTCGTGATATTTTTTTGTATTTAAATTAATAAAAGATAATTTCAAATGAAACTAAAAGCAAAATTTTGAGTGCGATAAAAGCAATCTTGGAAAAGCAGAGTGTACAAAACTACGTCAAGCGCGAAACGACTCAATCAAGGGTTTTTCTGCGTTTTAGGTAGATCTCCACTGAAAAATAGGAGCTTTGCCTATCGGGCGGTAATAGATAGCCTGCTATTATTCAGTAAAGATTTCAAGTGCGCAGTTCATACTCTTTGAATGCGATATCTATTACCTGCCTACTTTTAAAGTAAATACAATTATGTCTGTGTTGGTTTGGAGTGGGTTTTTGGGTATTTTATCTATGGATTGACTTGATTTTTTTAATTTAGATATTTTTCGAGCGGGATAGTGATAAAACCCTTCTTGACGGTTAAGTAGTAGTGTAGTTGTGAGTGTGGGAGGTGTCAGTGATCGGAAAGCTATAGCCAACAATTTCAAAAATGTGTTTAATGTTAGTCCACTTCTAAAGTCATCAACAGAGGAGGTACGCAATGCTGAGGCCGGGATGAACGCGAGTACGGTGGTGTTCACAGCTAAGGAGGTGGATACAGTCATAAAAAATATGCAGAGGGGCAAATCGCCAGGGCATGACGGCCTCAGCATTGAGCACCTTAAGTCTGCTGGGGTGCACTTGCCTCGTGTACTGGCAATGTTTTATACTCTGTGCCTTAGGGCCTGGCCACATGTCCACGACACGGCGTCGTAAATGTAAAACGACACGGTGTCGCGTCGGAGCGCGACACATTATCCACCGTGCGAATATCCGTTGCCGCATCGTGAAAACACACGACACGGCGTCGTAAACGTAAAACGACGCTGTGTCGCGTCGGAGCGCGACACAATTATCCACCGTGCGAATATACGTTGCCGCGTCGTGAAAACACACGATGCTGTGTCGCGTCGGAGCGCGACACAATTATCCACCGTGCGAATATACGTTGCCGCGTCGTGAAAACACATGCTGCACCGGGCACCGCAGGTCGCGCCGCGCGCCGGGCAGATTAACTTTGCTGTGTTGAGTAGATGCACGGTGCGGTGCCACGTTCGATTACGACGCCGCAGCTTCTCGTACATGTTCAAAATATTTTGCGATTAGTTTTCAATTCGACATGGATCCTATCACACGTATTCTGCTCTTGTTGCTTTTAAGAAGAAGCATGAAGAAAAAGCAGAAGAAACGAAAATGTTGGATAAATCCATATCTTTCTATTATGAACCATGATGGCAGTCATTTCAAAAGGAAGTACGAGGCTTTAAAAATAAGTGATCACAAGTTTTATGATTATTTTAGAATGTCTGTGTCAAGTTTTGAAGAACTATTATGGAAAATATCGCCTCGTTTAAAAAGGCAAAATGTATTTACCTGCGACCTGCGGTGCCCGGTGCAGCATGTGTTTTCACGACGCGGCAACGTATATTCGCACGGTGGATAATTGTGTCGCGCTCCGACGCGACACAGCGTCGTGTGTTTTCACGACGCGGCAACGTATATTCGCACGGTGGATAATTGTGTCGCGCTCCGACGCGACACAGCGTCGTTTTACGTTTACGACGCCGTGTCGTGTGTTTTCACGACGCGGCAACGGATATTCGCACGGTGGATAATGTGTCGCGCTCCGACGCGACACCGTGTCGTTTTACGTTTACGACGCCGTGTCGTGGACATGTGGCCAGGCCCTTAGACACGCTTATATTCCACAGTCACTCACGAGAACAGTGGTAGTGCCTCTTGTGAAAAATAAGACTGGAGATCTGTCTGACCCTAGTAATTATAGGCCCATCTCACTCGCTACAATACTCGCTAAGGTGCTGGACGGCTTGCTTAATGCACAACTTTGTAAACATATAAAGTTGCATGACGGTCAGTTCGGCTTTAGGCCGGGCCTATCAACGGAGAGTGCAATTTTGTGCCTTAAGCAAGCTGTCAGGTACTATAAAGACAGAAACACACCTATTTATGCGTGCTTTCTGGATTTATCTAAGGCATTTGACCTGGTTGTGTACGACGTACTGTGGGATAAATTAGACAAAACCGGAGTGCCGAGGGAATGTGTTGCCTTACTAAAATACTGGTACAACAACCAGGTCAACCGAGTGAAATGGGCGGGAGAGGAGTCGGATGAGTATACGCTCCAGTGTGGTGTAAGGCAGGGTGGTCTGACATCGCCTACGAGGGGCGTCTGAAAAGTTCTAAGCCTAAGGTATTTCGAGGTTATATATGCGTTTATGATACTGGCCACTAGAAAGGCCATTTAAAAACAAATTATTAAAAAATAACATGTCACGTTTTTATTATTCTGTTTCGAGATATTCAACGGAAAAGTACATCATGTGTGAATTACCAACGAATATTACGAAAATTGAGCACCGTGCTGTAATTAAATTCCTTACAAAAAGTGACAAATCACCGCAGTGTATTTTTGAGGAAATGGCTATTATTTACGGTGATTCTGGGCCTTCTTATGCCACAGTCAAAAAGTGGAGTCGCTTATTTAAACTCGGACGGGAATCGATCGATGACGACCCCCGCTCAGGGCGGCCAATATCGGTAGTGACCGAAGAAAACGTAGCAAAAGTCAAAAAGCTGGTATTAGAAGATAGAAGAATTAAGGTTTGGCAAATAGCTGTCGGAGAAATTTTACATGAACATTTGTACATGAGTAAAGTCAGTGCTCGTTGGGTACCGAAAATGCTAACGGCCTTCGATAAAGTACGTCGTGTGGAAACTTCTCGGGCGTTTTTAGAATTGTGCGAAGATGATTTAGATGAAGTTTGTTCCCGAATAGTAACTGTTGATGAAACATGGATCAGACAGTATGATCCGGAGTGTAAGTCTGAGTCGATGCAGTGGATTGAAAAGGGTGAAAGGCCGCCGAAGAAATTTAAAGTGCAAAAGTCGGCCTCTAAGTTAATGGCTACGGTATTTTGGGATTGTGATGGCATTCTTTTAATCGATTATTTAGAAAAAGGCTCTACGATAAACGGAACTTATTATGCAAATCTAATAAGACAGGTGCGACAAGCCATAGTTGAGAAAAGGCGGGGTAAACTAAGGAAAGGCATTTTGTTTTTGCAAGACAACGCACCCGTTCACACCGCTAATGTTGCGAGGCGTGCTCTGAAGGAAGTTGGTTTTGACGAAATTGACCACCCACCCTACAGCCCAGATCTAGCCCCAAGCGATTATTTTCTATTCAATAATTTGAAGAAAGAGTTGAGGGGAAAGCGATTTAGAAGTGACGAAGAGATGAAGGCGGCTGTACAGGAGCATTTTGAAGGGCAAAATGAAGATTATTTTTTTAATGGCCTAAAAGCACTGTATAAAAAATGTAAAAAATGCATTGATTTAGGAGGAGACTATATTGAAAAATAAACACGAGTTCATTTGTGTAAATTGTTTTTTTCTATCTTAGGCTTAGAACTTTTCAGACGCCCCTCGTATATTGTTCAACTTATATGTCGACGAATTGATTGGGGAGCTCAGTGGGACGCGCGTTGGTTGCCATATCACTGGGACATGCTTTAACAACATTAGCTATGCGGACGATATGGCGCTGCTGGGCCCCTCAGTCGACTCGGTGCGGCAACTTATCGCTGTATGTGAGAGGTATGCCGAGCGGCATGGTCTTAGGTACAACGCTGCTAAAAGTGAGGTTGTGGTATTCAAAGCACGCAAATATAACCCAACAACGGAGCCTAGGATCGTGCTGTGCGGCGTACCTTTGAAGCGAGTGGATAAGTTTAAGTACCTGGGGCATATACTCACGGAAGACTTAAGCGATGACCACGATCTCGAGAGAGAGAGGAGAGCAATGTCAGTACGTGCTAATATGCTTGCCCGCAGATTTGCACGGTGTAACAAGGATAAAATTGACGCTATTTAAAGCATACTGTCAGACCTTTTACACGTGCAGTCTGTGGGTAGGATTTACGCAGAGGGCATATAACACGTTGCGAGTGCAGTATAATAATGCCTTAAGGATGTTGTTGAGGCTGCCTAAGCACTGCAGTGCGTCCGGCATGTTTGCCGAAGCGCACGTAGACGACTTTTTTGCCATTAGGCGGAAGAGAATAGCGTCTTTGCTGAGAAGAGTACGCGGTAGCAGCAACAGCCTTCTTAGGGCGTTCGATGGGCGTCTCGATTGTCCAATAACCAAATACTGGGTAGAGGTAGTTATTGGCAGGGCCAAATAGAGCAAAAGTGCTGGTTGCTCCTGTGACTAGCTGCTTCTCTCTGTAATAGTTATAGGTATTTATGTATGTATTGGTATTTTCTTGTTTTATTTATTTCAGTTAATCATGTACTAATATAATATTTAATAAGTCTTGTTGTGTTACTAACTTTTATATGGATCGTTCAGGTCTGAAATAAACGATTTTTATTTTATTTTTATTTATTTATTTAAGTAAATAGTTTCGCACAAAAATCCAATTTACCTATCTGAAAACTTTTCTGAAAAATAGTTAAAAAAGTTGGGAGTCCGTTTAACTTTAGAGTCACAATATTTTATAAAGTCACAGTAGTCAAAATATTTTAGGTCTGTATTTCACCATCTTAATAATTTATTGTAAAGATATCTAAGTAATATATTACTTTATTATTACAAATACAAAGAAAACCTACAGAAAATTATAAATTCGGTTTCATTACTGGTTTGTGACCAAAACTATAACACTTATATACGTGATTTTGTGGCATTTCCAATTGCTTTCTGCCATCGGCCATTTTAAAGTTAGCCAACTTTGGCATAGCATCGGACGGGCGGTGCCAAAACTATCATGACATTATTTTCTATTGTGTATTGTGTCCTAGGACGCATTTCAGTTGATGTTTGTTATGTTTTTTGGCCCTAGTTAAGAAATAAAAAGGTTTTTACTGTAGCTTCGGCCGTGTCACGAACGTAATTTTGCCGCATATTAAATATGATAGTCTTTTTTTTTGTTGCAGCGATGGTTTCAAAACATTATTATGTTTTTTACAGAATATTGCACATAATACAGTAAGTACCTATACAATAATATGTACATTGTGGACGGGTCTAAATTAAAAGATAAAATAACGGTTGTTATACTACATATATATTACTTGAATAAGTACTTATAATTAAAATTTCATCATATCAGCTGATACACTTTCGCTACTCAAGGTCTCAAAAACTGAGTATTGTATAACGTGATAAGTACTCATAAACCTATTATTGTATATCATAGTATTTTATACATACTGTCTCTTTCTATAACATAGTTTTTTTATAAAACTTTTCATAAATATCACGGTTCCGTAAAACTATAGTCCAATCACCTAACTATGGTCCAAACCAAAACTCATTTATTTCTATCAATATCCATATTCTAGCAGTTTTTTTACGTTTATTTCATTTTTAGGGTTCCGTACCCAAAGGGGAAAAACGGGACCCTATTACTGAGACTTCGCTGTCCATCCGTCCGTCTGTCACCAGGCTGTATCTCAAGAACGGTGATAGCTAGACAGTTGAAATTTACACAGATGATATATTTATATTGCCGCTATAACAACAAATACTAAAAATAAAATAAAATAAATATTTAAAGGGGGCTCCCATACAACAAACGGGATTGGTTGCGTTAACTTTTCACCTCATTTGTATAGGGCGCTATACATACCAGGTGCAAACTTAACTTAACCACTTAAGAATGGAAAGTGTTCGTACGGAACCCTCGGTGCGCGAGGCCGACTCGCACTTGACCGGTTTTAATTACATTCTTCATCTTAGAGTAAATCCGTAATAATTGTAACTTATTAACGAGCAATGTTTGATTTAATTTGGACCATTTAGTTGTCTGACCTGTACGTGTAGCATAACTTTGACACGCGACTTTCTGACGCGCGAGATGTACTACCTGCCACTTTCCTTTCAATACCGTGCGAGCAAGACAGGAGATGCTGTCTCGCGCGACACGCGAAGTCGTGGCAAGATATGCTAGCCCTGCTGGGGGGGCCAATGATGGTTGCGTTTATAACGTGATACCTAAATAAGCAGAGATCGGAATGGACAACATTTCATTTTTTTGACCCCTACCTTTTATTGATTTATCTAATAGTATTTGCAAAATTACTCGACACTTTTTTTTCTTTTCATTCTTTTTTTAGTTTAAGACACTTTTTTTGTAAAAATAAAAGTACTTTATTCCAAAGAGGCGTAACGCAATTTCCAGGCGGGAATGGATACCGCCTGTGCATTTATAAGTAAAAAATGTAGTGCATCTGTGGACTCAATGTGACAGGCGTTATTACTGTCATGCACGGATTAAGTAGCCTATGGCTCTATGGATTACGATTAAAAAAAATGGTGGTCTGAAAATTCTAAAAAATATTTTATAGTGCTAAGGAAACCAATTTCTTCGAATAGGGATTAAAATATAGTGACTTCAAAAAAATGAAATGTTGTCCATTATGTGCGTCATTATACACGGTGTCCTGTATTTCCGATCCGACCGATGTTTAGGATAATCGGATTTTTTTTTAATGACTGGCACCTTGTTTTACTGTAATGCCCGACTAAGCCACAGATGAAGAGACTTTTTAGCTGTTTTTTTTTTTATATTCTTTAATAGTGGATCCTAACTTTATAGGTAAAGTGTTTATTATAAATGTATAATGAAACCCGTTTTTGTCTTTAATTCTTATTTTTGTGACTTACTTTTGCATTTGATGTATACCTAATGAGTTGTAAGCTAACTAGTATAGCAAATCAATAATTTTTTACCGCACCTGAAAATGTATTACCTACATAAACATTGGAATCACTCCCAATAAATCTAATCAATTTCCATTCAATGACTCAATTTAGTTTGAGCAGTGATTTAAAGTTATTTTATGACTTACTTTTGGATTTGACGTAGTATACCTAATGAGTTGTAAGTTGGTTGTAAGCTAACTAGTGTAGCAAATTACGGTTAGTCGGGAGAAATGCTGACGCATGATGATGATGATGATGATGATGGTATCCTGTTATCCCTCATCAGGGACATAGGGCTCTCAGTAGGATTTTCCATTGCCACCGATCCTGCGATGCTTCCTCGAGTTTTTTCCAGTCGAGGCCGGTTGATACGGCTTCTTTGTTGACTGTGCGTCTCCAAGTGGTGCGAGGACGACCGAGTCTTCTTCTACCGGATACTTGCCACGTCAGACCTTGTTTGTAAAGATGGTTGTCAGGTCTTCGCAGTACGTGACCTATCCAGCGCCACTTCCGAAGAAGTATCTCCTTAGCGATAGGATTTTGGCCGCTCAGCTCCCATAGCCTTATGTTAGAGATGGTCCGTGGCCAGTAGATTCCCAGAATCCTTCGCAAGCATTTGTTAACAAATACCTGGAGTCTATTAGTGATTACGTTTTTTACGGGCCACGTCTCACATCCATACAGGAGGACCGACTTGACGTTCGAGTTAAAAATTCTCAATTTTGTATGGCGAGTGATAACTGAGGACGTCCATACGGGCTTTAGCTGCGCATATGCGGCACGGGCTTTATTGATACGCGCTTCAACATCCGCTTCTGCTCCCCCCAGTGGATCCACGACGCTTCCCAGATATGTGAACTTGTCCACCTGTTCGACCGGCTCTCCATTCACATGCACGGACGTTGCGTTTTGTGTATTTAGGCGCATGTCCTTGGTTTTCGCACAGTTAATGCGCAGGCCCTCTTTCGCAGCGACATTGGAAAGGTCATCGGCTTTCGATTGCATGAGTTCTCGTGATGTTGCGAGTAAGCACAGGTCGTCTGCGAAGTCAATGTCTTCAAGGGTATTTCCATTTACCCATGGCAAGCCCCTTACTCCTTGGCTAGTTACTCTGCGCATCACTTCGTCCAACACAATCAGGAACAGCAGCGGTGAGAGCAGGCAGCCCTGTTTGACTCCAGCTGTGACGGGAATCGGATCGGACAGCAAGCCTTTGTGCATTACTCGGCAGGTAGATCCCTCATACAGGCACTTAATAATTTCTATGACCTTGACCGGTATGCCCCTTACCTTCAGTATTCGCCATATGCTTGACCACTTTACCGTGTCGAATGCCTTCTCAAAGTCTACGAACAGAGCATAAAGTTCATTTTGCATTTCATTGCATTGTTCCAGTATCATCCGCAAGACGTTAATGACGCATATTAAATATTAATCTACTAAGTGTAACTTAGTGTTAATTTTAGTTTTAAAGTTACACTAAAACCTGGCTATTATGCTCAAAATTTGCATTATGCCGTTTCACTCAGTCAAATGCTGTTTAATATGAGAACGAGAGAGACAGCACGATACAAACTTCAAGTTTCCAACTTTTGAGTAACCGTAAAGCGCGTCCGCAGCTCGTTACCGACTAAACCGACCAAAGGCTAAGTCTCAACTCGGATTCAATTTCAAGTGCTCAAGTGCTCAGTTCTAGTGTATTTTAGGTACTAAACTGAACACTAGCTTGATTGTGCGAAGCCTCTAAAAGTTGAGACCGAAGCACGGTTTAAACTTACTAACTAGTAACGCGTACCAAGCCCGTCTTGGTTATAGTTAAAGATGTGCCGTTCTCGAGAACGTTCCCCGGTTTGTATGGAGAGAGAACGTTCTCGGGAAAATTTCCCATACAAAATGAGGAAAGTGAAAATTCTCTAGTTATAGTTATAGCGTACCTACACTAGAATGTGTCCGCAACTTCGTTTGTCTAAAATATTTCTTTACCGTAGTTGGGTAAAAAATCCGTAAACCATCTTTGGATGTACAAAAATTTAACTCTCAAACATTGGTTGATGATACAAAAACAATTTTACCAACAGATTGCGCTTTACGGCTGACGCCACGATGCTGCATTGCGCTATTATGATTTGACCTAAAATAATGACTCTTCTCCACAGAAAACTGATTTCTTTACAGCGGCGTTGCGATCTCCTAGAAATATACCCTTTCAAATATTAAAATCGATTCGGGAATTCGACTTAATTGGGTACATTAAAAATAATAATAACATCCTTACGTAGTCTAATTCGACAAGAAGTTCTATTTTGTTAATACTGTGGCAATACTGTAGTGTCGTCAATCTAAGGCAACGGGACGACACTACAGTAGTTATTGCCACTTTTTAATTTCTACACTTTCTTGTCGGATGATACAGGTTAACAAAAGGCAGAACAATGTATGACTGTGTGAGAGTAACGTTATTATCGGCGACGTGGCACCGCCGCTCATTCGAATTACCGGCGGGTCTTTATCGGAAAATGCTTAGTTTGTCTTTGGTAAGCACTCTTATGATAACTCGCGGCACGGGGGACGGATCAGCGGAGAAGGTTATTTCGGAAAAAGAGTTAGTATAGTTAGTTTTAATCCAATCATTAGGTACAAGCAGATGATAATAGTATACGAGTCTACTTGAATACTTTCACTTTCAATACCGGGAACCCCCGCCGTTAGGCGCTCTGCTCATAGCAAGTTTTTGCTAAAAACGCATCCTTGTTCGAACGAAAAAACGAATCCAGCTACTAGCATAGCGCTACAAAACGCTTGATTCCTAAAGTGTTAGCGTAATTGGAAAATCAATATGCCATTTTTCATTTTTAAGGGTCCATTTTGAGCACTGTTGTTATTAGTCAAACACGTTCCGCTGCGTTCCGCCCAACTCCGTGACCATGGGACCGTACCCTAACTAACGTTATTATCTGCGACGTGCCACCGGCGGCTCGGTTCATTCGCATTACCGGCGGGTCTTTATTGGAAAATGCTTAGTTTGTCTTTGGTAAGCACTCTTATGATAACTCGCGGCATGGGGTATGGAACAGTGGAGAAAGCTACTTCAGAAAGTGAGTTGCCCTTTTTATCCAATCATTACAAGCAAATGATTATAATATTTTCAACAGTTGCGCTTTTAATACCGTATGTGCTATGCTTGTAGCAAATTTTTGATGCATACGCAAATTCCTATGTTTCTTCACAAAGAGCGAAGTGCTTGGAAAATTGGTTCCGAAAGGGTTAACAAGGACTTAAAAAATCAATATATAACCTTATAAGTTTTTATTGGTTACTTTAAGGCTGCATTTCAGGCACTAAAATTAGTCAAACACGTTCCGATTCGCTCCGCCCAACTCCGTGATAATAGGAACGCACTCTAAATATTTAGATACTATTTTTATTTGCAACGTGGCACACCGGCGCGGTCCATTCGCATTACTGGCGGTTCATTAGTGGAACATGCTTAGTTTGTCTTTGGTAAGCACTCTTATAATTACAGATGGAATGGTTTTACACTTCATATCGTTTAATTCCTTCACAGTGTTCAAAAGAAGCCCATTGCAAGACACAAATCTCTCCCAAGGTTATGTACAACGACCAGTCGTAACCAGCTTCTAGGCCAGACTTCCTTGATTTTGAAGTCCTTTCCACATTTCCGGTACGTGGTTTTTATTCAAGAAGCTTACTGCCCCAATGACATTGTCATAGCTAAGAGTTCTCCCGGATTTAAGTTACAATGGGCATACTATTATTAATTAATAAAACATATTTTAACACAACAATGTTTCCTTGTTTTAAATGGTCGCTGTCCTAATTTACAATGTGTACTATTCCTTCTAAAGAACTCTAGCTCGTCCTGCAGCCCGTGAAGTTTAGACGTTCAGTACACTAACTGACTAATGAAGGGGGCCTTCTGAAAATGCTGTCACTGTGACGGGGGATAGTAAATAGCACAGCGGGCCTATGACAGCAGTTTTTATCACGTGATAAAGTGTTAAAGCATCCATCACGTTTGGATAAAATGCGAATGTAAGTGACAAATGCTTTGTTACTTATTTATCACGTGATAAACGCAACTATCATAGCGCAGCCTCAGAAAATACCAATAGTTAGTTTATTTTTTCACGTCCTGCCTCCGTCTATTTTTTTGTAGCGGTCCTGTAAATAATAAATAAGAACGCTACAACAATATCTTTTCTACAATGGTATCATCTCCACAAAATTCTTCCCCTCGCGCCCTAAACGCATTGGGATTCCAACCGGGTTCCCGGTGTAAATTCAAAGAGGTTATCCGATGGAGCGAATTTCACTCGTTTAATGTCTTACGCTCATTGTTTTAAGTACTATTATCGGATGATACTTGTTTCGAACAAAATATTATTTGACATCGACTCGGTTGAATCAGAGAGGGAATTGGCATTCTAGGTCGGGAGTAAGTTTAGCTCAAACGAAGAATCTGATCGATACCAACTTATGTAGGTAAAGGTTGTCTGGAACTTTATTTAGCTTTAAGACCGCCTGTTGTTTCACTTTTTCTACTTTCGCTGGGTTATTAGGCTTGGGTTATTTAGTGATTAACTGACATATGGATCAATTAGGTAATAATTAGGTATGTTTTTTATCAAATTTATTCCAAAGAGCTCAATTACGATTTTCGTTAATTTTGATCCCCGACGAAAAAAGAAGGGTGTTATAAGTTTAACATGTGTATCTGTTTGTCTGTCTGTGTCATCGTATTATCAACCAAGTCGACAGCGGAAAATGGGTCTTTGACTGGCAAGATTTGATTGAAGATACACAAACTGAAAAACACCGGAACAGGCTAAATAAAAGCATGTAATAAAGCAAAAAAAAAGGTTCAGGCAGGGTTCGAACCTGCTCAAAAAATATCGTCTACGTACCTAAATCCGAAATTCCTTTCCTTCCTTTTACATACTATTGTTAACTTTATAAATAATTATCGAAGTTTCTCAACCAAATTTCTTGGAATTTTGTGCCTGAAAACAAATATATCGACGCTGGAATGACTAATTGACTAACGAGCCATTTTTGGGAAAATTGAGTTATATACACCGTTGAAATCAGCGAATTTTTCTGCGTCTAATGAGCCGGGTTTGAGCTCGATCGGAGGACTTTTTTGGCTTGTTAGCAATTCAGAAAAAGATTTACTAAAAAACTTTTGCCTAAAAAGCCAGCATTTTGTCGAGATTTTAAAAAAATGCCCGTTAGTTAAAACGTAAAATATTTTTTTGCTTTTAGCGGTTTTTGTTTTCGGAAATTTCAGTCCCGTTGGCTAAATAACCATTTTGCTGGGGTCAAAAAACTGCTTTTAGTGGAGGTTAGACCTTTTTCTAAAATCGTGATACATGAGTATTGCACGTTAGCTGTTTATCTCAACTGGTGAAGCACAAGTTTATGGTATTTACGCTAATAGTCTAGAAAATTATAATGTTACATCCGAAGTTTAACCGTTTCATTCTTATTGTTTTTTTCAACATTTGCTTCAATAGTAATTTTATCCGGACACATTAATTGCAGTTTTATCAATTAAGTCAATTTAAAAAAAGAGTTTGCACGTTGTTTAGTGTTTTCTGGGCTCCATAAAAGCAAAATATTGCAGGTAAGCGTAAAAATTTTCAAGGACTTAGGAGAGATCTGACTCGTTAGTCGTCGGTCAAAGCTACTCGAGGAAGGATGTGTCGACTTTCCTGCCAAATTTTGCTGATCGAGAGCATTTTACTTTTCGTGAATATCGGGTTAATTTTAAATAGTGTTAATTACATTAAACTGTTTTGACTGCGTGAATTAACGAAGACACACTTAAGTTTAAATAAACGTTTATTATATTATTAAGTGATATTTATACACAAAATAGGTAAATAATTGGCAAGCCACCTTTTTGTGAATATTATTTTTAACAAACGAACCGTGCAAAAGCACATGTGAGTAGGCAGTATTGAGTTTTATTATCGCGTCCGATATTCCACTCATTTCACGTTTCTTTGGACAGGTTATTCATACAACAATTGTACAAATGGTAGGTATATTAAATATACAAAATTATTTTACTTTTTATATATTTATACCAAAGTAAAATATACAAAATAAATGACAAATATACTTTATATTAACCTAGGGTGCCGCTGGCAGCGGGGCAAAGCTCAAGTGGTTCTCGTCATGCGGGATGGTGATGTCAACGAGTACTGTCTGGTGCTTGGATCGATCTACCAACACGATATCAGGCTTGTTGGCTAAAATATAGTCCTGTCTGTGGTGATAGATCGATCCCACTAGAGCGTGGCACGCCCAATCTCGAGAACTGGCATCGGTGAATATTTGTAGTATGGCACCTCAGACTCTACAAGACCGTATCGAAGAGCAAATTGCTGGTGAATGATCCTGGCTACTTGGTTTTGTCTGTGCAAGCACTCGCCGTTAGCAAGATGTGACGGCGGGATGCCCAACGAATGTCGACCGTACCATCCTTCAGGATATATCTCCGTTAGTTGTTCATCATCATTACTTCGTCCGCAATTGCACAGACAAAACCTTCGGTTTCCCCGTAGAAATCAGCCGAACCAAAGCTTAGCCAGTTCATTGACGCGAGCGGATCTATATTGGGCCCCGGGCCTTGTAGAACCATCCGTGTAGCTCTCTGTTCTTCCATACATACATGTGAAGCACCTTTGGTCTGCGCCAGTTTTCGTTTGTCAAGGAGAGAGCGGTGAGGCGTTTGTCAACTGCTACTACATCGCGATAAATTGCACACTCGTTGTTTAGGAAATACTTCCTAAGACTGTACACCTGGCAGTTATCCTTGGCGTTTAAAAAACCACGGCCTCCACACTTACGTAGTATGTACAGTCTCGTCAACTGGCGACGGGGGCTGCCTCATGCGATGTGTAGTGAGCATCTGACGGATCCTCGGATTCAGAGCGTCTCGTTCGGTCTGAGTCCACCTTAGTACGTCAAAGGAGTAAGTGAGGAGGGGTATCACAAGTGCACGCCTGATCGCCACCGGACAAAATATTGTTAAATACTTTTGTCAAGCGACCAAAAAAACGGTCTTTTAACGCCTGCCTAATGTTTCCGCCCGCAATACCCAATGACTGTGTCATACCAAGGTACTTGTAGGTTCCAGCTTCGGAGATAGGTCTGTTCCGTTCCGTTCCCATGGCGCCGTTCCGTTCCGTTTGAGGGCGCGACTGAAGGTTTCAGTTACTTCCAGTAGTTCCACCATATTGTGGTGTTTTGGTGCATAGTTACAGCTTGAGATCATCCATTTACAGCAGATGAAAAATGACCTCGACCCCTCTTAAAAGCCGGGAATTCCCGGCTTAGACAGGGTTAACCTAGTCCTGAATCCTTGAGCAGAGTGATGAGCTGAATCAGGGTAGACAGAAACACTGAGGACTTAATTTGTCAACTTGGAAAATACCTCTCTCAATCCTTATCAAATCCTGCAGACCAGGAATAATGTTCTTATTTGTTGGCTAGGGCGACCAAGTACCAGCTTCTCCCTCTAGACAGCATTCAACGGAGAGTGACTCGTATCGTCGGCTACCAGTGAATTTCAGATCGCCTATTATTATTTTTTAGTGTCAAGATAATTTATTGGCAATGTCTAGACATAGCAAAAAATGCCTGTCTTTTGTACTAACCGAAATAAAATTATCAAGATCATGCTTAATACTTTGATGGGAGGTGAAAAGAAGGCTTGTGCACGTAATCCTATATTGAAGCCATGTTCTATTTATTATTAAGCGAATTTATATCATAAATGGAAGATTTGCAGAAATTAAACTCAATTCAAGACTCCATAGCGGAAATTTAACAATTAATTTTAGTTTGCATTATGGCACAAAAACTTAAGAAAGGATTTACTTTAGTGCAAGTGTTTCTTAAGAAATTATACATGACTTGCTTAATGGAGCAAATGCTCAGTTATGCCTTTTATTCGGTTACAGTTTTGTAAATACTAGCCTAGTTATGCATTTTTATGGTTTAATTTTTGAAGTTAACACTCACTTTAGTTAACAACCCGTACTGAAAGCAATGCTAAAAATGGCAGTTAAGCCTTTTCCCCGCTTCGCAATTAGAGGCCGATTGGCTAACGTGCAATTTATTTCTAAGATACACGTTATTTCGAAAAATAGCAATCACAGTTAAATTTTAATCGCGATTATCTTCTACTCGTCAATACATAAATTTATCGTATAACAAAAAGAAAAAAAGTTATGAATTTTTCTCCGAAAAAAATATTTTGTTTTTGTTCTACTGTAAAGTTTCATAAATGCACGTTAGTCAATTAGTCGTTCCAGCGTCGATATACAGATTTTTTATGACGATTCAGTTTTTTTTTAATTTTCAAAATGGCTGAGATAACATAAAAATGACATATTTCTCCCATTTCAGAGCCACTAAATTGCTAAAGCATTTTTACACTAACTTATCCTTTTACATTATTTATTTGTTGTTTTTGTCGTAAGAGTATTAAGGATAAGCGATCAAATTCCACGTTGTTTTTTCCTCCCGGACCGATAAATAGATAAACGCATTAAAGTAATTACTTTAGCGGGAGTCATTACGCCATTTTGCAGATTGGGCGCCGACAGCGGATTGACAGACCTTAGATTACTCACTGACGCAATCAAGGAGGGTTTGGGTTTAATTAGATTTTTGACCGACTTCCTAAAGGGAGAGGATTCAGGAATAATCTTAATAACGCCCTAGGAGTATGAGAGTATGAGCAAGCTACCACCAACAGCGACGCACGTCATTCAAAATTACCAATCAGATACTAGTAGGCTAATTCCTTTACAAAAGCGGCAAATAACAAAAGAGTGCGGCTTCTGTAGTATCTTTATTCTGCTAGCGCGATGCAAGATCGTCTTTTGTTTTGTATGGGCGTTTATATCTGTTGGTCATAATTTATTAGTCCTCTCATCACGCTGAAGTAACGTAAGAATATTAAGGATAAGCGATCAAATTCCACGTTGTTTTTTCCTCCTGGGATCGATAAATAGCATTAAAGTAATTACTTTAGCGGGAGTCATTACGCCATTTTGCAGATTGGACGCCAACAGCGGATTGACAGACCTTAGATTACTCGTTGACGCAATCAAGGAGGGTTTGGGTTTAATTAGATTTCTGACCGACTTCCTAAAGAGAGAGGATTATTTATTACAATGTTTTCATCTTGTCTTCATACATACTACTTATTACAACATTTTAAATTTGAATTGAAACTTAGTTTCCTATGGATTATTTCAGGAATAATCTTAAAAACGCCCTAGGAGTATGACACGCCTCACAGAAGCTACAACCAACAACGACGCACGTCATTCAAAATTACCAATCAGATTCTAGTAGGCTAATTCCTTTACAAAAGCGGTAAATAACAAAAGAGTGCGGCTTCTGTAGTATCTTTATTCTGATAGCGCGATGCAAGATCGTCTTTTGTTTTGTATCGGCGTTTATATCTGTTGGTCATAATTTATTAGTCCTCTCATCACGCTGAAGTAACGTAAGAATATTAAGGATAAGCGATCAAATTCCACGTTGTTTTTTCTTCCTGGGATCGATAAATAGCATTAAAGTAATTACTTTAGCGGGAGTCATTACGCCATTTTGCAGATTGGACGCCGACAGCGGATTGACAGACCTTAGATTACTCGCTGACGCAATCAAGGAGGGTTTGGGTTTAATTAGATTTCTGACCGACTTCCTAAAGGGAGAGGATTATTTATTACAATGTTTTCATCGTGTCTTCATAATTATATACTATCCTAAAACTCTACATTTGTTTTGAACATCAGTTTTCTATGGAGGAAAAAAAAATATCTTAATTTCGCGATGCAGGATCGTCTTTTGTTTAATATGGGCGCGCGGCATCATGCCAGTCTGCGGCCATCTGTTGGTCATAATTTCCTTGTCCTCTCTTCACGCTGAAATGGCTGGACAACATTCGAAGATGGTTATAGGATACTTTTCACCCAACTACGGTAAAAAAGTACGCGTACAAAGTTGCCGGCATCATCTTCGTAGTAAAACAAAACTACTACATACGGTTCCTATCTATATATCACTAACCCGCCCCGGCTTTGCACGGGTGCAATGCTAATAAATTATGCATGTATTATACATATAAACCTTCCTCTTGAATCTCTTTACCTATTTAAAAAAACCGCGTCAAAATCCGTTGCGTAGTTTTAAAGATCTAAGCAAGCATACATAGGGATAGACAGACAGACAGGAAGCGACTTTGTTTTATACTATGTAGTGATTTGAAAGTTTCTTGCCTGCGAACAGTCACCTTCTAAAAAACCACAACCCTTAGTGTTCTGAAAAAACACCCTTAGATATAGTTACCTTCTACCCCTTACTACCCTGTACTTTCAACTGACATAACTAAAATGAAACTGTTGTTTAACAAGTTCATAATTCAACTTTAAATAGTTTAAATAAAAATTAAAAGCCCTTATTCCTTTACATTTTTTTTACCAAATATCTAATGTGAAGTGTTGCTCTGAGTTCTAGAAAGTAATATAGCTATTTCATATGCATGTGCTATGTGTGTTGCTAGAATTATTGTAGGTGAACCTGTCCGAGTATCTTTTAGAGATGACCCATGACGTTCTGGTACAATGTGTGCAGAGGGCGTATCAGGCGTCCTTGACGATCCGGCACTTGGAGAGGCGCTAGGTGTGCGGAAAAACTCGGTATTAGTGGGACTTCTTGAAGGTGATTGTTGTGAAATTTTGGATGACTCTTGGGAACTAACAGGTGATGGTAGCCGTGGACGGATGTGGTCTCCGTGTCGCCGAATGGTGTTTCCATTTGGTGTTGAAATTGTATATGAATAGCGGTGTTTTCGTTCTGCTATGACTCCGGGCTGCCAGGTTTTATCAAGTCGGGTCCTATGGTAAACCGTATTGCCAGGTACATACTCTGCTTTATTCGCCGAGAGTTGTATGTTATCTTGCATTTGTTTATATTGCATCATTCTCCTTTTATTGGGTCGTATATTGGATAGTAGGGTATTCAACGTTCGCCCAAACATCATCTCAGCGGGCGATTTACCCGTGGCGTTATGAGGAGTGATTCTGTAGGTGAATAGGAATTCACGTAGCCGTTGTTGTTGAGGCTCGGCCGCTGAGGCAAATCTCGATTTAAAAGTCCTGACTAACCGTTCCGCTAGACCATTGGTTCGGGGATGATAAGGTGATGATCTTATGTGTGAAATACCTTGACGTTTACAGTACTCCTTGAATTCCGATGAAGTAAACTGAGGGCCGTTGTCAGAAACTATCATTTCCGGAAGACCAAATGTGCAAAAGATGTCATCTAGCACGTTACACAAGTTTGGTGTGGTTATATTTTTCATGGGTTTGATCTCTATCCACTTGGACAAGGCGTCACTTAGAACCAACCAATAAGTGCCTTCGAAAGGTCCGGCAAAATCGATATGTATTCTCTCCCACACCCGTTCTGGAATAGACCAAGAGTATACCGGTAGTTCTGGGTTATGAGGTCTATTTTGCTGGCATCGAATGCATCTCTTAACATGATCATCTATGTCTTCATCAATGGATGGCCACCAAACATAAAAACGAGCCAGAGCCTTCATAGCTGAAATACCTGGATGACCTCTATCAAGGTATGTCAGTACTTTCCGTCGCAGGCTCGTTGGAATTATCATTCTGCCTTGCCACATCATTATTTTATTTTCTATAGAGAGCTCATTCCGCTTCTTGAAAAAATGCTTAATATCGTTTGTATACTGTAACTCTCTCCAGCCAGTTTTAATACATTTTAATACTTCTAGCAGTGTGGCATCTTGTCTAGTTCCCTCTCTCAAAATGTCCTCAGAGAGATGTAAGTCGGACATTCTGTTCTCGAGAAGGCGTGACTCTATCCTGTGCACTGTACGCTCACATTCCGATGGCTGTGTGTCATTGTTGGGTAATCTGGATAAACAGTCTGCCAGTATGTTGTTTTCACCCTTTTGGTACAAGATTTCGTAATTGTAACTTCCAATTATTAGGGCCCACCGCACAAGTCTGTTGTTAGCCATCTTTGGGAGGTTTCGTTGTGATCCTAATATGTGTATCAATGGTTTGTGATCAGTCACTAATGTGAATTTAGTTCCGCGTAAATATTGATCAAATTTCTTTATACCGAATAAGATGGCGAGAGCTTCTCGATCAATAACGGAATATTTGGATTCCGCCGAGCGTAACTTTCTCGAAGCGAAAGCTATGGGGTGTTCAGTATTCCCATTTTTATGATACAATACGGCCCCTACGCCTTTTTCAGAGGCGTCGCAGGCAATAAAGATAGGTCGATCCTCATCAAATGCAGCTAGCGGTCTTGATGAAGCTATACATTCCTTTGTAGCTTCAAAAACCATCGTTTCATGGTTTGTCCAGCGCCACGGTTGTCTCCCGCTTGTTAATTCATGGAGGTCTGCACATAGTCCGTGTAAATGTGGAATAAAGCGTTCGTAGAAATTGACAAGCCCAAGAAATGATCTCAATTCTTTCGAACAGGTGGGTACGGCGGCGTTGGAAATGGCTTCAAGTTTTTTCTTTGTAGGGCGTATACCATTTTTGTCTATCGTGTGTCCCAGGTACTCTATCTCCTTTTCTAGGAAAGAACACTTCTTTAAATTAACCTTTAGTCCCGCTTTCTGTAGACGGTCAAAAATTAGGCATAGTGTACGTAGATGTTCTTCCATGTTAATTCCGGCTACCGCGATGTCGTCAAAATATACAGCTGTGTTAGGTAAATCGCTGAGTAGTTCGTCTAAATAATGTTGAAACACAGATGGCGCTATGGAAATTCCAAACGGCATCCGATTATATCGAAAATAGCCTTTGTGAGTTGCAAGCGTAAGGTATTTTTTTGATTCTGGTGCTATTTCAAATTGTAGGTAGGCATCTTTTAAATCAATTTTAGAAAATAGTTGTCCGCGTGCCAGTTTCTGTCGTAATTGATCAAATAGTGGAACTGGGTGTAAATGTTTTACCAAAACAGGATTTAATGTACTTCTGTAGTCTCCATATATTCTAATGTCACCATTTGGTTTGACGACATTGACGGTGGGTGTGGCCCACTCTACTGGTGTAAGGTTGGGGTCTACTTGGTAAATAATATTCTCATCCACAAGACGTGCAATTTCTTTTTCTATATTCCTCTTCATTCCGAATTTGATAGGCCGTGCTGGTAGGTGTACAGGTTCTGCTCCTGGTTTTACGTGAATATTGACTTGATAGTTTTCGACTTTTCCGGGTTTGCCGTCAAACAGTTGCTTGTATTTGTCAAGGACTTGTTGTAATGTTTTTGGTGTCGCGTTTTTAATTGAGTAGACAGGTTTAGGAAACGTCATCCCAAATGTTTCACTCCATTGCAATCCAAAGAGCATTGGGTCTGCGTGCTTCATGACTACTACTGGTACTATTTTCTGCTTCCCTTCGACTTCCACAGTCACGTCCGTGAGGCCCTTTGACTTCAGTTTGTAGTTGCAGTATGCCTTTAACTTGGGTGCTTTAGTTAGCGTTGGGGACCCTATTTGCCGCCAAAATGATGTACTGATAATGGAATATGCTGATCCAGGGTCCCAGTCCATTGTACAGCGTCTGCCGTTGATGATGGTGTCTATTCTCTTGCAGTCTCTGTTTTGTGCCGGAACTATACTGCATACCAGCTCGTTGTCACTGTCGTCATTATCCGAAGACAAATTTGAGTCGGAAGATGTTCTGTCTGCGGTGTTTGTTACACGTTGCAGTTTGTGTCGAAATGTCGGTGTCTTGGCTCTGTATTTCATCAGATACGCTCGTCCAGTTTTAATACAGCAACTATCATAATGCCCCTGTGTGTGGCATTCTTCGCATGTATGCTTCTGGGCTGGACAATCAGACACGTTATGTTTTTCATGCTTGCCACAGCGAAGACATTGGCTAGACCGTATTTTCCGTGGGCTAGTATAAGTTTCTGGTCGGTGATAGTTGGCTTTGTACTTTTTTGTAATCCGTTTGATACTGGTCGTTGTAGTGTTGGTGTCGTGCTCTGCTTGTTCACGTGACTGTGTGACTGCAAACAATTGAGCAAAAGAAACTTCAGTGGTCTGTTTATCATGCGTTTCGGTTAGATCAGGCCACTTTTGCTTTAAATCTGTTTCCAGCTCCGTGTGATTCAACCCAGTCGCAAACCGATCACGAAGCTGCCGTTCCAGAAGTGCGTCATCATACCCGCAATCTATGCTCAAGCCCTTTAATCGGTTAGCATAATGCTCCATAGATTCTGTGTTTTCTCTTACGCAGCCCCAAAACTCCGTAAGTGCGCGGTATCTAGTCTTCTTTACGCGATATAAATCAAGAAGTTTCGTACGTATTTCTGTGTATGTACTTGTTTCAAAATTGGGAATAAGTGCTGTTTTTAGTTCCCTAAAGACGTCAGGTGTTATGCAGTTAAGGATACGAAACGAGCGTGCTTAAGGCACGCAAACTATTGAATATGCTATCAACAATGATTTTCTAGTCAGAAAAAAGAAAACGACTATTTCTTTTTTTAATGACATATATGTGAGATCCTATAATTGGGTGCGTAACGATGGCTATAACAACTTTTGATATAATTTCAGTCGGTATAACGCTCATTTGATATAATGATTGAATGATATAACAACACTTAATATATCAACATTTGATATAATTATTGTTTCATATACTGATCATTTTATCGAATAACATTTAATATAAAATTCTTTTAGAATAATGCATATTTCGTCTAATGAATTTATGGTATAACGTTTATTTTATCTAACGTTCAAATGGCATAACGTATAGGGTACAGAGAAATAGGGGGGCGGGGGGCGAAGCCCCCCGCATTAAAAAAAAACAAACCCAAAGTTCAAGAGAAACGTAGGTTAGGTTATGTTAGGATAGAAAAAAAAAGGAAAAAAGAGGGAAAAAAAGGAAAAAAGTGGCAAAAAAAAAAATGGTTAGGTACGAGCACTACACAAAACGAATTTTTCGGCCCGCGAGCCGAGCGAGAAAAACTATTGTGCTGCGGCAACAGCCGACCAACCGCCAAAACCGACCTGGTTGGGTTAGGTTTAGGTTATTTTTTTTTTATGACCTGAAACCCGACTTGGCTAGATCCGACCTGGTTGGGTTAGGTTTAGGTTATTTTTTTTTTATGACCTGAAACCCGAAAATAATAATATGCCCATCCATACTAATATTATTAATGACCAAATAAGAAAATGCCGACTTACAAAAGAGACAAGTTGGAAAAGTGACAAGTTTAAGACAATGACGAAGTCGTCCTGAGGGAAATGCTCAAACATGAAAGTTAAATTGTAATAGAGTCATGGTTAGGTACGACGACAAGCGAAATTATACCAAATGTTACAAAATGTTGTTATACCAAATGTTGTTATACCAAATGTTGTGATACCAAATGTTGTTATACCTAATGAACATTATACCAAATGATGGTTATAGGAAATAAGTGTTAAATGCCAAATGATAAGTATACGAAATAAAAATAGATATTTTGAAATTATACCAAACGTTTATTATATCAAATGAGTCATTATACCAAATGTTGTTATACCAAGTGTTGTTATATCAAACATACTTATACCATTTATTTTTATATCGATCATTACACACCCCCTATAATTGGCTCTGTATTACTAGTTATGTCACTATTAGCGTAAGTAAAGCTGTTGGTTCTTCGTGTATAAAATAAATAAATAAATAAAAAAATAAATATTCTCATTGCGTGTGAAAATAAGTTGAAAAAATAAACAGTTGTCAATTTCAAGTAGATTTTGAAACAAAAAATATCAATGAAAAATTCAAACTGTAGGTTTCAAATATATACCAATTTATCTCAAAAACCTTGTTCTAAGTAGTAACATGACTAATAATCTTTCCGGTTCATCCGACACTAAACTCAAAATGCACCAGTACTCAATACGATCCAATGTCTAAAAGATCCATTCTCATTACGAATGGAACCCAAATTAACTTATTGCCAAAATGAACCGTTCTCGACTTGCACTCTTCTCAGTATGAACCAATTTCAAATTGATTGAAGCCCATTAAAACCGATACCCAAAAGGCTCCATTCCCAAAATACCCTTAATTTGTAATAGCAAAACACATTATTCCCATAATGATCGATTCACAAAAAGGTCTTTTCCCAAAATACACTAAATTCTCGATTGTCGTAGGAGAGTAAACTAAGGTTGACAACATGTCGCACCTGTATTAGAACAAAGACGTAAATGCAAGTTTTAACTTTTGCATTTACGTCGTTATCCTGATAGAGGTGTGATGTGATCATAGGCTTTCTTTACTTCCCGAGGAGTAAATAATATTTTTCTGCTCGACGGACGCAGAAAGCGGCAACTTCGTTCAGCACAGCGGGTCAAAAGTTGACACTTTTCGCCCGGAGATCAGAAAATAAAATAGCTAAGAGACAGTTAACCATATTTATTGAGAAATACAGTAAATAAAAGAAAAAACACTTTTGTAACTTAAACTTAAACCATATCCTAAACTTAAACCATTCGTCTTCTTTTCAACCTTATACTGTTGACATGTCGTGACATTCATTAAGTGTTAATGTGTTTATTAATCCTCTCTCTATCAGTGCCTTATACTTCTAAGTTATTTCTCTCGTTTCCTGAGATAAATCATGTTTTTTAAAAAAGTATTTGCAGATATTAATCCCTCAGTGAGGTCCAATAATTGTTGCTGGTAATTGCGATCAAAAGCTATGTCGCATCGTCGCCTGGTCGCTCCACTGAACAGCGGATTTTTTATACGTGTATCTTGGAACTTCGCTTCTCTCCTTAATTTACACAGGAAGCGTACTAAGGTGGGCTTGTGTGGCATGCGAATATTGAGCCGTCGATGCCAGCCCTCGACCGGATTATTGGTGCGGTGTTTTTCTTGAGCGCAACTCAATCTATGGGATCCTAATGACAACCAAGTTTTTTCCATGTAATTCTTGAACAGAATAATTTCTTTGGTTACTGGAGCCTCACCAATCAGTGTCACCCAAAAATCGAATATCTCCGACATCGGCAACAACGGTATGACCGCACACATTTCAATGAATTCTCGGCCCTCACTGGTATTATCCACTTTCAAGGATGCTGCCTTCAACCAAACTGCGCGATTGTAGTGGTAATAGCATCCTGTTAACTTGCAGTTCGGGAACACTGATTCGCATGCATTTATTTGCGCTCGTTCGTAATCGCATTTAAACTTATGCATTATTACTCCCATTTCATCTCGCAGCAGAGTGAAAAGTCTGTTATAAGTGCACTCTCTTTTGTTCGGGAGCAACGCGAACAGTACCGGTACAATGTTAGTTTTAGTGCTGCTAGCATCTATGTTAGCATGAATGGTGTACAATTGGTAAAATGGTTTGGGCACCCTTTTAAAGGTGCCATCCCCGAAGTACTGTATTGCTTTTTCTGCTGATTTTCTTACATATTCCCTCCCAATCTGCGTGGAAAAAATTAAATTTTTTTCCGTGTCCCCATCTTCCAGTACCAGAAATTCGTCAGCTAATATATTGGGTACTTTGACATTTTCTAACAGAATAAACTCAGTATTGGTTTGCTGCAAGTACTTGTGTCTGGCTCTGTATAATTTGCTTCTTACTGAGTCAAAGGAGCACATACTGAAGCTGGGATCGGCGTCCTGCATCTCTGTCACTTTTTTTTCAAATATTTTTTTAATCGGTGTCATTTTCCTGCAAGCTTCTGCCTTACAGGCATCTATGGCAACGTTACGAATATTTTCGTTGTAGTGCTTCCTGCATACATGGCCACTGACCTTCAGCACGGTATCCTTATTTTCGTTTAAAGTCGCGGATGCGAAGCAGCCTGTAGTCCGATTTGCACATTTCCAATTGGTAGTATTTTTATTTTTGCGGCTAAAATTATATCGGTGCCCAGTATAAATTAGAGAGGGGCGTCCTTTCTGGTTTTCTATGAATAATATTTCACTGCTACCAGCCATTGCGAAGCGCAATAAATAATTAGATAATGACATTGATTCCTTTCATATCCATATTGACACTTAATTTTTAAGTGGCCGATGTTAAGATAGAATACGCAGTGGCAGTTATGTTTACACGAGGTTTTATTCTATTATAAAAGACTAAGAAGGTAATAATCGAGAATTTAGTGTATTTTGGGAAAAGACCTTTTTGTGAATCGATCATTATGGGAATAATGTGTTTTGCTATTACAAATTAAGGGTATTTTGGGAATGGAGCCTTTTGGGTATCGGTTTTAATGGGCTTCAATCAATTTGAAATTGGTTCATACTGAGAAGAGTGCAAGTCGAGAACGGTTCATTTTGGCAATAAGTTAATTTGGGTTCCATTCGTAATGAGAATGGATCTTTTAGGCATTGGATCGTATTGAGTACTGGTGCATTTTGAGTTTAGTGTCGGATGAACCGGAAAGCTAATAATTATGTTAAGAAACATCGTAGAAAAAAATGACTAATAAATCAGCATTTTTGAATGCATAAGGAGCCTTAACAATTTAGGAATACTAAACATTTCCACAACAGTTGTTAAAAGTCTTATGGAAATTTTAATCCACGATTAAAATGATGGACACCATCGCAAAATGGAATACGGATAAGGGCTATTTATAAAACACGATGTATGAATATTTGAATTTCAAAGCAAGTTGTCCAGTTGGGTTATATTTATATTAACAGTGTACGGATTGTAAAGTAACTTTTTCACGTTTGTATGTAAAATGAACTTGAATGCATAATGTACACTAAAGTTGAAATAGTGTTAGTCTTGTGTTGCAGTATACTACGTGTTTTTTTTTACTTGCGTTAACTTCGAGGGCACATTCTTCAGATCGAATTAAGTAAATTTCTCCAATTTGTCTTAACTCATACCGTTTTTAAAATATTCAAGACCTTAATTTTCTCACTTAAGTACGTTAAACCAGTGTAAAGTCTTCTTAATCCATAACCAAATATTATTTAATATCAATTCGTTCAAGTAAAGAGTTTTCCGTTCTTACACATGCATGACAAGAAGGTCAAAACAGGAATGTGTCAAAGATAATTCTAACACTGACATTTAATTGACACTAACTTTCTCTAACTCAAAAGTGCCCTTTACAATGGTCATCAAGTCAATAGTTTTTTTTTCCAAATTAATTAAAACTGATAATTACAAGATAGTTTATTTTAACGTACCAAGCATTATGTCGAAGTTAACGCAAATAAAAAAAAACACCCTGTATGAGTCATTTTCAAAAAATATGTAGGTACATAGTTAAAGGCTTAATAAAAACAAAATCACGATCGCTTCTTTTGTGTTACGAAAGTTACTCATACAAAAGATATGGGTAACTATCGTCTCACAATACAATACAATACAACAATACTTTATTGCACACCAATAAAAGTTTACAGAAGGAAACAAGACATATATAATTATAACGGTAGACAACAGGCGGTCTTATCGATAAAGAGCAATCTCTTCCAGACAACCTTTAGGTAGTGAAATTGATGAAAAATACAAATACAAATACAAATACTCTTTATTGCACACCTCCAACATCAAGGAATATACAACACAACATGAGATACATTCATATAACAGGCAGAGGTAAACAACAGGCGGTCTTACCGCTAAATAGTGATCTCTTCCAGACAACCTTTAGGTAGCGGAGTAGTTGAAAAATTTAATCAATTAAGTTTTATTTTAATTAAAGCCCTTAACTTTGTACATGTATTTTGAAAATGACTCATATTACCTAGCGCGGTGAATTATTGAATGTCCTAGAACGCAGGTTTTTGTGTTCCGAACCGAAGGTGAGGACCATAAATATGCGATGTGGGGCTTTACTAATTACGCCCGTAGTTTGTCTAAAGTTTTACGTCTTGTCTTGATCAGGAATAGAGGTTTTCTCCCCGCGTAGCGGGCAGCAAATTCCACTTTTAGCCTAGGGTGAATTAATAGTACATTACATCTAGGGCGGTGAGTTAGTGAATGTCCCAGATCGCAGGTTTTTGTGCTTAGCGGGCAGAAAATCTACTTACGGCCTAGGGTGACGTAAAAAATGTTAATTTGAACTTACACGATTTTCACACGGTATTAAATAAAAGCTTAGTAAATAATGAAGTAATAAAGGTGACCTAAAGTCATTTTTTAACCTGTTTCATTCATGTTTGGACAATAGATAATTTATGGACCGAAGAGGTGGCAGGAAGTATTTGTTTGGTATTAAATTAAAACAAAATTTCCGTAGTTATAAAAACAAATCTTTCGCACGTATGTCGTAATAATATAATATTTTGCTATTTTACAAAATGTTTCGAACGCTGTTTTCCGTAGTTCCATTAATTCGTTGAAACTGAGAATTTACGTTATCTTATAGATGGCAGTCTCGTAAATGACCAAAAATAGATAAAACTCTCGTAATACCAGTCATCAAGCAACTACTACGAATCAAAACAGTTAATAATGCTCGTATAAGTACCTATTTACACAATTACCTTCAGCCGTACTGTTATATCCATTACGTAACATTCTTTACGCTTCCCGAGAATGTTAGATATGTTGTAGTTACTATATTTGCCGCTGTAGTACTTGGTTCCATCACATTCAAATAGATGTCGCTAGTATATGCGACGCTACAAAATTATGTAGATGCCTAATCTTCGGTTCGTCTACTGATGTTATGTGTATATGTTGCCTAATGAGGAATATTTCTTTAGCGAAAAAGACAAAAAATCTACAGATATCACTCTAAGCGGAACTATGAAAGACATTGAAAATGTAATTTAGAAATAAAGCACAAAATTAGTTTACTGACCTTGCGCGTAAGGGCACAGCCTACATATTTTGTCCGCCCGCCTCCTAAGATGGCTCAAACTGTAGCTTAATTCAATCTTGAGAATTTTTCGTTTTAAAAAGTAATTGAGAAATTCTTGATCCAAGTCAGCGATTTCTAAAGTTACCGACCGATTATGGGAATTCAAATTGCACTTTGAATCCCTCCGGCAGACGCACATTTCGACATATGGCCTATCCGTGCATCTCTCATATCTGTGAAATTACATGCAAATGTAACAATTTCATAAATTGGTGCATATTTGATCAGGAAAACAAAACATTTTTTTAATGTTACAATCACATGTGCCTTCGTTCCATAAGCGAATGACTGTTACATAAACTAACTTAGGTACCATCAAATGCTGCTTGGGTCAATCGGTCATGGATAGTGGTAAATTTAAAATCAAATAATACCAAAGAATTTGCATACGAGTGCTTCTCACCGCAAGCGTTAACCAGTAATATAACAGTTTATTGTGAGGTATTTATAGTTACATTACAGGCGAATGCTCGCGGTGAGAAGCACCCTTACTACGAAATATTTTTACAGCGTGCTTCAAGTATTGCTAACATTCTGTTAAAAACTGCTGCTACTGGGCAGTTCTGTTAACATTCGAAATGAATAGGCTCGTAAAAATATCGCATTTATGGGGCTGAATAAAAAACAATTCACCTACTTTCCAATTCAATGGAAAATAAACAATGGTATTCTTAAATGCCAGATTTATCAACAAATAGCGGTATTTACTACGGATATAATATACTATTATATACTATAATATACTCTCGAGATGCGTGGTGTGATTTTAGATAACTTAAGAGGCCTTATTCTGTAATTATTTTTTTTTTTCATAATATGACAAATATAATAACTTTTTGAAGTGAATAATTTCATTTGAATTTCCCTGAACTCTGGGTAGTAACATAGCTATTTCATGCTTTCACTGCGTGCAGTCGAAAATAAGTTTAAAAAACCAATTTACTGCGTGAATTTTGTCAATTTCGAATAGTTTTTTAAACAAAAATTATCAATGAAAAATTCAAACTGTAGGTTTTAAATACCAACTGTACCAACTGTAGGTTTTATACCAATAAGTCACAATAATATGTTAAGAAACATGTTTGATCATAGAGAAAAATTGTCTAAAACAATCAGCATTTTTGAATGGATACAGGAGCCTTAACGAAATATGAAAGTAAACTGAACTAACTGAAGTTTTTCGTCTATTGATTCGAGACATACGAAAGCTCTGTTGTGTCTTCGCTAAGTCCCGTGCTCAAAAGAGTCCAAAAACCGCGCCCAATTCACGGCTCGCTCCACTCCGTACGATTTTAATCCGAAAAAAATACGCCCGGTTTCCACTACGCGTGCATTTTCGTCTACATGACGTATTTGGAACAGATTAAGGCCGAAGCAGCGTGTGGAGCTTGTATACATGCAATATAGGCGATTTAATTGCGAAATACATGGTGGGGTAATGTAAGCGATGACTGTGCTCGATGTAAATAAAAAGTAAGGGGTTTTATTCTGATGTTTTAAATTCGTGTGGTACAAGAAATTAAGTAAGGAATAATAAGGTGACATTTTAAAATAAATAGAGCTATTTGCTTAGGTTGAAAAACAGGCTAAACAGCCAGCTCTCACTGTATCGGCTCCCCTGGGATTCGCAGTAATAAATCTCTCAGTATCAGGCGACCTTTGCGTTCGGTTTTTATCAAGATGTGGGCTTTCGGAGCGGATGGCGCGTCTCTTTGTTTGAAGCTATCGCCCCGGAGGTGATTTTAGAGTAACATCGTTTGTAGTTTGTGATGGTCTGTAGGTTATCTCCAGGATTCGTAAAATGTGAGCAAAATTCATTGAATTAGGGCCGACACTGGTTGTCATACGTCATTTCAATCGACTTCGCTCGCATTTTACGATCTCTGCCCATCTAGCACAACTGTGACACGCGACTCTTTCTCGAGCCAGAAATAATACCTACGAGTATCTTTTTCTTCGCAGTACTGTGAGAGATTGACGGGCGATGCTATGTCGCGCTACAAGAGTCGCGAAGCTTAGTTGTGTATTAACTATCTACATAGTTAATGTGGCTCATTAATGAAGTCATATAAGCTATGTATAATTATGTGACTGGTTAAGGTTAATTAAACTTAAGTTTACCCTGTTATAACTAGTCTTAATGGTATTACCCAAGCCTTTTGGGCAGAGGTTTTCCCGGAGAACTTTAGTATGAAATTCGTCAAATAAGGTGTGTATAGATTTGTAAAGGGTCAGCAATACACATGCGAACCCCCTGGAGTTGCAAGCGTCCATAGACTGCGGTAACCGCTTCCCATCAGACGGGCCGTACGCTTGTTTGCCACCTACGTGTTATATAAAAAAAAACTTTAATTTTTATTCAGCGCTTACGTATACGTTTAGGACTACCCAACACAGGCTGGGTAATATTCCGTGTTGCATCATAATAAAGCGTAGGTCATCCCCGTTCTGTACTTACCCCGCGCCGCGCACGCCTATTTTAGACTTTACCAAAAATTCTAGGAATACTAAGGTATTCTCCCTCTCTCTTATCCCGCGACATAAATGCTCGTCAAAGCCAAAATATTTCTAAGTTGAAGATATCGTAAAGTTCCGTCGAATGAATGCTCTAATTTATTAAATTGCTGACTTATACTTACAAAATAGGCGCATTGTAAGACGTCGAGTTGCGAAAAACTAGCCCGCTATAACCTTATACTTACAAATGCTGGCTTAGTGATCCGAAGAGGATCTTGGTCTCTGAATTATTTTGCGTCAGTTCCCGCGAAGTTCTAAGAAAACAAATAATCTTCTCTTCTTTCTCGCTTCCTCATGACTGAGGGCCTTATCACACTTGCGATTTGCGAGCGAGTTTTCTATACAAATGAACATCGCGGCGAACTCGCTGCGTGTTCGCCTTCATACAAAACATGCTCGCAAATCACAAGTGTGATAAGGCTCTTAGGGTCGTGACCATTTGAGGCCGTTATTTGTTGCACCAAAGCTCTCCACTCCACACGGTTTTCCGCCTTCCGGATTTAAAGAATCTTACTACATGGATAATGTTTACACTGGTCAATTACTAGTATAGTCAAGTTTTAAAATAAGAAGTTGTTATAAAAATGTCTGAACACGTCTCTAAGTCGTTAACAATAGAGGCGAGTATAGATATTATTGATAAAATTATTGCTTAGGTGTAAAGCCTTTCAAATAAAAAAGAAAGGTTATCTTAGCGTTAGGGTGGTGGAGAAGTTAACCCGCTGTACCAGTAATCCAGTACCGGGTTCGATTCCCGGTCTCTTCCGCCAGGTTACGCATTTCAATTTATCTTTGTTCTTTGATCTTCGTATCAATGATTTAAAATTGTTGCTCATAAATTTATGATCTGATCTCCACTGTACTTTGTACAGGTGCACTACTACACTACAGTGACACAAAACGCGAAATGTGAACACAAAGCGAACACAAATAACGTGTGTATTACGTGCTAATCTCTTTGAGGGATTACGCAATGTGGCAACACAGATTCGAATGTAATTTTAATGTATTACGGACTGGTGGCGAGCGGCGCTGTAATCCAAATGAGTTTTAAATAATTAATTCGCGGTCCCCGAAATAACTAGGTAAGTGAATTGAACTGCGAATGCGGTGTTAGCGGTTTATCAGATAAAAAGCCTATGTGTTAATCCAGGGTGTCAGCTAACTTCATAGCGAATTCTATCAAAGTTGGTTCAGCCGTTTGAGCGTGAAGAATTAACAAACATACAAACACACTCACAAAATTTCGCCTTTTTAATGTTAGTGTGATAAGTATGCTCTGGGGCTTAATTCAAAGTTTGTGACATTCTCTAAAAATATAACTATTAAATATATGTCTACTAATGTCTAAATTAAGTTAATCTACAAAATGAAACTAAGATCTAAGATTCAGTGTACGGGAGAAAAAATTACACTTGTCATTCAGCAGTTTTATTTTTGACCAGCTGTGTCGCGAATTCGCTCGCATAGTAAGTCAAAACATTACGACGGCTGTTTTTGGGGTTCCGTACCCAAAGGGTAAAAACGGGACCCTAAACTTTTACTAAGCCGTCTGTCTGTTTTTCACCAGGCTGTATCTCATGAACCGTTATAGCTAGACAGTTGAAATTGTCGCAGGACAGCTAGACAGTTGAAAGTTGATGTATTTCTGTTCTTCTTTTTAAGCGGGGCTCTCATTTAACAAACGTGTTCTTTTTTCGCCCTTTTTTTATTTGATGGTACGGAGCCCTTCGTGCGCGAGTCCGATTCGCACTTAGCCGGTTTTTTATTTGTTTAAGCTATGCTAACAATACTCAGCTTTCATGTTATTTTATCAGCGGATCATATTTGTTTGTCCAAATACAACATTTGAGTTTCCAATATTACATTTTAGAAAATAACTACCAATTTAGGCTATTGTATAATGCCCTAAGGGACCCAATTCAATATAGGTACCTACTATTATTTCCATATTGAAAATTTTACATTGCAAATCAATCCTTTCTCTAAACTCCAACACAAAATTTCCCTTGTAATCCCACAAAACAAACTCCGGAAGACTGTAATCCCGATTCATTGTTTTACTAACGTAACGACTTTTACTTGTTTCAGATTTAATGAAAATGGAGCGCCGTATCGCCGGAATAATCTACATCCTGATCACTTTTGCGTTGGTCAACGAAATGTCAATTAACGTCCAAGCGAGAGACAACAACAAGAGACGTGCCAAAGAAAAAACCGGAGGCTTCCAGAAAAACATATGCGATATCACAGACAGAGATTCGAAAGTTCACTGCTACTGCGAAAATAACAGGGAACTCAGGAATGCAACGAAAGCAGAATGCTGGGTGTTCAACGGTGGTATACCGCGGGACGATCTCATCTGGCAGAGTTTCGCCTCGCAACCGACGCTGCAAACTTTGTCTTTTAATGTCCGAGTCGATGGCGCATTAGGCTACGTGCCCACTAAAGCGCTCCACTATCTACAGAGACTTCGTTCTATTAACATTAAATACGGAAACATCGTTGAAATAACATCCTTTTCCTTCGCCAACTTAACCAATCTAAAAGAAGCCACACTGTCGACGAATCAGATCGAAACACTTCAACAATTCGCGTTTGCACATCTACCTAATATAACTACCATTAATCTTGAAGATAACATGATCATTGAAATTGGCACGGAAGCTTTCTACGATTTACCCAAACTACAGAAACTCGTGTTAACTAAAAACAACATATCATCGATAAAGGATGGAGCCTTCCAGCGCACGTTCAACCTACTGGAATTGGACCTGAATAAAAACAACATATTCCATTTGAACCGTCACACGTTTGATGGATTGGCGAACTTGAGGAAATTGGATCTGCGAAGGAACCGCATTTACAATCTCACAGAATTTACGTTTGCCGAGCTGTGGAATTTGCACGAGTTGCTTTTAGGCAAGAACGATTTAAAGTTTATTTCTGAGAGGGCGTTCGATGGGTTGTCTCAACTCGATAAGCTGTCCCTCGACGATAATAAACTGGTGGCGCTTCCCTCGGGCTGGCTGGAGGGTGCGAGGGGTCTGAGCTCCCTGGATCTACGCTCCAACGAACTATACGCATTAACTTTCGAAAACATCAGACCCATATTCGACAACTTGAAGCCACAGAACAGCAATTTGCTTCTCGAAGGTAATTATGAATATTTAATACGTCTCCGCGTTGAGTTTGACAAACTTAAAACATACGTTGAATATTAAGCGTGTTGAAACACAGACGTTATATTAACTTTAATAATGCTTAGGAAGTTTCTACTTTTATGATCCCGCGGGGTGTTCTTACTTAGGTCTCGGGTAAAGGGGCGGCAGAGGTTTACAACTAGGTAGGTAGTTTAGAAAACAGCTTCATGGTCATTGAAATAGATAGGGGTGGGATGGGAACCCATTGAAACCTGATACAAAAAAAAGATTTCATGCATTGCTGTACTTTCAAACAATGCTGTCAACATGGTAAAAAAGTTAGATAAGATAACCTTAATTAAGTTGTTGATTTGACGAATTTTTAGTGAAACAGTAACATTTCTATCTAGGTTTATATTTTTCACTCGTGATTACCATGATAAAATTAAGCTTTATCTACACACTTGAACTTATTCAGTTAAAATTATTTTACATTGCAAAAGCCAGTCAGCAAATTTAGTCTGGGATTATATAGTTAAATAAAAGTCTTTATTCAAAACAATACATACGGACGTTCCCAGATCTGTACACAATACAAAAATGCTTAAATTACCTCCTTATTCTAAATCTACGACTTTGCATTTTGTTCGCAGAAAACAACTTCGTATGCGACTGCCGGCTGAAATGGATGCACTCTCTCCGGAACGAGACAAAAAGCCAGAACACTAAAGCCTCCCTCGACGGTGTCACTTGCAAAATGGACTCGCCCGTTGTCAGCTCGGCTTATAACAAAATTCCGGAACCGATGCAAAACAAACTAGACTACAACCAAGAAATACTTCACGCTGGGCTTACTATCGAGACGGCTTTATCAAAACCCAATTCGACAGAGAACGAAGATCAAAGCAATGATATAACATCAACAGCCAAAAAGGGTGTTAAGAGAAACGTCCTCAAAATTCCACCTGATTCTTTGCCGTGTCCTAGAGAAACTAAAAAGACAACTGAAATGCCTCAACCTATGATCGACCCCGTAATTCCGGTACAAAATGAAATGAAAACCTACAGATTTCACGACATTAATTCTGGAGCGCCGTGTTTTGCGAATATTTTAGTATTATGGAGTACAGTATTATCTTTCTTCTTCACTTAGATGTTGTCAATTTTGTCAATCTAGTCATTATACTTAAGTGAGGGACAGACTTAATTTCTTTGATTAAGATTTTATGTGCACTGAATTATGTATTTAAACAATAATGTGAATATACTCACCGTTGAAATTGATGTTGTAAAATAAAATAAGTATAGATTAAGATTATCGTATGGTTAATTCGTTTTAGCACATTGATATGTATACATGTCTCATGCTATTGGGCAAAGCATATTTAAAAAGTTACATAAACATTGTGGTCGCTAAAAAGGCATATACCTTAAGAGCAAGGAATAAAACAATTATTTCTACTCTAGTCATAAAAAAGTAACTGAATGTCATACACAAATATTAAATAGATTTGCAGGCATTTTTTGCTGCTAATTGAGATCGCTGATAGATGTGATCTCAATGGTGTCAAAAATATAATAAAATTCCTCTTCCTGTATCGTCACACCTGAATATTCATTAATTAATAGGCACAATTATAGTATAAGGTACCATTCGCTGTATTTGTCATTGTAAAGATATATCATTACAGAAACATCTGTGTAATTAGTAACTTATGAACTTTATTCCGTTCAATCGTGATATTTTTTGTTAGTGCTATATTTATTTAGTAAAATTATTTAATTAAATACCATCAAACCTCATGACCAGGGTTCGTAAAATGGGAGCAAAATTCATTGAAGTGCACGGGCCGTCACGTGGTTGTCATACGTCATTTTGAGTCATTTCAATGGATTTTACTAGCATTTTACGATGCAGGGATCGTAAACTCATGACAGATATTATGTAACCTTCGGTTGAAACCCAAGAGGTGATTTGGGTAACATAACATGTCGATTCTGATTTGAAGTTCCAAAATTTAAAAATATATACGTGTTCTTCGTTTTATCACCATTGTATCACCCATTCCTTGTATTTATAGTTTTACAATCATTACTCGTAATTTTGTAAAAAGTATTTTGACAAGGCGTTTTTGTATGAATAAAGATAACGATGTAAAGTTTCGTACAATGTTGGTTTTATTTCTTCCTATTTAAGTAGAAAACATGAAAACAGCTGAGCATAGAATCATTTATGGTATAAAAATAATATATAGGAAGTTTGAAGCTAGAATTTAAAGCTGTTGTCCCACCGTCTCGTTCATTTCAGTATAGTTTAACATAAGAGCGAGAGAAATTAGTAATACGATACTAACTATTAAATATTGGAAGTTCCAAGTTGACGACGCGTTTGGCTCGGTTTGTAGACACCTGCCTACTGAGCCGGCGGTCCCGGGTTCGAATCCCGGCCAGGGCAAATATTTGTGTGATGAACTCGAATATTTGTGCTTGGGTCATGGTTGTTCTATGTATTTAAGTATATATTTATCTAATATAGGTACGTATATCGTCGTCTACTACCCATAACCAAGGACCGGAACCGGTTACCTTAACAAGGGTTTTTGATGAGGTTATTTTAGAAGTTGTTTTTAAAAACCCTTACATATTGTTAACCCTATGATGTGGTTGTTTCAATGATACGGTTACTGTTTTGTTGCAGTTAACGCGGTTAATAACTACCTTAACTAACCTACCCCGTCCCACTAACCGAGTCTTTAGGGTATTGAACCGAGTTCAAACGAATGTGATCCTTAAGTAATGTGTTATTAGTTCAGTTTTTGAATAGCAGTTATAATAAATACTAACCCTAACTTAATAACCTTAACGTAAGGGTTTTTGAACGAGTTCGAACGAATATGATCCCTAAATTATGTCTTATTAGGTCAGTTTTTGAATAACAGTAACTCAGTAAATTTTTTATCTCTTGCAAGTCATAAACGTGTTTGGCTTGCGAGGTTTGTAACAATATGCTATAAAGCGTCAAATCAGTCAATATTCAACTTTAAGTCTTTGGTGTAGAAACTTCTTATGTTACCATGGTAGCGTTGCTTAACTTGAGCGGCGAAAACAGTGTGTTGTTTGTTTTTTTTTTCATATTTCATCTTTGCCTTTGGGGCTTGACAAATAAATCTAAGACGGAAAAAATAAAACTCATTCATTTATTTTTGCCGTCACCATTGATATCACATATTGGTTTATCCCAAACACAATTAACTATAATTTCCTTCATTCCCCGTAATACAGATAAGAATTGTTTCGATAAAAAAATATAACAATTAATGCGGCATTCAGTTAAGGCACAACTGCATTTTGATTATTCTTAAAACAATAATAAATACCGCGTCTCATTACGGTTTGCGTCTTAGTGTGCAGTAAATGTCATAAGCCCGATAACAATAAAATAAAAATAATCCTTAGCATTTCACTCATCCCTTTTCATCTAAGTATATATTTAGGTTGATGTATGCGTCAATAACGAATTTCAAATTGTTTTAATAAAATTACACCCTTAAATTGTAAAGATTAGCAATATTAATGATGGTTCTGTGGATATTGATATTATTCAAATTGATTTGAACAAGAATATTTCTTGTACTCTGTGCCTTGATTAAATCATGATGCTTTTTTTTTATTAATAGTTAAAAACGTAATAATTATAATAACATTAAAAAAAATGTTTTAAGTAATTAATTAAAATTTTATTTGAAACAAAGTTAATTTTGTTATATTATGTATTCTATTACTTTTTTTTTAACTATAAAAAGAAAATTATTTACACACAGATGTCATTTTGTCCGGATTTCCGGCTGGTCTCGCTTAGGGGTCACATTTCTCAACCGATTTATGAAGTCTAGGTTAATTAATTATATGAAATATTTGTGTCGA
The DNA here is from genome assembly GCA_905147355.2 of Apotomis turbidana. NCBI lineage: Eukaryota > Metazoa > Arthropoda > Insecta > Lepidoptera > Tortricidae > Apotomis > Apotomis turbidana. The sequence goes on along the minus strand of LR990295.1, from coordinate 6,398,342 downwards.
TAAAATTATTTGAAACTTGAAATGGTATGAGGTTTGAAAACTAAAAAAAAACAATTTTCATCCATTTGGAAGAAAAAATAAAACAATTTAAATTAATAATCAATTAAATTATTTAATATTTATGTTAATTAGTTTAGGTATGAAACTATATTTGATAAGTTGACTAACCTAGTATCATGGACCATCGTTTTATTTAATATATTTTAAATTTGAATTTGAATTAAGTAACAAAGGTTCTTTCTTTGTTACCTGCCAAACTTTACTGTCTCTTTCGCTTTCCGCTGATATTAAAGGGATAGCATACGTTGTTAGGAATAGTAAAAAAAGATCTAAAATTCAGTTGCCTATTGTTAATACTCTTACTAGTATCTTGTCGGTACTTATAATGTATGTACGCGGTAAATCTGTTTTTTCAGTAGACAGTTATAATGAAGTTGTGATGTGACACGAGATATTGCAGTTTCAATTGTACACTTAAAAACAAACCATCAGACCATACACTCGAAAAGTATACAAGCAACCGTTAAGGAATTCCACTATCCAACTCCTGACTACACCATACGACATTAGTCTCCATATTACCAATTCATTAAAACAACTAAAAAAGTGGCTATGTAAGCGGTAAACCTCGCGACTTTTCTTCAAAATGGTCGTTATTTGTTATTTTTTACATTAGCAAACCCCATATCTTCGCCATATTGAAAAATTACGAATAACTGAATCAACAATTCATATGAATCGGACCTCTAGTCGACAACAGCCGGAAATCCGAACATCTGGACATATGAAAGCATTTTAGGACAAGCTGATACGGAGATGCGTTGCTTGTTTGGTAAATTACTTACCTTGGTATGCAAAGGTTAAATATATATATATATATATATATATTTAACCATCAAAAAGTAGCGCCGTTCACTTTCTAGTTTCATCATCTGATCTTTATCACCGTTTTGAAGATACCAAAAAAATACTCATCACAATACCTACTTAGGTAGCAAAATCTAACCGACTGTACAATAAAATTAATCCAAGTAACATTAATCATTATAATTGAACGTTATTTGAAATGTATTAGTATAATAATTATTTTCTCTTTTTTTTTTCTTTAATTAATAAAATAAGAATTCAATTTTTGTGTTTATCCTAACCTGAGCGCTCATAGCGTCTTGCCAGCATCAATGCGATTTCTATAATGATACCTTTAAAAGTATTTACCATATTATAATCATGCTATGTTCATAAAATAAAAATACATTTTAGGTGTGTAAATAATTTACTAGAATATACATTTTTTAATCAGATAACAAAAATAGTAAGTTTAATTATAATAACTAAAACCATAAAAATATCATCATCACAGTTTAACATGCATAATCTGTCTTAATAACTACCTATTCTTAACAATTAATACTTATAACACCTATACATTAAAAACACCATAATAAAAAATACAATGACATAAATCACAGCAATTAAAAAATCAAATCAGTTTAAAACTAGACCATATCAAATATAATACTAAATTATGGATTACTTATTATTTACGTAATTTTAGAACAGCCGTATGATACAATTCTGTCATAAATTTTACACGTGCCCACATGTCCTTCAATTTATCATCCGGTACGTCTTCTAACAATTCCTTGAATTCAGCCAAAATTTCTTTACGTTTTTCATAACCTTCCTTCCTCTCTTGATTTCACTTTGAGTCTGAAATAAAAAAAATATATACTTAATTTGGTGTTTCATTTTAAGTTTAGTAAGAAATACGTCACTAATATTAGAAATGTAAGCGTCGTCCAATAAAGTACAACGTTCATGCATGGCCTATTTTTTGTTAGGAATGCTAAACTGGCAGCTCTAAGGATACCCGAACATTATAAGTAAATTGGAATAATGCAAGATATACTACTGAGATTTTTAGCTAAATGTGCCAACATATTATGAACAAAATGTATAATAAATGAAAATGCACAAACACACATTTACGAAATGTCATTGTAGTAGGTGTTCCAAATTTGTATGGTAATTAAATATTATATATTTACATATACATTCATTTAAACAAGTTGTCTGGCGGAGAACACCTCATTTCATGGCAAAAAGCCGCCATTATTATCTACATTTTTGTGGAATGCAATGTGCAATCAAGTTGAAATAAATAAATATAGGTACGTATATATATAATTAGAATATGGTTGAAAAAAAAAACAAACATATTGCAGATACTATTAAGGGAAAAATATCAGTTCGAGTACCTTTAAGGTCGATAGTATTTACAACGATTTAATGGTAAACAAAATTGAAATATAATCATAATAAGATTGCATAACTTACCAGTTTCTTCTGTCTTTTAAGTTTATTTAAAAAGTCACTATATTCCTCGGGAAAATTGCATGGCAGTGGCAGCAAGCGCTTTTTGTAGTACATTTTAAAGTTTTTTTTTTAATATTTGTTATTTTATGGCACCCGTTTGTAACTGACCAATTGGACGATTTGGAGGATACTGAGTAACTAACGCTTAGCATCCATGATGCTTCAAAACAATACTAATCCCATCTCTTTCTTACATTTTTATCTAATCTGTCATTTTAAAACAGCACGTTGCACTCTTAAAAATACTCTTTTGTTCTTATACGATGGTTTTTACTGTTATCAGGTATAACGTTACCAGCAAAGCTGCCGATCGTTCCTCGATAAGAAAAAAAACCGGCCAAGAGCATGTCGGGCCACGCTCAGTGTAGGGTTCCGTAGTTGCTCATCCTTCACAATAAACTGCTGTTTTAAGCCCGAGTTTTAAGTTAAGAAAGATTTTAAGCTCTATAAAAAGGTCGTAAACGCCCTAGAAACTGTAATCACTTATTACCTTCTGGAAGTCAACTTAAAAGAAAAAATATGAAACTTGGCGATAACTCAAAAACAGCTTGACCGATTTTGTTCAATATAGTTTTCATTGAAAGTAATTATAAAGCCTCATATACAAGAATTTTTTCGATTTTTTTTGACCCGTGGTTGAAAAGTCAGAGGGGGGGGGGGACACTATTTTTGTCAGAGCGAATATTTACAAAACCCCTATTATTTTTACAAGACCTATTAAACGACACCCCACACACTAGTGTTGAAAAGAAAAAAATAATCACCCCCACTTTAGGTGTTCGAGAGGTACCCGAAAAAAATTTTTTTTTTATTTTTATTTTACCGTTCTGTCGGCGTTATACATACACATACTAATACCAAATTTCAGCTTTCTAGTACTAATGATCACGGAGCTAAGCCGCGGACGGACGGACGGACGGACAGACGGACGTGGCGAAACTATAAGGGTTGACTAAGGAACCCTAAAAACAGTATGAAAATTATAGTTATTTATTATTAGATATTATTACTTTTTTATTAGCAGAACAATCACATCAAATTATCAACTAATTAACAACATCAGTGTAGGAGAAACATATAAAAAGCAAAGATACTCGTAAAGTACTTATTATCTAAAAACAACAACAAAAAACAAAAAGTCAAAACAAAACTAGTGTAAAAAAAAACACGGCAATACGTAAACATTCTGCCAACTCAGCTCATCTATAACGATCCTTCAACGTTCAGTTCCAAACCCTAACGCGATGGGGTTTAGAGTTAACTGCTATAAATAACCCTTACGCGTTAGGGTTTTAACCGTAACTGTGTAACTGTGTTGAGGTTGTAGTTAACTGTTATGATAGGGTAACCTTAACATAGGGTTACCAAATGAAAAGGTTACCTTATGTTATGGTTACCAAATTGTTAGGGTTACCTTATATTAGGCTTAACTTTAAAGAGGGGTTTTCCGGTCCCTGCCCATAACACAAGCCTTCTTGAGCTTAATTTTATGACTAGATCGATTTGTGTGAGGTTGTCCGATATTTATTTATTTATTTAGAGTAGTTCCTGCGTGGTTGTTATAACTTTGACATCCAATACTGGGCAACTTGACCTCCTATCTCACAGATCATTAGTTATACAATATACATCGTCAACAATCATGTGCTACGTACCTATAACCCAACAGGGAGTTCAGCCCACGCCATATTGCGGATTTTAAGTGGTATTATTTTATTTTACGGGCAACGACAAATTTTTGTTAACTGACGTTGAAAGTCAGTATGTGAAAGTAAACAAAAACGAAACACGACTAAATATTCCGCAAATTTTAAGTTATCTTCAAATAATAAAGCCAAAGCTATCCACAGTGTTGAAAGTCAAGTTTTCAATATAATTGAGTATTTATTTCGCAAGAAGAACGCAGGATTGAGTAGCATTCCGGTACAAAATGTTTTGAATTTGGTTAATGATAATGACAAATCGCTAGTAACGGTTACTAATGCAAATAAAATTAATGACGTTTGCTCATTATTGCCATATAAAAGATTGTAGCGCAACTATCCCTGGGCTGGACGGACACTTGTCAGGCTATATTTACGAACGAGTAGATATGTTTAATGTATACCTTGTACAAAATGTAAAAGTTATCGCTAGTTCCAACAGATGGCGCTAAATGTAGTATCCAAGGAACCAATTATTATGATGTATTCGATGAAGAATTTTATTATTAGGAATAAAATTTTTTTTTAATAATCTGTATACGATAAAATAGTCATAGAAAACTACCGTGAGTCTCAAAATACAACACATAAACTTTACATATTACAACACATAAACAAGTGTACCTACTTTTTTTTTTTTTTTTTTTTTTTTTTTTTTTTTTTTTTTTTTTTTTTTTTTTTTTTAAATAGCATATTGTGTTAAATTGTCTGTAATCCGTCGCTATAAGATATTAAGTAAGTTTTTATACCCATATGTTTACCTGAATACATAACTGATATTTTATTAAGTTTACTCACTTCATAGAAGTCGAGCACTCGATATGTTTCGAATCGATACGCGATTCATCATCAGCAAAGCCGATCAGTTGCGGCGGCGGCCAACCGACCGCAATCGAAACATGTCAAGCGATATTCGAATTCTACAACTTCTTCTAAACCCCTTTTTAGGGTTCCATATCCAAAGCGTAAAAAACCCTATTACTAAAACTCCGCTGTCCGTCTGTCTGTCTGTCCGTCTATTACCAGGCTGTATCTCCCGTGACCGTTACCGTGAACCGTGATAGTTAGACAGTTGAAATTTTCACAGAGGATGTATTTTTGTTGCCGCTATAACAAATACTAAAAAAAAAACAGTATAAAATAAACATTCCAGAGGGCTCAATATATACAATAACAAACGTGGTCGGTTGCGTTAACTTTGCACTTCATTTGTATCCAGCGCCATACATACCGGGTGCAAACTTAACTAAACCCGGTCCGTTACGATGGGATAAGTACGGAACGCTCGGTGGGCGAGTCAGACTCGCACTTGGCCGGCTTTATGTAGTCGATAATAGTCCTTTGAGTGGTGGGTGGTATGTTGCTAAAGAGCTATCAAGTGGTGCCCGAATTTGACGCAAACGCTGGAAGTGGTCAACCAACATGGACGTAAATGTATCATTGCATGGCAACAACACGAATATTTAGATGAAATTACTATTCAAACAGTAAACCTAGCCACGGACCCTAATAATATCATAATCCTGTTACAAATTTATACCTCCGTCTACGTCTAATTTCTAAAGGAATAGCAAATAACCCAGAACCCATAAATTTTATTCGAGTCCCGGGATTTCAGGGATTTGTGAAATAAAGTTACCCTTCTTGCATAAAACGGCGTAAGCGACGGTAGTTTGTTTGGAACATAAGTCTTTCTGTGAAAACGGGGAATCGCAGTCATCGGGATAGTCAGATCTTAGGCGAATGTTGGAAATAAATGAACTGTAAATGTCCTGGCCACTTAGGGTCTGTTTCACAAGGTTTGATTAAGCTATTTGCTTAACTTAAAGACTTCAAGTGCGAATCACAATGGAGATAAACCGATTCAACCAAAGTATGTAGCTATAGCAATATTGTATTTTTTTTTTTTTTTTTATTTATTTAAACTTTATTGCACAGAACAAAAGTCAATACAAATGGCGGACTTAATGCCAAATGGCATTCTCTACCAGTCAACCATAGGGCCAAACAGAGATACTAGAAGTGGGTGCAAATCAGAAATCTGATGGTACAGAGAGGATCTAGAGTACAAGTAAATACAAAATATTATATTACTGTTTATACAAAAATACATATACCTACATTTACACACTATAATATAATAAATATACAGATATATACATAATATAATATATATATAAATATATACGAAAGTCTACAACATGGGATGATGGATGAACTATTCGAGCTCTTGTTCCAGCAGATGCTTACGCAGCATACACTTGAAAGCTACCTTGCTTGGGGCTTGTCTGATAGAGAGAGGGAGTGAATTCCAAAGACGGCATGCCTGAACGGAGAAAGAATTAGACATGAAACCAGTATGGTGCGAAGGAATGGAAAGTTTGAGAGTACGAGAGGAACGAAGTTCACAGCCTGGACGGGGAGTTTGAAAAATGAATTTACTTTTGAGATATCCTGGTGTAGAAGGCTCAAACAGGATAGAAAACAGACAGCAAAGGATCCTGAGGGATCTGCGACTACGAATAGGAAGCCAGTTAAGCTGACGGCGAAATAATGAAACATGATCGTATTTTCGAAGTCCGAAAATGAACCGTATACCATTATTAAGGAGACGATCAAGTTTGTTGAGGGACTCTTGTGTGATGTTCGTGAGGCACACATCAGCATAATCAATAAGAGGTAACACCAACGCCTGCACAAGTAACTTTTATTGTAGTCGCAAATCAAATGTTGTTCAGTTTTAAAAATCTATGACTGTGTTAAATTATTGCCCCTATTGTAGGCGATAGAGCGCAGTGTTTGAAGGACTGATCGAATCAGAAACACGGAACTACGCTCCAAAACTGGTATAGTAGATATGGTGTCAAACCCGCAATACTGAAACAGGACTGGGCTGGACATGACTTGTCTGTCGCATGCATCCGGAAAGGCGGGCCACAATAGCGACCTAATGGATCCCACAATATGGATACCGGAACAGAGGCAGACCGAAAAGGAGATGGCGAGACGATCCGGGCGCGTTCTGCAGAGAATGGCAGATCCGCACTGGCCATAGGGTCGAGTGGAGTTGCCCAGCGGTGGGACACCTAAACAGGCTATTAAAAAAATATTATATGCCTCCACCCGATATAATTATGTGATAGACCCGGTTCAATAAGTTTTAATTATAATTATGTATGTTAATATAGTCCGTGAGTTCTCAGATTGCGATTCGAGTTTGGGTGAAAACTGAGAGGTTCTTACCTGGATTGCATAAGAGCAAGCGAGACAGGTATTAAACACGAATCGTATTCTTGCAGCTCACGCACTGTTAACTGGCACTAAAGAGATTCAAAAACATTAACGATTTTTCTAGGATTTATCCTTTACTATTAAACGTGTTTGTGTAAGGTGTACATTTATTTTTGCACTACCTAATTCCGATCATAGGACATCTCAGTATAATACATAATCTAAAATCTATCTCAGGATAAACGCTCCGAAACTGTGGGTAAGTAAATAAGAGGTAAACAGCTGACGATATGTTATTGCTTTGAAGCGATCTCTTTCAAACAACCCTAGAAACAGTAGAATACGATACCTATAATATAAATTGGTATTTGACTATCGTTGAAACCACTAAACACGCATTCAAAAACACACGGAATCAAATAAACTACTACTTTTGGATATTATACCATTTTTAATTAGATAAAAACTAAAAATAAGACGTGTTTCGACTACTAATTTTTATGACGTCACAAGCCAGTATCTTCATAGAAACTTCAAACTAATAGATCGTTCTTAAATCAGAGTCAGAATCAGAAATAATTTATTTTGTTAAATATAGGTACAGGTTATGAGGTGACTGGATCAACCATGTTTGACCTACAAATGCAGATGTTTAAATATTATATTTAAATTTAAAAAAAAAGTTAAGACGGGTTTTAAAGTGTGTATGTAATAAAGACTGCCCGGATCAACTCGTCATGCTGAGATTTATTTAGGCCCTCAAAACTGTATTTAGGATTAGTTTATGCCCAGTAGTCCAGTAAAAATAGCTTTTGAAAATTATTAATTTTAAAGAATTTGATTTTTGTTTGAGAGCATTATTAACGTTAACTGAGAGAAAAATTAAAAAAATGTAAAAGATCTACTCTTATTCTTGTTTGTTTCTTTTTTTTATAACCTGCCGCCTGGCGCTAGTCAAATGGTTCCAGTTTAAATCCGTCAAATAACCCCGTAGGTTCGCCTGTTTGTTAAAGTATATTCACAATATTCATTGCATTAACTACTGTAAGGTTATATTTTTTTGAGTTTTTTTTTTTCAAATATTCTCATATCTGAAAATTTCCAACCGTCAAATATATTTATATAGCTTTATGCATCGAATAATTAAATACATGTAAAAAGACGTGATTATAATTATTTCACAACAAAATAAAATTCAAATATTTTTGGTTAAATTACAATTTTTTTTAAAATAGCTTTCAAATGTTATCATTCGTCCACAAGCCAAAATTCAAAGATATTAGAATTGGCGAAGATTGACTTTCTTTTTCCCTCCCATTTTGGGGCACCTTGTGGGGCACCTACTATCATCATATACCTAGTGATGTGCCATTCATGGAAATATGCTTTAGTGTTATAGGACTCCTCCCCCCATTTCCGTGCTTATAACGGCTAATAACGCCGAAATTGCTAGACGAATTATTTTAGCAAATTCTGGTACAGGGATATACTTCTTAAATTAATTCAAATTTCAAGATTTGCGCGGACGAAGTTGTGGATTACGTTCTAGTTTTTAAATTAAGGTTAGGAATACCAAAATAGAATAATCCATGAAGTTGCTCTAAAATCCATGAAGTCGCTGATTGTTATTTGTCTTTGTTATTTAAGTCTAAGTTATCACCATAATATTTTTAGATTTCGACTTTGTATATGCTACCAAATGTCCTAACCCTATTTCTTTAATACAACGGCGAAGAGAAGTGAGAATAGGGCGGTATGACGTGAAAACTTACACTAGAACAACTTCATCGAAAACTATGTCATTCTATTTATATGGATCGTAAACTCTGCCACGGAACGCTAGAAAGATGTAAATAAGACAAAATAGGTTTTATGTTATCTCGATATTTGCACTGACTTTGCGCCATTTTTACGACGTCTCTTCGTCTGGTTCTGTCATAAAATGACTCTAACCCTTTTAACGCTGCAAAATGCGCATTTTTGTACAAATCAATGTCACCATATTGACTGACCGATGAGAAAGTCTCAGCAATTGTTTTTTTAGGTTTGTGTTACCAAGAGCATAACTCGATTGAAATTGACATTTTGTAACCTTTAGAGAGATGTATCACACTAATATTATAAGCGTACCTACACTTTTCTATTTATTTGTCTAAAGAGGTTTGTTTCGGAAAAATGAAATTAAAAACGCGGAATGTAGTTCCTAAGCCCGAGTTTAGACTGTTTAGCCAAGACAAGCACCGTCGTTAGGATCTAAATTTAAAAATCTAAATATGACGCCCAGAAAAGAAGCCATACCAAACAATACTTGCGTATCTCGAGTATCACTCCTGTGGCGTGGATATTTCCGTTAGTGGGTTCGTACCCCCACACAAAGTCCGACTAACTGATAGTGAGAGCTTAGAACAGCCCAGATTCAGCTCCTAAAAAATATAAAAAGTATCTCAAGAGATGAATCTAGACAAACCCGTAAGTAAGTCCTTCACCATTGAGTCCCACGAAATCGACGTCCATTATCTTGATACTTTTAATAATTTTGATATTTAAACTCCTTATTTCAAACCAGAACTTGTGCGCCATATTTCAAAGTCGATATTCCGTTCAAGGAAAACATTTTACTTTTGAGTGCCAGCTAATTCAACAGATAAATAATTGAGTTGTCGCCGTTTTAATTCCCCCTTGTATAATTGTGGGTTTTATTATGTTTTGGTCCCGTTTCTTTTTTACGGTTCGTTAAGTTGTCTTTATGTCTAGTTTTATCGCCGTTCTTTTGTTAAAGATTAATTTATGTGTAGATGTGACACTAGTCAAATTATTACTTCATTTACTTTAACTCCCTGATAAACAAGCAGAAAAGGATACCGCGGAAAAACGCCGGCAAAACAGAACGCGATCTCAATGATGAGATTTCACTATTTAGAAAAACTGATCCCGAGGAGCTGCTAATATTTTGTAGCCAAAGATCTTTAATTCTTTAATAATTTGGAGCCTTTACTCCAATTTCTTAAAGAATTAAATATCTTTGGCTAGTCTTAGAACTGATGAATGAATTAATGAATGAAAAGAGTTCAAGTGTGTATAGTCCTTTGGTTGGCACTGTGTATGAACCACTTAAGCAGAACAATACTATTTTGTGGAGCATACATAGTAAGAAATAAAATTGCTTTAATAAAAGTGACGTTTACCTGACTCAGGAAGTCAAGTACTAGTAAACGCCTGGGGTGCAAAATATTTCTATGTCATGTCTTGATTTAATTCGTTAGGTATCTTAATTAACCAACAATTAACAAACATTATGGCCGTTAGGTCAGAAAGTTTCTAGAATGGCGACCATGCACTGGAAAAAGCAACGCGAAATATTAATTCTCAATACAACGAACGTGATAGTAGCACCTTCTATGGATGACTTCAGATACTCAACGTTAATCAGAATTCATTAGCCACGATATATTTGTTATTTGTCTTGTATGTCATAATGCTACGTCAGGTTATCCATTTGACGTTGTAAAATACGAGTCTTCATCATTAAAAAAATATATAATTTTGTTTTCCATCCCTATAGAAACTTTGTCAATAAATTACACAGACAGTCATTGGCAAAGAATTTTAATTTTAATAAAAAAACAAATGTAAAGTCACCCGACAGATGTCGCTGCAGGGTAAGTAACTCAGTCCCCTCATCCCATTAAGCCCCATCCATAAATTTCGTTTCGAGGGTGTACAGGGATACGAATTGTCTCATTAGATCGTTTGGTTTGTGATAGGTGCTTTAAAACACTTCCAATTCACAAAAAGTCACAAGTGACATACTTACCCCGTTAACATACTTCCTTTTGTTATGGATTAATAGGGGATAGGAAAGGTGATGAATATCTTGAAGGGTGTACGAAGAAATGCAGCGTAAAATAGCTCAAGTTAACTGCATCGATAGGGTAGATGGCAGTTAAGCAAGATTGATGTTTTTAATTCAAGTGGTATTTAAATTAGGACTTTTGCTAGTTTAAAATTAAAAGTCAAATATTCTCCAAGTTAGATATACCACAATGCACTTATGAGTTGAGTTGTTGTTGTTTGGCTGTGAGACGTGGAGGGTGACTAAAGGCCTGACGAACAAGCTGCAAGTCTTCGTAAACAAGTCCCTGAGGTCTATTCTCCGCGTATTCTGGCCGAGGACGATGCGTAACGATGACCTGTAGAGGATGTGCCACCAGTCTCCCATAAGTGTGGACATCGCGACGCGAAAATGTAGATGGATAGGCAAAGTCGAGGGAACCAGACCACGCGGAAGATCACCGATGAGGTGGACGGATCAAGTAAAAACCGCCGTCAACGGTCCTCTACATGAATGTACCAGGAGGGCAGCAGTACGAGAAGAATGGCGTCGCATTGTAAAGCAGGCCACAAAATCAACGACGTGACGGCCACGACCACTCTGGCAAGAGTGTAACGCCAAAGAAGAAGAGGCCACACCTTTCGACGTGGAGGAGCGAACAACGCAAGCATTGCTTTTGAGTGGAAGCCGCCGGACGGAAGGCGCAGACGCGGACGTCCTGTACACTCATGGCGGCGCACCGTGGAGAGCGAGCCGTTCGAATGAGCTGGAGCGAGGCCAAAAAAGTTGCTGAGGATAGAAAGGCGTGGCGCGAGCTGATGAAGGCCCTCTGCACCTCCGGGGTGCCTTAGGACAACAACAACAACAACTTATGAGTGCCGATCCAATACAGATGTTGATCTGACATAAAATCTCAGTCTCGAGAAGAACCCGCGTAATAGGAAAAAAGTCATTTTCTAAAACATGCATTGAAATTTCGTCATAACGTGCGTTAAAACAGCGTCGCAATCAGTGCAGTACAAAGATCTAAGGTAATGTAGGATAAGACTAACCGTTAGTTAGTTAGTTAGTTATTGGACAGTGGTAGACTTTTCCCGGTACCCCACTGTCCCCGGTCTTACGCTAATTTGACACAATGTTAAAACATACAAGTCACAAACTATGCCCCGGCACAGCAATAATAGAGTTCTGTGGGCAGCGTTTGATGGCAGAGCTGGAACTTCGACCGCAGCACGGAGCGTGTTGACTGAGGAAATGTCGGGAGTTGTGTACTTGATACATGTTCCTTGTCACGCAATATCTTGCGGAAGTGAGCGTTGAAGATTTTACTCCAGTGGCGAAGCGGGGCAAAATAATGTGGGGTTAGAATGGAAATCTAAAAAAAACTGATGAAATTAATGCTATTCACTAGCAATCATGAGCCACACACTCTGCTTATGCAGTAATACGATTAATTTTATTACGATTCTATGTGGCGAATACATTTTACATCAAGTTAGAAGTAACTTACTAATTTAAAAACAATGTGCCTATTAAAAATTTCAACTCCAAATAGGCTATTTCCTATTATGATAATTATCTTATCATGACACATGAAAACTGCAATTACAGATTTCCATAAAAAAATACAGTACGTAATATAACTTTAGTTTCAGAATAGGACATAGACTACCATTTGTACTATTCATTTATAAGAGGATTCATTTCATCTCTCTGCGAGAGCGAAGCCGCAGCAAAAAGTTATTTAATACCGCCATAATATATATCGAACCAGCTCACGAAGCACCTTTTATTCGATATACCACATAAAACAATACATATCCCTGTAAGGGATTTCTTCCAGTTAACCTTTGAGCAAATGAGACAGAAAATTAGACATTGAAGTGATAGACAAACGAACAAACTAAAACGTGCAAATATACTAAATGTAAATATAACCTTAAGATAAATAAATAATATACATATAATTACAAACGTTTATATTGTATTAAACATAAAGTAATAAATATAAATAGTAATATAATAATAATAAATATTCAGTCTTATTATTGTCATGATAGGTTTCAGATATATTTTTTTTCAAAATCTCAAACACAAAATATTGATACCTTCATAATCATAACATAACCATTTCTGCACTAAAACTAGATAACTCTTCGTCTTAAATCCATATTTGTGTTGTAGACCCAACTTAGCCAAAGGACCGCTTTTGATAACCAAACACCATACTTAAGTACACAGCGACTTACAGCAAACATCAGCCATTTATATCATAAAAAAAACTGCTTAAAAGTTACCCTGACACGAAAGTCAGTTAAAGTATGCCAGACAACCAACAGAGAACAAAATAAATTGTTTAATCAAAACGGCAACTCTGTGATTTTATATTAAATGGGTACCCGAATAACGACAATCGTTTTTAAAACTGCGGTCAAGTGAAAGGCGAAATACACCCTCGAGACTGACACTGCGAAGAAAAATAATATGTTGAACCATTCAATATCCGCATTGAGTAGGGATGGGACACAGTCGATAAATGTGACAGATTATGGTCGATAAATGTGAATTTGTTTATGCCATAAAATTTGCTAGTAATATTGGAACACGTAGCTATCTTCGTCCTCGAAGAAAAAGTCAAAACCCTTTTTTTTTCTCTAGTGAGATAAAAGTATCCTATAACCATCTGGGAATGCACAGGCCCCTGTTTACAAAACATTTTTTAAATCGGTCCAGCCGTTTAGGCATGATGAAAGGACAGACAATTTTTTTATAATATTAGAAAAGTAGAAACACTTGTTATCATCAACATAAAGACTGCGGCATTATTACAGTATTTTGTTTTATAAATGATTTTTGTGTGTGCAGCATATCTACCTCGTATAGGTACTTATCCTTAAGACGTGCGTAATGTTACCCGTCAATCATTAACTTAATGATTGATATATCCACAGCAAAATCATAACGAATCATTTAATTAAAACGTCCTTATATACGATTTATGAGTTTTGATAGCAAATTGAGTAATCGGTCCTAAATTAAATGTGAATGTCTGAATTGACCTTTTCTACTCAAAAACCTGTATAAGTTACACAAAGTTATTACTTAACTCTTGGAATATACAATTATACATATAAGATGTCATGAAGAGCAGAAGAGAGTACACAAATCAGATCAGAAATATTAGTCTTAGATTCCAGTAACACACGAGTAGGTACCCCCGGGTAAATGCATGTTCAGGAGGCATGACACTGCACCCGCCAAGTTATATATTGTCATTATCAATCGATAACCGATAGTTTACTTTACAGTAGTAAAAATGCAACTTAATCCTACTTAATGTACATAAAAAAAAGAAAAAATGTCGTAATGTTTTTAATTCCATTCATACAGCTCATACTACGAATTGCAGGAGCGGAAACATCTTTCTAAACATCGATAAAAAAGACAGTCAAAATGAAAACACTCACTCACTACTAAGAGAAATCGTTCAGAGAAAGGCCGAGGCAGAACCGCAAGCATTTGCACCAATTAAATTGGAGCGTCAAAAAAGGAAGAAAATGGACAAAAAAAGACGGGCTTTTGTCACTCGGTAATAGGAAAAATGTCCGCCGCACAATTTGACATGGAAACGGCCCTATTCAGATTTAGTGGAACCTATATTCAAATTGCGAAAAATATATATACTCTCTTGTTGAACTACGATTGTGTTTTATTTAAATTCAATTGCATCATACAAAATAATACACAAACACTAGTAAGTCTCAACACTAGAAAAAAAATACTTATTAACATCAAAATTTATGAAACCGACTTAGGTAGGAGATGTTTACTCTAGAAAAACCAATCGAAATCGGTTCCTAAATTACCATTTAACTCATTAAAGAATTACGAAAGGGGTAAGTAGACGAGACCGCCGGATAGTGATACGAAGCTTGCAAGCCCTTTTTACGGCTAGGCATGTAATATAGCGTTTTTTTCAAATATGCAATTAAATAAAAAAAAAAACCTGTCAAAAACAATATAATTCAGCAGTTTAGTCTGTTCATGAACACAGAGGCCATGGTTAAAAAAATATTACTTCCCGGCTTACGCTTTCAATTTTGTATGAAATTCATTTACAGTCAATACCTAAATTATTTGGCAAATAAAATAAATAAATTATTTGTAGTTCTCTCGAGTTGTTCCACCCGTAACGTGATACTTTGAAGCCTGTTTGAGTAAATGAGAATTGTAATTCCAGAATAGGTATCCCGATTTCCAAACCGATTGCTCCAAACTTAAGGTCAGCTAATGGAAAGGAATCGAATTATTGCGCCAAATCTCATTACACCGCTTTCTCTTGGCTCCCTACTCAGCGATCGATTGTTGATTTAGCGACTTTAGCGATATTTCGTTTGTTAATTTATGCAATGCTTTTCGACCGAGTGAGCGAATCGTCTCCGTTTCAGCTTGGCCAAAAAATATTTTGTACATCCGGATATTTGGATGTCCAGTTGAGGTACGGGTTGTATTTCTTGACTGATTTTCATGAAATTATTAAAAAGAAAAGTAACTAGTTCGATTTTTAATTTTACAAAACGGTAAACAAACTTGCTCATATACAGCTCACAGAGCCGTAAGATTCTTTATAACAAAACAAGCTTTGTCCGCGTGCAAAAAAAGTCCATTCTTGCTTGTCAGTAGTCTTCGATCTTGCACCGCCCTCATCCAATTTCTGCCCGCGATCGTAAGTAGGTCGTCGGTCCACCTTGTTTGGGGCCTTCCCACGCTGCGTCATCCGGTCCGCGGTAGCCACTCAAGAAACTTTCTGCTCCAACGGCCATCGGTTCTACGAGCAATGCACCCCGACCGTTATTTAGCTCCAGAGCCATATTTGCATAAATATATCTCTGACTTCTCGGGAAGATCGCCACCTTCACCCTCGATCGCTACTTCGCCAACCCGGTCTCTCGGTTGTGCCTCATTTATATGCGACGCTATAGATATCAGGCGCAAACTTAACTTGGCCGGTTAGTAACGTGAGATGTCACTTATTTAATACAGATCGAATCGCAAATATCGCGTTTTAATGACAGTTAAATGCGATATACCTGCGATATGTCAAAGCACACTCGAATTAGCTCCCAATAATGTCACCAGGGGATATTGTGTCATCTGGGACAAAAGCGCAGCACTTTATAACTACCACCACTCCATTTTTAAGGTTCCGTAGTCAACTAGGAACCCTTATAGTTTCGCCATGTCCATCTGTCCGTCTGTCCGTCCGTCCGCGGCTTAGCTCCGTGATCATTAGTAAGTACTAGGAAGCTGAAATTTGGTATGAGTCTAATGTATCACACCGATAAAACGGTAAAATAAAAACTAAAGAATTTTTTTTTTCGGATACCTCTCGAGCACCTAAAGTGGGGGTGAATTTTTATTTTCTTTTCAACACTAGTATGTGGGATGTCGTTGAATAAGTCTTTTAAAAATAATAGGGGTCTTCAAACATTATTTTTTGATAAAGGCAGCAGTTTTGTAAATATTCGCTCCAAAATAAAAAAAATAGCGTCCCCCCCTCTCCCCAGCGTCCCTCCCTCTAACTTTTCAACCACAGGTTAAAAAATTATGGAAAAATTCATGAAAATGAGGCCGTATACGTACTTTTAATGAAAACTATATTGAATAAAATCGGTTGAACCGTTTTTGAGTTATCGCAAAATTTCATAATTTTCCTTAAAATGACGTAAGTGCCGCGTGGTGTCCTTATACTTCGAACGTTACACATATTAGCTAAGTGCCTTACTGTATTAAAACATTTCGCTCAATCTGGCGCGTATAATCGATAACTTCCAGAAGGTAATAAGTAATTACAGTTACTTTGGCGTTTACGACCTTTTTAAAGAGCTTCAAATCTTTCTCGTAATTTAAACCTTGGGCTTAAAACCACTGTTTTAAGCTTGTCTATTGTGAAGGGTGGGCAATAACGGAACCCTACACTGAGCGTGGCCCGACATGCTCTTGGCCGGTTTTTTTTATAAATAGTGTCAAACTTTAGGCTGAAAGCGTATGGGCGGTCTTAAAATATAATGCACTAGGAGGTGCCCGTGACTCCGTTCGCGTATTTTTTTATTTACCAGAGATGGATAAAAAGTATCCTATAACCATCTTTAGATATCTAGTTATCCCTGTACCAAAATTGTTCAAAAGTTGACCAGCCGTCTCGGCGTGATGCGAGGATAAAGGAAATTATGAAATCAGATGGCGCCAGGATGGCACGCGCCACACGCCCATACAAAACAAATGACGAACCTGCATCACGCTATTAAGATTTTTCCTAAAATCGTGACCCCCTCCATAGAAAAGTTATTTACAAAACAAATCTATAATTTTATAAAAGTATAGATTTTATATGTTAATATGTTATTATCAAAGGTCGCATTTGTCTCTACGCAATAGTAATCCCAGGTGACTGTAGATATAGGTACATATAGGTACTAATATTCGGTCTACCTTATTGGTGGAATGAGTACGTAGTTTCAATATATTATAGTACCTATCGAGTATCCCAGCAACATGTAAAACCAATAAGGCAATGTACGGAATACAGACGGGTCTATTAAACCCATACAAATGTAACCAAACGTATCCGATAGTAATTCCATTTTCTTTCATATCGTATTATTATGTTCCCTCTTGGTTATTTTATAACTAATAAATGTGTAATAAAATAATGATTGCACGAAAAGGCAGAAAATACTATAGATATATAAATATAACTTTTTTTTTTATTGTTTATGTTTTATATTGTTAGGACGACCATATTACCTTCTCCATTATAAAAAAGAGTCATAATGATACGTGCTAACTCGGAGCACTGATACAATAGTAGGTAATGTAGCAAAATATTTTATCGACAAATAAATATATCGATGTTACTGTCACCATCTAAATTTTAATCAACATAAATATTTTTCTTTCTCTTCATTTCACAATAAAAACAATTAACAAATTAAAACATGTATTTATTTGTTTATTTCAAATAATTTTCATAGGAAGTATACCGTAAATATCTTTTCCATATTTGTCGGTATAAATCGGAAAATATCCACTTCATCAGACATGATATCGCACCGTTTTATAGTAATGGAGAACTTTCAATGAGAGATGTATATATTGACATATTATTTATCGATATTAAATCCCCAGAGCGTGCCCCGAGTTAGCACAGGTATGGTCATAATCGCTACAATTTAGATGACACTTTTATTAGCTTCACTTTTACTTTTAACTGAGTTAACGTCACTCGTAAGTGGCATTTCAGACGCGGGAAGACTAACGCAAGACGTAAAACTATAGACAAACTACGGACGCTAATTCGTAAAGCCCCGCGTTGGCATACCGCCGCGCGACCATATAAAACAAATGACGAACCTGTATCACGCTATTAAGATTTTTCCTGAAATCATGGCCCGTCTCCATAGAAAAATGATTTTCAAAAATCAAAGCGTTTATTCTGTAAGTAGGCCACAAGGGCACTTTCACATGTCTAAATCTACCGGCATTTCACAAGAGGAGACCGCTGTTGAGAAGAAAGCCGAAAGAAACTCAACAGCAAGTATTTTTTTCCTAAATTATACTTAACAACTAATTCAATTATATTATAAATAGGTACATGTTAGAGGAGAAGTACAAGATTCTCCATATTAATGTTTACACTAATAATTATAAAAATATAATGTTTTTTTTTCTCGAAGAAGGTCTCTATAATTGTAGGTACGTGGGAACAGATCATTGCACCATTGTCTCAGGTCACAAAGAAGAAAGGCGCGAAAAACAAAGGCCAAGTTCTAAAAGTCCAATAAAAACTACTGAAACTTATTTATTTAGTTGTTCTCAGCGTTGGATGCAAACAGTTTGATAGAATCAGGCAGAAAGCGATGTGCCGCGATTTGTTTGAGCGCACAATCAAGATATGCGGGAAACTGAATGTCCACAGTTGAACGCTCAGCTGGCTAGTGATGCGGTGATATCGATTATTTTAAACTTAAATAAAATATCGATAAGTATATTTTGACTATATTGAACTCGTATGGAGTTTATCCCCAGGGATAGCAATTTTACACAGCATCGCGGATAACATATATCATAATTTATGATATTTTAAATGGAAAATTAAGCTAACGATACGTGCTATTAAAAAACAATACAATGGATTGGCTTACACATCTTAAACCGATATGCTATGATTTGTTCGAGAACATTATCAATAAAAGATAATGTATATGCGGATACTATTTAATGCTTGACCGAGTAATTTAATATAAGAAGTACTCGATCATTTTAAGTTCAATTTGGAACTATCGCTATTTTTTCGCTAGATTTGAATGGCAAATTAACTAACGATACGTGCTGTTAAAAAACAATGCAATGGATTGGCTTACACATCACTGATTATGCTATGAATTTTTTGAGAACATTACCAAACACCGGCCAAGAGCATGTCGGGCCACGCTCAGTGAAGGGTTCCGTGGTTGCCCATCCTTCACAATAGACGAAAGTTACAAGAAAGATTTGTATTACGAGAAAGATTTCAAGCTCTATAAAAAGGTCGTAAACGCCAAAGTAACAGTAATTACTTATTACCTTCTGGAAGTTATGGATTTTACGAATCAAATGTTTTAATACAATATGGCATTTAATTAATATGCGTAACGTTCGAAGTATAAGGACACCGCGCGGCACTTACGTCATTTTAAATAAAATTATGAATTTTGCGATAACTCAAAAACAGCTCGGCCGATTTTATTCAATATAGTTTTCATTGAAAAACTTATAAGGTCTCATTTTCATGAATTTTTCCATAATTTTTTGACGCGTGGTTGAAAAGTTAGAGGGGGTGGGCCCATTTTTTTTATTTTCGGTGCAAATATTTACAAAACTACTAACTTTATCAAAAAATAATGTTGAGAGTGCCCTATTATTTTTAAAAGACCTATTCAACGACACCCCACACACTAGTATTGGTTTTTTTTACCGTTTTATCGGCGTGATACATACACATACTCATACCAAATGTCAGCTTTCTAGTACTAATGATCACGGAGCTAAGCCGCGGACGGACAGACAGACAGACAGAGACGGATAGACGGACATGGCGAAACTATTAAGGGTTCCTAGTTGACTACGGAACCCTAATAAAAGATAATGTTACACAATTAAATGCTTGACTGGGTAATATAATGTTACGAGCGTGGGGTTCGTATTTGATAGAAAAGCAAAAATTTATCCACTAAATAAAACACTCACTTTATTACCCAAATTACGTATTTACAATTCACACGAACTGTACTTAAAATCCACTAATTAAAACACACACACACTATTTCACAAATTATGCACTCACTATTCACACGAACTGTACTTAAGCGCACTAATCACTCAAGAGTCTTTCTTTCCGATTATCCTTGTACTAACATTCGATCGCAGTTAAATGTAACTAACTCGCGCCGGCCGTCGGCGCCTTATATATTCCGCGGAACCGCTCTAGACGCATTGTCCACACATATCGCGAATATTCTAGTAAGAGCCAGCGTGAGGGCCGAGAACATTCGAGGCCATATATGTCTCTCTCTAATGGTGCACTCTCTGTCACTCCCTTCTCGAATGTTCCGAGTATAGCTATCTCTTTCTAGTAGTCCCATCCTTGTCACACACTTCTCGAATGTTCCGAGTATAGCTATCTCATTCTACTAGTGCTATCTCTGTCACTCCTACGGGATATTTCGCCATATAACGATTTGTGCTTCAGAGGCCCATAAGGGGTCCTGAAAACGCCTGAAAACGGGTTTTCAGGTTATGGCGTCATCTGATAGAGGGTGCCCTGAAACGGACTGAAAACATGTTTCAGGCACCTGAAAACGAAGGCAACTTGGGTGAAATTTCGATCTTTAGATATGTGATAGAGCAACTTCTGAAACGGCCTGAAATGACTTTTCAGCCTGCTGAAAACGCCTCTAAAGCACTGAAATTGACATTCAAAGTTTTTGACCTAACCTACCGGCGTAACCTGCCCCCTCCTAAGACATGCTCGTCCCGAGCATCATTATTTCCGTGGTATCTGGCCAGCCGGTCAACATGAACAATCTTGCTCGGACTACGAGGATTCCGCTGGATTCGATACGTGACGTCGTTTATTTTAGTGACTACCTTGTAAGGCCCCTCCCAATTCGGAGACAGTTTCGGGGACTTTCCCACTCGTCGCATAGGGTTATGTAGCCACACCAACGAACCTTCCTCAAAACCCACTTGATAAGACTTCCGGTCATATCGGGTTTTCATCTTTATGCTAGCGTGGAGCCCGTGTTCACGTACCAGGCTGTGAACATCATCAATCCGATCCCTCAAATCACTCGCATATTCTGTGATAGATTTCGGTGTATCAGGCGGACGTCCAGTCAGGAGATCTGCAGGCAAACGCAGTTCTCTTCCAAAGTTCGCATACGATGGAGTAACCGCCGTACTTTCATGAGTTGCTGACCTATAAGACAACAGGAAGAGGGGGATATGCCGATCCCAATCTTTTTGGTGGCTTTCAACGACCTTGGCTAGATGTCTCTCCAGTGTCTGGTTAAATCTCTCGACCATTCCATCCGACTGTGGATGATACGCCGTAGTCCTTGTCTTGTGAATTCCCATTATGCGACAAGTCTCCTGAAAAACCGCAGATTCGAAGTTTCTACCTTGATCACTGTGGATTTCGAGAGGTACCCCCAACCGGCAGAATACTTCGTTCACTAACTTTTCAGCTATGGTTACCGCTTCTTGATTTGGAATGGCAAATACTTCAGGCCACTTCGTGAAGTAATCCATCACGACAAGAATGTACTTGTTTCCGGAGTCAGATGCTGGGAATGGTCCTGCGACGTCTAATGCAACCCTTTCCCAAGGGGCTCCAACGTTGTACAACTTGAGTGTTCATCGGCTACGGGTATGCGGTCCCTTGACTGATGCACAGTTGGTGCACCTTTTGCACCAGTTTTCAACATCTTCGCGATATTTCATCCAATAAAAACGTTTTCGAATTTTCATTAGGGTACTTTTCACTCCAAGATGTCCACCAGACGCTCCGCTGTGAAAGCATCTCAAAACATCTCTCACCCTTTTCTTTGGGACAACAACTTGCAGGTGAGCATCCTCCCCATTTGCTGATTCCCACAACCTGCACAGAACACCATTATACATAACCAAGCTATCCCATTGTGCCCAGTAACTTTTGTTACCGCACTCATCGGAGCTACGTCACACCATCTTGGCTTAGGCGCACCCGTACTAATCCAATTGAAAATGGGTCTCACGTCAGTATCCTCTTGTTGCGCTTGCTGCATTATTTCATCACTCCACTCATCGCTGCCGGTAACAGTTCTTAACATTCGAATTCGAACACATTCCTTGTCATCTCGTCTTAAGCAATGTTCATCGTTATCCACACAAGGTATATGTATGTATGTAATCACTTTATTGTACACAAAAACAATTCACAAAACTTCAAAAAAAAATAAAAATAAAACATGTACAAAGGCGAACTTATCCCTATAAGGGATACAGTCTTCGTGATACAGCGTCAGCATTTACCCGTTGTGGTACTGATTCCAAGGGGCCCATTGCCCTTACTATTGAAGCTGGATCCCTGTCCCTCCTTTTCCTATCCGGACAACTTGACTGTATGTGTCCACGTTCTCCACATTGGTAACAACGTGGTCCGGATTCGCCGCAAGGAGCTACCGGCTTCCTAGCCAACACGCCTCGTCTATTCCTTCTCGGACAGCTCAACTGTATATGTCCACGTTCTCCACATTGATAACAACGTGGCCCGTATTCGCGGCGGGAATCTACCGGCTTCGTAGACGACACTTCTCGCACCCTGAAAGGCCTGGATGAGTCCTGTCGTACAGCTTCCACCTCGAGAGCGTGGGCTACTGCATCTTTCAGGCTACCGTGATGTCCCAATCGTACGGCTGCCCTCACTTCCAGATCCCGGATCCCATCAATGAAGGCCTGCACCAGCATACTGTCAACGAACGACGCTGATGTACGTTGATAGGCCTTTCTAACCAACTTCTCGATTTCCAAGGCCCACTGTTGTAAGGACTCGTTACGTCCTTGCGTCCTATCCTTCAACTGAGCTCGGTATACGTGCTCCAAGTGACTGTCGCCGTAACGTGCCTCCAGAGCTTCTAGAAGGCGTTCGTACGTCTGGTCGTTTCCCAGAGCTTCGAGTATGGTGAGGGCCTCGTCACGGAGCGCCAAGGTTAATGCTGTCCTGGCTTGCTCCTTATTCCATCCATTAGCCCGGGAAACAGACTCAAACTGTAGCTTATAGGCGGTCCACGAGGAGGTACCATCAAAAGGCGGTACCTTGAACCGGCCGCCTCCCGCCACCAATGCGTCGGGTACACAGGTGCTTGTACCATTCGCCACTTTCACTTCTAGTTTCTGGAGGCGGTTCTTATAGGCTTCAACGTCCTCCTTGACAGTTTCCACCTTTTCATCGACCGCATGGACTCGACTCTCCAGCTTTATATCCATATCGGCCAGTTTCTCCTGAACTTCCAACATTTCCTTTTTCCATTCGGTCGTGTACCTCACGTAACATTCGAGACTGTTCCTCCAGTTTCCTTTCATGTTTCTCCTGGTGTTCTCGAAACTCGTTCTGGGAAATTCGAGACTGTTCCTCCAGTTTTCGCGACTGTTCCTTCAAAAGGATCAAGATGGCGTTGAAGTCCGCACCCTGTACAGCTGGAGCCGTAGATTCCGATGTTCCAGGTGCCGAGTCTCCGGCCCCAGATGTTTGGCTTCGCGTCGTAACTCCCTTCGGCTCTGTTTCTCGTGGCGTTAACGGCATTTTCTATCCGCACTTCTGACACCAAATGTTACGAGCGTGGGGTTCGTATTTGATAGAAAAGCACAAATTAATCCACTAAATAAAACACTCACTTTATTACCCAAATTACGTATTTACAATTCACACGAACTGTACTTAAAATCCACTAATTAAAACACACACACACTATTTCACAAATTATGCACTCACTATTCACACGAACTGTACTTAAGCGCACTAATCACTCAAGAGTCTTTCTTTCCGATTATCCTTGTACTAACATTCGATCGCAGTTAAAATGTAATTAACTCGCGCCGGCCGTCGGCGCCTTATATATTCCGCGGAACCGCTCTAGACGCATTGTCCACACATATCGCGAATATTCTAGTAAGAGCCAGCGTGAGGGCCGAGAACATTCGAGGCCATATATGTCTCTCTCTAATGGTGCACTCTCTGTCACTCCCTTCTCGAATGTTCCGAGTATAGCTATCTCTTTCTAGTAGTCCCATCCTTGTCACACACTTCTCGAATGTTCCGAGTATAGCTATCTCATTCTACTAGTGCTATCTCTGTCACTCCTACGGGATATTTCGCCATATAACGATTTGTGCTTCAGAGGCCCATAAGGGGTCCTGAAAACGCCTGAAAACGGGTTTTCAGGTTATGGAGTCATCTGATAGAGGGTGCCCTGAAACGGACTGAAAACATGTTTCAGGCGCCTGAAAACGAAGGCAACTTGGGTGAAATTTCGATCTTTAGATATGTGATAGAGCAACTTCTGAAACGGCCTGAAATGACTTTTCAGCCTGCTGAAAACGCCTCTAAAGCACTGAAATTGACATTCAAAGTTTTTGACCTAACCTACCGGTGTAACAATAATATAAGAAGCAGTCGATCATTCTAAGATCAATTTGGAATTATTGCTATTTCTACCCAATTACAACTAGAAAGTAGAATACTTGTTCTGCTTTTATGATTTTTATAAATTTATACAATTATATACAATTTAATAAATATCAACATTTCGCTTAGTCTGCGATTTTATGTGCAGAAGCAGTGTGTTAATAGAAACATGCCTACCAATTATTTTTTGACAATACTAAATACCTAACTTATTGTTCACATTTAATCCAACCAACCCTTTGTAGTGAGCACAAGGATGTCACTAAACCAGAATGCGTAACCGTATCTCGAAACAACGCTCGATTGCACTTGGCGTAAATAATCAACTCGATACCTTGATTCGGTAATCGACAATCGAGAGGTGACAGCACAAATCACCTCTCTAGTCTGAGAAACTAGCAAACGTATAGCGCAGGTACCTTGAACTATAGAACGTGGAACTAAGGATGGTTTTAGTTTGGATATACAAGAGTTTAAGTTTGCGAAATCAGTCGGATAGAGGAAACACAAGTGAGGTAGATTAAGGGATTTAGGCTGGCAAACGTTCGGGTGACTTAAATTCATTATACATAAATAACTTAGTTATGTTCAAACCGGGATTATTGTCGTATTTGTATGTGTTCCAGTTTTGGACCCAGTTAACTGAACCAAAGTAGTTTGTGTGAATTTGCTTTCGCTTCGTTCGTCGGTTAGAATTCTAAACTAAACAGACAGAAAGAGTGAAGACTTGGCGCTCAATTAAAGAGCGCTACAATACATTGGTAGTTAGATTACTAGACATTTTATTGTTTTAAATTTCGTCAGGAGTTTACTTATCATAACTGAGCACTTTTAGGAAATCATTGACGTTTTTTCTCGAAAAAAATTTGATCATTCCAACTTAGAAGAGCACTATTGACTCTAGTAGAGGAAAAATAATACCTTTTTTTTTCAAATCCACTTACGCACCAATTTTAAGCACGTGTGTAGACGCGTCTTCGAGACCACCGCGGGGGCACAGTTTTTTAGAGATTGTTTTTTGTCGATTGTATTTAAGTTAATTTGTTTATTTCTTGTGTAAAATTGAAAGTATAAAACGTCATATGAACATATTAGAAACTTTGTTTATCCAACTTAACTCAGAACAACTTAAGTCAGAATAACCAAAATTTTCTCCAATTGCAAAAAACAAGAAAATCATCAACGATTTGTCAATACGCCCAATTATGTTACAATGGAAGCTAGTTTTACATCAGAGAGGGAACAGTGATCGAATATGGAATCCACAGTTTACATTATATATAAATATGGAGTTATATCCGAAATAAAATTTTTGTTTGATTGATTGATTAACCGAACGTTGCGTGGATGTTGCGGGTGTTGTATGCCGTGTTGATGGTTAGTTACTTTACGTTACCCTAGGCCGAAAATGGGAATTTGTGCCCGCTACGTGGAGAGAAAATCTCGTTTCTTGGCCAAAGCAAGACCTAAAACTTTCGACAAACCACGGGCAGTAATTTGTAAACCTCAGATCGCATATTTATGGCCCTCACCTTTGGTTTGGGCCACAAACACCTGCGATCTGGCACATTCACAAATTCACCGCCCTAGGTATGTAATGTACTAGAGGAGTCTCTTTCCTGGACAATCACAATTCGTTTCGCTATTTATTTTGAGCGAATTATTTATTACGTATTAGCGGCTAAGCGCTATCCCTATGAGAAACCAGAAACATATTTCAAGGTAATCCGAGAAACGTTCTTCCTCTTGAAGTAAAAGTCCTCGAATGTTATTAAATGGGAAGCCAAGGAATATCGAAATATAATATAGAAACCGATTTATTTTTGTACATCAAGAAGACTGAACGAGTAAAACGTATAGTTACCTACTTAGCCTATTATCATCAAATCCAACTTCAACAGACTTTTGACCTTATAATCGAAAAAACTTTCCTCATCTTCTTAAAGCTTAAGAGGACCTCATAAAACACAAGAGCCCAATAATCTCTATTTATTAAACTATCCGAGTCGGATAAGACTTGATGGTCAGTTTGTACATTACTGACTAACGAGATAAGTTTCTTACGATCCGACGTCTGATCTTGGCTAATCTGTGGCCATTGGGGCGAGGATGTGAGAAGAATGTATATACAGAAACAGTAATGTTTTTGATTTAAGCTAATTACAAAATAATAATGAAAAGAAGTGTGATCGCAAACCTTAAAAATATGACACACAGAGATGTACTAAGCCCGTTGTACTCTTACTAGAAATTGGGCCCTTATGCCTTAAGCATAATTCAAATATAAAAAAAAATCCTAAAAGTATTTTTCCGTAATCGTAGGAAAAAAGGCACTGCTACTTTGTTTCTTTATAGTTACAAATTTTTCATTACCTATTTCAACTACATCAGAATAGTTCATATCAAAATTAGTATGATTAGACAAATAAACCACATCCAATTCATAACCTACCTCTCCTAACCTCGCCGAGAAAACTCCGTCAGCAAACGAAAACAACTTGAGCGCAACATATGTCGAGCGAAACACTTCGGCACGAGTATACGTGATATAATTTAGCCCATAGATCGGACCAAACAAGTTAATTAGGGAATAAATGGAAAACGTGCGTGCCACCCGGCTGTTAGTGGAGTTCCCAAGTGTTGGGATTTCTTGGCTATTGGATTATTTTGAAGGTAAACTTGTTAAGACCTCAGCCTTTCTAAGTACCTCTTTACTGATTAGAAGTTGTTTTGTTTACGTGTCGCAGATGTCTGCTTAATTTAAAAAGAATAGTTGTTTAGATAAAATGCTTAAGAATAGTCAACATTCTCAATCTATTGGTTTAGGCTGACTCCAGGCTTAGGCTCCAGACAGGCAGGCCAGAACATTACATATTTCTAAAAAAAAAACTTTCTATATGTAACTACAAATATATATTAGATCTTGCAAGTTTACACTAATAAAACTTTGACACGAAGAAAATGTTTGTGAGACTAAAACCTCAAGCGACAGTAGGTATTTGACGTGAGAAATATATATTTTCATTATTATGGATCCAGAAATGTAAATCCATGACCTCCAGGTCATCAAAGTCCTCATGTAGTTGAGCAGGCCAAGTTGTAAAAATGATTTTTGAGATGACTATAAAGGCATCATATCATATTTGAAAATCGTAAGCGAGTTGTAATTTTCAAGTAATAGAATTATGTGCTACTGTTTTAATGCATGATTATCATTACCTTGCCCTTATCCCATTTATTTGGTGTCGGGTATTTTCATCCTTCATTCTTTATTATTCATCATCTCACCATTTAGTTTACTTCCTTTATATTCATAATATCATCTTTCACACAATCCATCCATCTTTTCTTTGGTCTTCCTTTTCTTCTATATCCTTCTCCTTCTTATTCCTCTTGTTTAAACACAGGATATAAATTCGAATAAATTATATAGAACTCGTTCTATCATTTCTTCGTTGTTGCCTGTGAACGTTACAAACAGTTGTAACTCTTAAAGCAACTCGTAAAAACACGCTTAGTGAACAACAGTAAACTTTTTCAGCAACTGTTCGCAGACGTCCCGTAATCCTGGCGAACTTGCCCTTTATCTTCGAGTCTAGATTCAGACAGATGTTGTGTTGTCTGGAGTTTTAAAGCTGACGATTTAGAGGTTGGATGTAATTTCACAGTGGTGTTGATGCAAAAAATCGCATGGTACTTAGGATTTAAATTCAAATATAATTAACACCACACTGAAAAAAACATTTGTTAACAGTAGCACAAATGTTAGCTGCTAGTTAACATAAATCAGAGGACTATTAGTAACCAAAATAAGTTATGAAAAATTTGAAAAAGCTTCCTAACCAGATTAGTTGTCCAATATGTTGAGTTGAGAGCGAGAAGTTTGCCGCGCTGCGTCTTCCACTTACTGTACCAACGGCCATCGGTTCTATGAGCCATGGTTCTATGTCCAGCCTACTGCCACTTAAGTCTGGCTACTCAGTGAGCTATTTCGACGACTCTCTAATTGAATTTTGTACCCTTATCATAAGTTTATAGTGACCGTACTAGCGAGTACGGTCACGTCAACTCATGTTAAGGGTACCTGTCTGGCAAGCATATCTTACCACGACTTCGTTTGTCGCGCAAGTCAGCATCTTGCTTTAAGTCAGCAGTCAGTCTTGCTGGCACATTATGAAAAGGAAAGGGACGAAGAGTCGCCTGTCAAAGTTATGCTAGACGTACTGATCTGATGCTTATCGAATCGCATAGTGTAAAACGTTCCAGCCACAGCTGCTTACCGCGTACAACTATCACAGCTCAGAGAATCACGCGGCAATCGGTCTACGAGAACCCAACAACTGGAAATACATTTCATAAAGGTATATTTGATTCCATAATTATATTAACTTTAATATAATTTTTGTCGTTGTATGCTGTCAATTTAGTTTTTCAAACATTTCATAATGGCGGAACTATGGGGGTTGAAAACTTAAAAAATTCTTATTCCATTTCGAAAATTATTCGCAAAGCCTACGGCTCACGGAGCCATCAATTGTAATAATGATATTATGAATCACATGATAGGATAATCTAATGTGTACAGCCAGACAGTTGTTTTCTATTATGCTCCTGGCCATATTAAACATGTAGAATAAAATTTATGCATAAATTAGACCACGATTATGTTTATAGAATCTTTTTATCGATTCTATTTTTTCATGTGGAAATACCACATTTTTCACATCCACATATCATCACACACACATCTTAGGGTATGGCTAATGCGCATAAGCATTTCAAACACATATGACGCAGAGGGCGCTCCAGTAGCGTAAGAATTATGAAATGAAAGATTCGGTATGATTGACGTAGCGATCTAATAGCTCAGTTGGGAGAGCAATACGTCGGAAACGTAGAGGTCGCAGGTTTAAATCCTGCTTAGATTATAGTAGATCGCATTCAATTTTTCTTTCTTAATTTACCTTTGTGTCATTATTTATAGATCACGTTTGTGGAACGAAAGTAGAATTACAATTTACCAAAAAAAAAACTCTTATGAGTCCAACACAACATAGTTCGCTTTGGAATAAATAAAAATAAACTTATTCGTTGTCATAAACAATTCTTGCCCAAGAATTCAGCTTTTCCGTTTTATGAGTAATTCCAGAGAAACACGAACCGAGCTAAAAATGGCGGAAACCAGCTGCTTTGTACCGGATTTATATTTTACTTATTAACTTGTCGCTGCGTTAAATTCGTTAAGAGCACGCTAAGGGGTAATATTTAGTAGTAAAATGGCGTTCGTATGGATTTTTTTCTTGTTAATTGTGAATCCAAAGGGAACAAACTACTGCAGTAACGGTTACCGGTATAGCCAGGTTAAGTGGAAGTTATTCTGGTAAGCTGGCCTAAGCTAGAGGATTTGAGTCTTAACTCATGGTTATGCCTAGAACATTTCGAACTCGTGTGGGCTTCTTCTTCAGGGACCTTGATGCGATAACATCCGCAGTGAAGTCCAGTGCTCAAGCCCTCCGGTCCGCGCCTTGAGTATTCGATAAATATCAGTCATTCTGCATAACTGTGTTTAAAACCGTCATTTTTTTTTTACTCTTTGTCGTACGGAAGTTTGTGTGCGATTAGTGCGTTTAACGTGCACACACAAGGAATTCAGATTTTGTATACCTAGTGCGCTCATGTCATATCATATTGCTGCAGGAGGAATTCTGGCTGAAAGGTGTCGTGTTCTAGCGATTTAGCGGACGGTTACCCGTCACCCAGAAGTTACGTCGCACGTACGTACCTACGTTTTATTTGATATGCGTGCTAGCTTTAAGGTATTTTTATTGATCTATGGGCCACAGTTGACTGAAAATAAATTATATTGATTGAATGATATCGTGTTAACACGAAATATGCAGCTCGCAATAGCTATTAAAGCGGATTTTTCGTGGTAATGAGCTGGTGATATTCTCTTCTTGCCTCGTCTGGTTTTGCTTCGGTGGTGAAAAAGTATGTACTTTTGGAATTATATCTCAGAGCTACAACGCTTAACCATTTAAACCGCAGCTCGCGCAACATCGTCAAATCGGGATAGGTTGGCGTGCATTTCTCCCAAAACATTATGTGGTACAGTAAACGGCGATAAAGAATGCACATCGGCAATCATCGCATTTCCGAATACAAACGAATGTTAATTTCCATGTACATCAATTATTACATTAATCGTTCATCAGAATTTGAATTTAGAACTAAGTACTTTATTGTTGTTTTGTTTTGATTTCACGTGGAATATATAGAGCTGTAAAACTCGATGTAGTTATTATATAGTTATTGCTGTAATGTTCTTGTTGGGGAAAAATAATATATATTCAGGCCCACATTCCTAAAAGGGGTTGACTGAGCATTAGCAACTGATGTTATACAACAAGGATACTTAAATGTGGGTTTAAAGATCGACAAAAAGTGTAATTTCTTACTAATTCTCATGTTTTTTTTTAAATTGGTCGGCTTCTGTTACAAAATATTTATAAACATTGTAATGGCTTACCTTTTTCCCCTATAGATGCCATAGTACAAATTTAATTTTGTGTCAGTTTTAGCAACTCTATTTATATATTGACTTGGATATGCGACTGCACTCTCTCGCATTTGAACCACGACTGACAAAACAAACGTCATGGTGTGTGCGACACGGATATCGCTATACGAAGTCGAAATTAGCCGATTGCCTCTTTCCAAAGCTCGATGTGCAAACTTTATCGCCGTTTACTGTAAAAAGCATATTTCCGAATTTTGAAAAAAAAAGCAAAACTTTTTCACAGTTTGGCATCGGGTCAGCACAACACAAACATAACACAATACAACACAACACAACACAACACAACACAACACAACACAACACAACACAACACAACACAACACAATAAAATAATAATATCATATTAAGCAACCTTAACCGCTCAAGCCTATGTTTTACACAACCTCGTTAAATCTAGGTGAGACCAACCATTAACTTCGTTATAGGATGGGTAAACGGGAGTTTTTTGCCCGCTACGGCGTGTTGGGTTTGTACCCAACTTCGCTAACAAAAGTTAATTAAAACAAAATTAATCTTGAATGCACTTGTTTTTTTCTTGGGAACTGAAACTTGCCTAGAAAAGCGAGAAAGTTGAGTAAATTGGTGAAATGCAAGCGAAGTTTCTACCAAGGCTCAAGGGTAAAGTGCATTAACGTTGTGAATTTCCGATACATATTTGCCAGAGCAATTTTTCAGCGTGAAACTCACACAGATTTATCTCACAGTTGACGGTTTGAAGTTTTACTTTCGAGCGCATTTATGCTTTAAGGATTTTACTTTAAACTAGACGGTGTCCGCAACGTCGTTCTCGTAAAATCTTTGCCGTAATTGTGTAAAACTTATTACATATCCATCTTTTGGATGTCCAGCTACCACAGTAACAAAATTGGTTAAAATCCGTCCAACCGTTTCGGCATGAGGAGAGGACAAAGAAATATTGACCAACAGATGGTGCTGGCGCTATAAGAGAATCGTTATTTATGTTATGATACACTAGCGACCCGCCCCGGCTTCGCACGGGTGCAATGCTGATAAATTATGCATGTATTATACATAAAAGGGAGGACGGGATACGCATAAGACCTTTGTGTCCCGAGCTAGTTCGCCTGCAAGTGGTCCTCCTGCTGATCAACGGAAGAGCTAGCAGCAGTAGAGAAGGGAAACTCGAAACAAACCCGGCTTGGTGCCAGCCGATATGCACCTGCAACCGAACCGACTCCGCACGTATTGACTCTGTCTTTCCTGTGGGTCAAGTCGGTAAGGTCGAGAGAGTGATGTGGGTTCTGGGCATGCCTGCATTTCTTATTCGCGTCCCAGGCGATGCAGCGTCTGTGGAGAGGGCACTTCACCCACGTTAGCACAGCTACGTGGAAAACAACACGGGGAGTGGCAGTTTACCGGTGATAAGCCTGTACGGATGGGCGTAAGTGCGGGCGCCAGGGGTCACTCTCGCCAGTGGGAGGGTCCATTGAAGACCCATTGGTCGGTTACCGCCCGCTTTAGCTGGGCAGCCCCCAGTCAATAAGGTACTGGCCCGCCTCGGCATTGACTGTTCCTTTAGGGTGTGTGGAACAAACGGGTATTGCCTGTATGTTGATGCTGCGCTTATTACACCTGGCACTAGAAAACAGAAACAAAATAAAAACGCTTACACCGCCCTGCGTTTCGGGACATGGAATGTCCGGACAATGCGACCAGGCCTGCCGGACAATAGTGGAGGCACTCAAAGTACACAAGATCTACGTAAAACTTCCGTCATCGACCTTGAATTAGCCAGGCTTAACGTCAGCACTGCTGCGCTCCAGGAGACTAGGCTTCCAGACGAAGGCTCGCTACGTGAAAAAACTTCACCTTCTTCTGGAAAGGTAAGGCAAGCAACGAACACCGCGTCTATGGTGTGGGGTTTGCGGTTCGAAATGATCTCCTAGGTTCCATAGAGCGTCCTCGCGGGATATCTGAGCGTATAATGGTCCTACGTATGTCAACAACCAGTGGATTTATAACCATTATTTCTGCATACGCTCCGACGCTCAATTCAACTGCTGAGGCTAAAGACGAGTTTTATGACCAACTTGGCAACACCTTGCGTGGTGTGCGTTCTGGAGACCGCGTATTGGTTCTCGGTGACTTTAATGCCCGTGTAGGCCAAGATAACCAAGCTTGGCCTGATTGCCTTGGTAACCACGGTGTGGGTAAACAAAATGAGAATGGTCAGCGCCTACTCGAATTTTGTTGTAAGTTCCAACTGTGTGTTACTAATACTTACTTTAAGGGTAAACTGATACGACGCGTTTCCTGGAAGCATCCTCGTTCAGGACATTGGCATCAATTGGACGTTGTTTTGACAAAAAGAAAAGATCTTAAGGACATTATCCACACCAGGTCCTTTCACAGCGCTGATTGTGATACTGATCACTCCCTTGTGGTTTGTAGAGGCCGATTCAATCAAAAAAAGGTTCATTTTAGCAGAACTCCAAGGAGGAAAAAGTTAAATCTCTCTAGCATTAAGGACTCGGAACTGGTGTGTGAATTTAGGAATTTAGTGATTTAGTTCAACGTGGAACAGATGGTTGGGACGCTGACGCCTCAGTGGAGTCGGAGTGGCAATCCATTAAGACACTGCTCACAAAAGCTGCCGGTGAAGTTTTTGGCTATGACTCACCAAAGTCTGCTGACTGGTTCTCTGAGAACGCAAGTCACATTACACCCTTACTTAACGTTAAACGTCAAGCAGCCTTAAACCACCGACTTAATCCTTGCAAATCATCAATTAATGAGTTCCGAGCTGCCAAGTTCGAACTTCAGCGAGTAAGTCGTCAGTTAGCCAATGAGTATTGGCTGAAACTGTGCGAAAATATACAGAGCTGCGCAGCTGTTGGTAATTTGTCTGGTGTTTTTGCGGGGATTAAAAAAGCAATCGGACCGTTGCCAAAGAAAATAGCGCCCTTAAAAGAAATTGACGGTACAGTAATAACTGACTGCGACCGCCAATTGAACCGCTGGGTGGAGCATTATACAGGACTCTATGCTCATCCATTCGATACTGATCCAGAAGCTATGGACACTATCCTTGAACTGGAAACTTGGAATGAGCTAGATGAATTACCCACCCCAAGGGAGCTTCATAAAGCGGTCATCCAACTTAAAAACGGCAAAAGTCCAGGTGACGACAATATCCCTGCAGAGCTTCTTAAGGTCAAGTCCCTACATCCGATTCTGCACAATTTCTTAGGTAAATGTTGGGACCAAGAGCGCTTCCCCCAGGATATGCGAAACGCGAATATTATCACCTTATACAAGGGAAAAGGGGATCGTGGCGATTGCAACAACTACCGCGGCATTTCCCTTCTAAGCATTGTCGGTAAGCTGTTTGCGAGGGTTATTTTGACTAGACTCCAACGGCTTGCTGAACGAGTGTATCCAGAGGCACAGTGTGGGTTCCGCTCAGGACGCTCTACTACTGACATGATATTTACTTTGCGCCAACTGCAGGAAAAATCACGTGAGCAGAATAGTCCCCTGTTGGTAGCTTTTGTAGACCTTAATAAAGCTTTTGACACAGTAAGTCGGGAAGGCCTTTACACCGCTCTTGTCAGGATAGGGTGTCCCCAAAAACTATTAAATTTAATAAAGTCTTTCCACGAGGGTATGCAAGGCGCTGTCGTTCACGACGGCAAGACTTCTGCTCTGTTTGACATGCGGAGGGGAGTGCGGCAGGGATGCGTTTTAGCTCCAACACTTTTTGGCATCTTTTTCTCGTTGCTTCTGAAGGTTGCATATGGAGATGTCGTACAGGGCATACACTTGCATACCAGAGCGGATGGGAAACTTTTTAATTCTACCCTGTTGAGGTCTCGCCGTAAACGAGAAGACCTATATGTCGATTCATTGCTCTTTGCCGATGATGCCGCTTTCGTAGCCAAATCCCCTCAAGACTTACAGGTTCTCCTAGACAAATTTGCACATGCTTGTTCTCTCTTTTCTATGTCAATTAATTCTAAAAAGACGGTTGTTCTGGCGCAGGGCTTCAACCAGAAACCAACAATTTTGTTGGATGGTACGCCCCTTGATGTTGTTGATCAATTTTGTTACTTGGGATCCAACGTGTCAAACAATCTGTCGCTGGATGTGGAAATTGGGAGTCGGCTCGGGAAAGCGGCTACGACGTTTGGGAGGCTCAATGCAAGAGTGTGGAATAACCACCATTTGACAACCAGGACCAAAATTTTAGTGTACCAAACTTGTGTTCTGAGTACACTTTTGTATGGAGCTGAAACCTGGACGTCGTATGCAAAGCAAGAAAAAAGACTCAATAATTTTCACATGCGCTGCCTCCGGAATATTTTAGACATCAGTTGGCGAGACAGGGTCACTAATGAGAGAGTGCTACAAGTTGCGCAGCTTCCCAGCATTACCGCAATGCTTAAACAGCGCAGACTGCGATGGCTGGGGCATGTGCACCGTATGGATGCCACTCGCTTGCCAAGACGCACCCTGTTAAGCGAAGTTGCTTTTGCTAAGAGAAGAGTGGGGAGGCCCATGTTACGTTTTAAGGACTGCACAAAGCGCGACATGCTTACGTTTGGCATCAGCCCTGCTAATTGGGAAACTTTGGCTAACGAGCGTAGCAAATGGAGAGCGTCTCTTGCCGAAGGCTGCAAAGCTCATGACAGAAGTTGGTTTCGGGCTCTGGCTGCGAAACGTGAGAGGAGACACCAACATGAGAGGAGGGTCACTTCACCAACTCAATCATCAAACGACCCCCTAATGAGATGTCAATCTTGCGGACGTCACTGTCGCTCCCGCATCGGACTGTATAGTCATTTCAAACACTGCCACAAAAACGCTGCATAAAATCATCTGATAAAGATGTAAAGGCCTATGATGATGTAGTGAAGTATGTACCTATACCAACGTACGCGTAAAGTGTTACGAGTATGACGTGTGTTGTTTTAATTCACGAAAGAGAAACCATATCGCATAAAATTCATAAAATTGGTTAAGTAAGCTACCCTGACCACCCCTGACAGACCCATGATGTAACTTATATCTGTAATTGTAACACTTGTACCTTATACTATGGTTGCTATAAATAAATAAATAAATGAAAAAAAAACAATATATGTGTGTTTAAATCTATATTAAAATATTCCAAAAATAATCGAAAGGTCTCTGCTCACGGAGCTCTTAGTCACATAAAATCGACTGTTTCTGAGCCGATCTCACTCTGTTACTTTCACACGTACCAACGCGGAACCTGTAAACTTTTTACAGCAAACATTTTAAGCATGTTTAGCTGAAGCTGAAATTGTTAAAAGTTCCGATCGCGTCGCGACGTCGTTTGCAAGTATTTCAGTACCCATACCATGAGTTTACATTGACTGTACTCGCTACTCGATTTTAGTTTGTCTCACTCTCTCTCTTGTGGGAGTGTGGGGCCTTTTCTGTGTCTCGCACATTTCGGCCGATGACGCAGTGCTGCAAACTCCCACAGGTAATAAACAAACAAAAAACCAGTAAGGCTACTCCGATGTTCAAAATTCAACCGTCGTATAGTGCCATCCCTCTCGATCTGCTGTCTAAGTATATGGGTAAACGGGCCAGCATTATACGCTGGCCGAATATCGAACATCCAAAGACAAAATCAGTCGCTGTTCGTTCCACTCACAAATCGGTTGACGATTATCAACGTTGCCTAAAGACCGCGTATGTTAAATATGGTGTGTTTCTGTTTAGTGGTATGCTCCAACAAGTTTTCAAAAATCAGGAGATTTGCTCGACTCCAAAATGTAATGAGTAGATCTTAAAAATCATATATTTATAATCTCCTGATAAATCAGGAGAGTTTGCAGCACTGTGATGACGTGATGACAGGCTGAGCTATATGTCGTTACCATTTGCGGGGTAATTTGCTGGGTAGGGTATTGTTGCTTTCATGGCATCTATGGTCACGTTCTAGAGGGAATCAGTTCGCTAGCGTCTGCGTAAAAGTTTTATATGGGGAATTGTAGTTCTACAA
This sequence comes from Apotomis turbidana, assembly GCA_905147355.2. Lineage (NCBI taxonomy): Eukaryota > Metazoa > Arthropoda > Insecta > Lepidoptera > Tortricidae > Apotomis > Apotomis turbidana. The sequence continues at coordinate 6,360,857 of LR990295.1, read as the reverse complement.
AGTAACTGCTAGGAGCACTATGCTATTCTCCATAAGAATCGTTTACGCTGCCGCTAACGAGTACAGTCACTTTAACTCATGGTAAGGGTAACGTAGCTGTCAAGTGTAGACTTACTTTCCTACCAGATTTTCATAAAAACGCACTTTTTATTTTTTAATACTTTTGTACTAAAACACGTTTTAGTATATTATTATTATTTATAATGAGGCAGGCAGTTTAACAACTGATAGTGCCTATATCCAGCGATCTGTGTCTTGAGGTCGTTGCTCAGTGGTATGCTTATCTAATTTATTCTTAAAATTATTGACGTTATGTGCTGAAATTACATCCTCGGGGAGTTTATAATAATAATATAATAATAATATTTATTTTATTATATTATTATTATAAACTCCCCGAGGATGTAATTTCAGCACCTAACGTTTAAGTAAGTTTGTTATTATTGTTACAAGAAGTAATGTCACTTATCTCCTCTTAACTACAATCTGGACATTGTGATTAGTGCCGAAAAATGCTGCTAATAAATGCGCTTATTTACATTTCCACGCCATGGTTTCACCAATTTTCAACAACATTAATAGAATCAAATATCAATAACGTGTAACAAAAGTTTATAATTTCTTGTAGCGAAACAGAGTACAACTATGTCAGTTTTAAATGTATAATTTAAGGCATTTTTAGGCGCGGTCGTTATATATACGTCGCATGGCGTAGTCGTTTACTAAAATAAAAAAACTACATATACGAATATATTTTCAGCTACACGAATGTTTCAGTGTGCCAAACCAAAAATTAAAGCCCTCAAGCCTAAACTTCGCTAACGGCGCATACAAAACAGTAATAAGCCATTACACTTTCAAACTTTCAAAGCATGTCCAACTCTATAAAACCATCAAAAGAAAAACAGACTCCATTTTGGTTTCAAAAAGGTTGACAATCAAGTGAGGAACTCATGACAAGAGGTAAACTTCGCGGCGAGTAATCGTACTTGTATAGCTACTAGCGACATCTATACATGCGCCTCGACATCACTACCCACGTAAAGCTACATAGGTCGCTACTGACATGGTATAAGGTATCAACCGACGTTCAGGGCTGCTTCGGTTCGACTGTAAGTGTATTTTACTAGGGTCGGTTCTGGATTGTAGGAGTTTAATAAGTTGGGAATTTTGTAACTACGGCTGCTCGATAGATGCCGTTGATAAGCTGTTGGAAAGCGATTCGCTGCGTAAAGTTTTTTAAGAAGGAAAGAGCTTTGGCAGGAAAAACGACGTAATCTTATTGAGTACAATACATAATTGAAATGATTCGGTACGCGTGTCCCGTTCATTCTGATAAAAGTTTTCATGTGAGCACAAAAGTTATTTTCAGTAGAAATCTCATTACGGGTTAATAAAATTGCTTTATAATTATGTACATTTGTGTTGATTTATTTTTTAGTAAAAAAGTGTTCATTATCACTCTAGCGAAAATGGTATACTTACTTATTTAAGAAGGTAGTGTGTGAGTTAGAGTGGAGAGACTTTATCGTTAGAGGAAAACAAAGATTTTAATTAGTTAAAAAATACTTCTTCAGCACACGGCAACTGTAAACTATAAACGTTATGGCTATATGAAAAAGAAGACAATCGCGATATAATCAATGAAACAAACTAATATCTTCACCAAATTAAAAAAAAATGTGCGAGTATTTTCACAAAGAGGGCACGTTTTCCCATCTCGGTTTTTCCGAGTTATTTGACCGCCCGTGGCATTTGCCTGACGATTCTGATGAAAAAAAACAAAACCGGCCAAGAGCATGTCGGGCCATGCTCAGTGTAGGGTTCCGTAGTTGCCCATCCTTCACAATAGACAAAAATTACGAGAAACATTTAAATTACGAGAAAAATTTCAAGCTCCATAAAAAGGTCGTAAACGCCGAAGTAACAGTAACTACTTATTACCTTCTGGAAGTTATCGATTATACGCACCAAATTGAGCGATATGTTTTAATACAGTATGACACTTAACCAATATGTATAACGTTCGAAGTGTAAGGACATCGCGCGGCACTTACGTCATTTTAAAGAAAACTATGAATTTTTGCGATAACTCAAAAACTGCTCTAAAGTACTTATAAGGCTTCATCTCCATGAATTTTTCCATAATTTTTTGACCCGTTGTTAAAAAGTTAGAGGGGGGGACACTATTTTTTTTTATTTTCGGAGTGAATATTTACAAAACTGCTGACTATCAAGAAATAATGTTCGAAGACCCTAATATTTTTAAAAGACCTCTTCAACGAAACCTCACACACTAGTGTTGGAACGAAAAAAAAAAACACTTCAGGTGTACGGGAGGTACCCGAAAAAAAATATATTTTTACTTTTTATTTTACCGTTTTGTCGGCGTGTTACATACACAGACTCATACTAAATTTAAGCTTTCTAGTACTAATGATCACGGAGCTAAGCCGCGGACGGACAGACAGACAGACAGACAGACAGACGGACATGGCGAAACCATAAGGTTTCCTAGTTGACTACGGAACCCTAATACCGTAGTCAACTAGGAAACCTTATGGTTTCGCCATGTAGGGCGTTTTTTTTGACCGGCAAAAATCTTTCTACAACTTTAAAACTATGCCGTAAAGATATCACCTTTTAATAATGAATTCTCTATGTTTACATTTACACTGTTTAACCCTGTGGTTTAACCTAATAAATAGAGAATATGTATAATGTAAAGCCTCATTTCTTGGTAACTCGAGAGACATCTTGAGTAACTGGAGACAGTCAAAAAGCTGATTTGCCCAAGTGATACAAGTAGACTTTTTGTAAATCTAATGATAGAAAACATACAATTATAAAACCAACTTCCTTGCCAATTGAATTCTGTGCAATAAAATTTGTATATAAATAAATAAACATACCTTACTGGTAGCCGTCCGGAATTAAAGAGTAACCCCCGATCCTATAAATATAAATCAGTCTTCAAAAACAGCTCTAACGCTGATATCGTTCTAGCACAGTCCAAGATAGGAAGCTATGTCCACTTCTCTTTATTTACTGTTGCATTTAAAAACATAGCACGAAGCGTGCTCTCTGAACCGCGGAGACAACACCGGAACGGGAAAAATTCACGAAAAAAAAACAATTAGTCTTAAGATATAGCCGGACACACGGATGAAAAGGAGGACGAGTTATTATGCAACGTGAAACCGCTAAAGTTTGTTCAACAATATTTACTATGCAAACACAGAACAGGCATTTGAGTAGTTGTAATTTCTTTTTAAACCCCTACACAAATAAGTTTAACATGTGTATCTGTGTGTCTGTATATCTGTGTCTGTCTGTGACATCGTAGCTCCGAAACGGATGGCCTCTAACTGGAATGCGATTTTTTTATGAGGATAACTGCTCCTTTTCCCAGACTATATGTTTACATTAAGTTTGCACTTGGTAACTATCGCGTCGGATACACATGAGGTTCAAACTTAATGTAATCGGCTTGTACAAATCGAGGTGTCCCGGTTCTCGTGTGTTTCCTCCTCAAAAACATAAGAAATCTTTACGAAATTTTAGGAACTGAGTGAGAAGGAAATGTTCTGTGTCGAACCATTTCGATTTGTGCGCAAATAATTATAAAATTTGTCTACTAGGCGCCCATTTGCGGCGGAATTTTGGTAAACAACAGACAACTAATCATGGAAGAAGGAGACTAGGACTAGGTTCTTTCTTCCACGAAACTAGGTACTGTACAATCTTCATAATAAGAAGCTCAAAAATCGAAACGGCCCGATATACAAAAACCTTACATCCCATTCAGTATCTAAAATTTTGTGAAGATCCGTTCAAACGAAAGCTCTATTTGTATGAAAAAATATACATTATAAACTATGTCTAATACTGTTCAGTAAATTAAGAACGCGTAGCTTCAAGTTTTTGTTGGACAATCGAAGACTCAGTGTTTCCTTTTTTAAGAACGGGATAAAATCTCAACGGTATAGTCAGGCGGAAATAACGTAAATCTACGACGGTTGTAACTAAAAAGAACGGCTTAAAACGCAAGCTCTGCGATAAGACTCAAGAGGTAGTAAAAATTTTACTCTTTTTCGACCTATTTCGGTGGTTATCAGGACGGTGGGATAATAAAAGTGTCTTATTCACCTCGTGTTTTGACATACGTTTAGGTTTCCTTCACTTTTTAAGACTGTTTTACCGGCAGCAGTATAACTTTAGGTTATTTTTATTTTTTTTAAACGAGTTTGAAAGATCTTTGATACTGATCTTTGTATTGATGGTACAATTCGAAAGAGTTGACGTAGCACCATTATTGCGTTGATTTATTTTCGTAAAGTAAACCAGAATATGCTTAGAGTTACAGCCTGATATAAAACAGCGAGACATAGATGAATGTTTATAATAAAGCCTACTTCTGCCGTTATTACGAAGTTATAAATTACGAAACCTTTAATCATGCAGGTATCCGCGACAACGATAAGAAAAAAAAAGGTAGATTTACCAAATTATTTGTTTGTCTAAATCGTTTAGTACATTTCATGTCTAGGGTGGTGAATTTGTGAATGTTCCAAACTGCAAGTATTTGTGGCCCGAACTGAAGTTGAGGGCCATAAAATATCCGATCTGGGCCTTTGCAAATTAGCGCCCGTGGTTTGTATAACGTTTTACGTCTTGTATTGGCCAGCTGGCCTGGCATATCTTGCCGCGACTTCGTTTGTCGCGTGACTTAGCTTCTTATGTCTTGCTCGCACGTTATTGAAAGGAAAGTGAGAGGTAGTATTTGTCGCGAGAAAAAAGTCGCGTGTCACAGTACAGGAAGTACAGGAAGAGTGATTTTCATTCCATAGCGGGCAGAAGATCCCACTTACGGCTTAGAGTGACGTAAAATAGTACATTTTACAACTAGTGTGAAAAAAATGTCTTTTTACCACTAGTACCGAGGTATCTTGCCACGAGCTGAAACCGAGTGGCAAGACTCGGTACGAGTAGTAAAAAGACATTTCACACGTGTTGTAAACGACGTTTTTTAATGCAATTGCGAAAAAATAATAAATTAATATATCATTGCGATAAAATATGCTTGCTTCGAAGTTATTTTTGAACGAACCCATACTTTACAAATGACACTGACAGTGACAACATACTATCGGCCTCGAGTTGAGAAACTAAATTGACACTTGGCAGTTGACACTGACAGTATTTATAAGGATAATATTTAGCTTGCCACAGCCCAATGCAGATAATTATAATACTGAAACGACATTAATTAGAACCTTTAACATTATCAAAACAGAAATACAAGACATTACAGTATCTACAAACAGAAACAGATCATGCAACAAGAGTTTTAGTGCCAAATTTGTGATCTGCGACATGTGACCAAGGACACGTTTACAACTAAAATATCATGAATTGTTTGAATATTTGAAGACTATCAAGGATAATTAGAGGTAAAAGAAACATTAAATCACATTATTAGTTATGTTTAAGGTTATTTTTTTGAACAAGAAGCTGGTGAAATCTATAAATGTTACTAAATTATTAACATTTTGCAGGTCCCTAACAAATTGGCGGAAGGATAATATTCACTCAAAGCGGCTCCTAGGAAGTCAACCAGTCAATTACTATGTACCTACAACTGCTGCTCAAGTGCCACGTTGATGACCATGTTTAGAAAAAATGATGATTATGTTTAACATTACGAAAAGACAACTATATCAAATGAGGTCTAAGAAGAATTACTTGCTTTTGTGATTAAATGAGAATAAAAAATATATATATTTGTATTAAAACAAGGTTGATATCAGAAATATTTTATTTTCAGTAATAATTATAGTTAATGGTACAATTAGTGCAGTTCATAGTTATGTTGTGAGTTCTTCCATGTAAATTAGGTCAGGCATGGTGTATTTTCAGGTTCCTGCTGTTGTGATAATTCCTGTGGGTCAAAGTTAGAGGGGCTATGTGTAATCCAAATGTTGTTGGCACGTGACGGTCCTGGTTGGTTAACAGGGCTGGGTGTAACCAAAGTATTGTTAGCATGTGACGGTCTTGGTTGAGGTTCAGTATTAACAGGTACATTAAGACCAGATTGGAATGTGGATGACGAAAATTCTGTGGACTCTTGCGACTTTACATTAATTGATTTTGCAATTTGTTTTCCAATTTTTAATTTGTTATCAATGGAGTTTTCTATGTATCCTTCTGCTACATTACTTGACCGCCAACCTCCATGCCTCTTCAAAGTTGTTATGTCAGCTCCTGAGTCGGCAAGTAATGTAGCAGAGGTTCTCCTAAATGCATGTCCGGTGTAAAGATTTGCATCAGGCAAATTTAAGTACTGAGCGATATCTCTCGGCATATTCCCAAACTTGTTTAAGCCTATTACCTGGGCAGTGCACCTTCCTCTTTGAAAATTCTGAAAGAATCGGTCACTTTTGCCCTTAGAAGACCGCAGACTGATATTTCTTGACTATTTCTGCAAATGGGCCGTCAATAGTGAAGGACCTGGGAATTTTATTTTTTGTATTTGGTATTTTGACAAGAAGTATGACCCCATGTGTTTCTATATCTTTTACTGATACATTTGTTACACTGCACTGCTTGATACACTGACACATAATAAATAAATTCTGTATAATAAATAAATTTGTGAGCTCTTCGCGTCTGCATGCGCCACAGACTCCAAATATAAGAGCAACCTATGAACAAAGTTACATATTTATTATATATTGTAAGACAATTGTTTATTTCATTCTATTTTTTTTAACTTCCTACTTTATTTTTTAGAGTTAATTTACTTAAATTGTGTACATATTTTATTAGATTTATATTTAAGTTTATACCTTTGTAGCTAGATGTTGCTGATCTGGAGCTTCATTAATAAACGTCTCAATTTGTTCAGCTGTTAGTACCTTCGATTTTTTACTCTGAAATCCTGCACTTTGCCTTTTTAAGAAAGCAGTCAATCTGGTGTAAGTTTTTATATCTATGTCATGTTTTAACTTTATAACAGCTTTCAACATAGAATATTTTGACCATAATGTTGATGGCCGATAGGTTTCAGACAGCTCTTGAAAATAGGCCATCAAAACAGTCTCTGAAAAAGACCTTGCGTTATGTAAGGTTTTCCACTAGATAAATTTTACATAGATGGCATTATATTGGTTTTTAGATTTTTCTGGAATAACACAGTCATTGGCAATTGCTGCTCTAGCACGAATGTCTGGTGGTGTCATATCAATGTTTGAATCACTCATTTTCAATATTTTTTTATAACCTCCGTACCAAATTATATATTTATATGCGTTAATGTGTTTAAATAATGTTAGAAGTTATTTCAAAAGGGCGGGCTGATTTGCTTTTAAACTTTTTTTTTCTAGGAATATGCTTGTATCATTCAGCCAAATCAAAGAACGATTTTTAGGAAAGTAAATATTTCATACATAGATACCTAAGACAGAGTACCTAGGCTATAAAATGCAAATTCTTAATATTTTTTCGTCATTTATATATTAATGAATACTTTAAATAAATACTCCTAGTATTCGTAAGCGTTTTTAATTTCATAATTTCCAAGTAAAAAATCTAATATAAAATTACTGCGTTTCGAAAGTATAGTTTGGAACTAAAAAGTAAAAAGCACTAGTTCGAGAAATTGAGCTTCTCGCACGCTACGCAGCCACAAAAAGTACCACTTTTTGAGCAACTGTATTAAAAAATATTTACAGACAATTCTCTGTTTTACATTTCAGTTCTATAGATTTAATCAAAACTGCACTTATTAAGGCTGTAGTTTAACGAAAAGCAACTCACCAAAATTGCAACCATGCAAACTACTAACTTGGTTCTAACTAGCTGAAAGAAAAATGGAGGAGGAAGGAGAGAGGGTTCTATGTTATTAAAATTTTATTTTGCGTGTTTTGGTTTTTTTTTTGAAAACTACGTCCAGTTGTTATTTATAGTTTGTACACTTGAGTTTAAAGTGAAGCGATAATAACTCTCAAACAACACTAACACCTTTAAAGAGTCGTCAGGGCTGCGTAGAACGTTTTACAAACTCGTTGTGATAAGAAGTTGAGATCTCAGTTGCACAAAGAATTATCTACCTTCTTTGATAATACAAAGATGTGACCCTCTTTTACTGAGGGTTCGAGGTAAAGTTGTACTATTAAACTGTAACCGGCCAGTTATTGCCCAAGCAAGCGATGAACGCTTCCTGAATGGATACGGAAAGTTTGCCCTTTTATTACGTAAAAGTAGAATAATTTTGACATATGGTAATGTGTTATTTTACGGCTTCCTTATTTAGAAAGTTTGTAAATCGTAAATCGTGCGTAATGATAGCTGCAGCCGCGCAGGAGTTGAATTAATAAGTTTTCACATCACACAGGCCCTACTTTGTCCCTTATACTTACAATTAGACAGTGAAGTAGGTGGTAAGGGAGACCGAGGGATCTTGAAACAGGGGTGTGTTGACACAACGTCAATTGTTCGGTTCTACATCCGTTACCTAAGCAAGGACACACCTAGAGTCAAGTTTACTTTTTTCTCGGGGGGCTAGTACCGTAAATTGGGGTTACTTTAGGAAAATTTATATATATATCCGTGCATGGCGTGAAGAACTTGATAGCTCGACTTATACTTTTTTTTTATTGGCGAATGGCTTTCTACGGCCAAGGTTTTGTAGGAAAAAAATTGACAACTCGATATCTATGATACTTTTGAAGATATGGCCTGTGACATGATATTGATATCTCGATATTTAGGATTTTATTTAATAAAACGAGATATCAGAGCGATGAGGTACAAAAAATATTGCATATCAACTTATCAACGTATTCTAAAAAAACAAAAAATCGTTCGTAATTTGACAAAACAAGATAATGGAATGACGACAAGCACACTTTAACGATAACAAATGAATATATCGTTTTATCTCATTATACACAACTACCGTAAATTCATATGTCGATTTATCATTTACCGATAAAACTTACGTAAATTCATAAGTCAATTCATCATTTTCAGGTTGATGGACGCAGAAAATAATAAGTTGACATAATTAATTATTCATAATTTATCGAAATGTATATTTCGATTTGTCAAGTTATTCTCACATCTGAGGTGTACTCTGGTACAAAGGAAAACACTGATAACTGTACATTTGTGAACAAATATAAACCTTAGTACAACGTGTTAAGGTCCATGGGGTATAGTTAACAGTGTCTTCGTATGTATCATTCACATTACCGGTACCTTGTCAACCATCGACCAGTTTTATTTATTGGATATTGAAGGCAGATAAATGGTGAACTGTCATGTCAAAATATTTAAAAACTGATTTTGGAAAACCCAGTGTGAGGAGAAATTAAAGATCTGCAGTTTGAGGCGTCTTATAATTATAGTAAAGACTATCAGAAAAACAAAATAGCGCAGATCTTGTAAGCTCACAAGACTGCTCAGAGTTGGTGCCTTCAGAAAAACGCATAAGATACAAAGATGTTGCCAGTTAAAAATAAAATAAATTCATCTAGTTTTTCTGCAGAATAAGTGTTTTTGCATTACTGAATTAAAGACGATTCATTAACTACAATTTATTCAATATTTTTATAACTTTTAATTTTATTTTCTTCGGGTTTTGTGACTAAAATAAAACAATTCAAACGGATTGTATCATATTTATTCATTGTTTGTGCCTTTCTGACGTATTTGGCACCGAAAATTTGTGTTCTTCTCAGTCAAAAATAGTTGCCGAAACGTCAGGAGACTCAAACAACGAACACACGCGATATAATCCATTTAAATCGCCTTATATAAACAAAACAGTTGTATAGAAACGATAGAATTGTTTAATTGATACCCGGTGAATATGTTGATAAGTCTAATATCTCACAAAATACAATGATTCTACCAAACTAAGTATTTATTTATGTATCGTATGGCATTTCAGTCACTGGATATAGGTAGGTACAATTAATTAAATTAAATTTAAAGGTTGAAGTTAGCCTTCTCCAAGTAATCTCTGGCAATTTCAGTGAGGTTTTTGATGTCTTCTATTCCTCCTGTGAATTTGGTGATAGGACAGTCGAATACGATGTGCTTGATCGTCTGGTTCGAGTGCCCATACTTGCACTCGGGCGACTCAGTCCAGCCCCATTTAAACCAGTGGTGGGCGCAATTTCCAACGTCTGTTCTGATGCGGTTGAGTAGACACCACACCTTACGCGATTCGTCGAAACCAGGAGGACGCGCTTTTGGGTTGAAAGCGAACAATTCTTCATCTTTATGTTGAAAGCTACTCCATTCTGAGTTCCACGAATCGTGCATGGTCCACTGTGTGTTAATGTCCAGCATATCAAGGCCTGGGTTTCGTGACTTGAGCCTTTTGTGGCCGAAGTTTGTGAGGTCCTCATGGATCGGCATGTCTTGGTGGAGTTTTGATTTGGTTGCCTCCCGCAGTTGGCACTTTTTGCGGCGTAAGTGTGCCGGTTCTATATGGCTCAGGGCAGGTAACCACTGCGTAGGGGTGGGCTTGAGGCATCCAGTAACGTTACTGGATGCCTCAAGCCCACCAAACTAAGTAAAATAATTGAAAAGCTTGCATAAAACTACCTATAAATCAATTTAGACGTTTCAGCTATTATGAAAAACTGATTTTTAGGAATTAAATTAAAAAAAAACATGTTCACCAATTTGGGCACTAATGTACGGGGAATAACTTGATAAGTCGTTGGTACGTATGTTGATAAGTCTAATATCTCACAAAATACAATGTTTCTACCAAAATAAGTAAAATAATTGAAAAGTTTGCATAAAATTACCTATAAATCAATTTAGACGTTTCAGTTACTATGAAAAACTGATTTTTAGGAATTAAATTAATAATCATTTTCACCAATTTGGGCACTAATGTATATGGGGAATAACTTGATAAGTCGTTGGTACGTATGTTGATAAGTCTTATATCACAGAAAATAAGAGGATTTTACTAGAATACGTAAGGTAAATGAAAAGATCGCGTAAAATTATCAATAAATCAAGCTTTAAACACGAGTTAAAGATGAAAATGGATTTTGGAGAAAATGTCAAACTTTAAAATCGACGCCCTGAACATTGGACTTATCAAGTTCTTCACGCCATGCACAGATATATAATATTTTATTTTAAATAAATTTGAATTTATATAACTTTGATAGAATTAAAAATGGTTATAAAAACGCAAATATTCATATTGCGATTGAGCAAATGAAGCAAAAGGTTAGGTCATTGTTGAAGGTAGGTATTTCATTGCAATTTAAAGAAACCCCGTTTTACGATAAATATTTTATGTTGTGTTGTCTATTCCTTGATGTTTGAGGTGTGTAATAAAGAGTATTTGTATTTACTTAATGTTTAAAGTTATTTTGACCTCTGATCTTTTGATACGTGTCTAATTGACCAAACGAGCGAAGTGTCACCGATCCAACTTGGCCGAAAATTCTTTCGGATGTCTGAATTCCGGATGGAAATCAGATCGCATTTTCAACTGATTGGTGTTTTGTGAACACGTTCGATACATTTTATTTATTGAGTCAGTTTTCAGGTTTTTCAGGATACTGGATATACCTAAATTGGGCGTTGAAAACGTAAAATTTCCATCGGACACTTAATGTTAGAAACTATTTACATGGCACAGTGATATTTGCAACTTTGTGAATGCCACTTCAGCTTATTTGCTGCATTCACAGACAGCGAAATTTGTGTCGCTATTTATAACAAATAACAAACTAAGCTGTTCACAATTGCAACTTACCGGTTCTCAAGTCTTGCTTCATAGAAACTCTCAGTTGAATTCGCTTCGACATCGCTACGGTTGTGTTAGATATCGATGAAAATCTAGAAAAAAATAATTGTGCGTGGAGTCCCTCCGCGCGGAAGAAGTGAAAGTTCGTAATATGGAAATGGAAATAGGAAGGGGTAGAAATTGACTTTTAGTGAACTCATATTGTTTCTTTAAGACAGACTTCTTCAATCTCGCTCTGTCTCTTTCTATTATCTACGTTCAACACTCCTGGGGAGGCCCAGGAGCGTTGAACGTTTAACGAAACAGTGCTTTCCTACCCCCTCCACGGTAGCGTTAAACGTTTAACGCAACCGTTAAACGCTTAACGCAAACTTGTTGGAAGTCGCATTAGAAGTTTCACTTCAATAACATTATCATGTAAGATGGCGTTAAACCCTAAGACTAATAGTCAGGCGAAGCACCAAAATAATATTTCAGTTCTAAGTTGAATAAGTAAGTACATATATTATAATTGTACACTATACAATACTATATTTACTTTACTGAAAAATTATTATCCTCGTGTCGTCAGCGCGCACCAGGAGGGTTATTGCTATGGCCATCCCTCTCAATATCCTGTCAAAGAATGTTAAGGTGAGCGGGATGACACTATACGATGGTCGAATTTCGAACATCGGAGTAGTCTTGCTGGGCTTTACCTTCCGGCTTGGCTCGGGCAAATTTGATAGGCACTTGTAGCCACTCTTAAAGGCACGCATACGTCAGTACGCCCTATGAACAGCTACCTCGCAATATATACAAACAATTAGTTGTTGCTTAACCCCTTGTATGGCATGTCAAAAATCTGCTAATCTAATTGAAACTTACTGAAATTTTAACAAAAAGTTCAAATGCCCTGATCAGTGCCTCATCATACGGCAGGGTAAGCCACTTCTTATTATAACTACTAATAAGAAGTACTATTAGTACTACTAGTACTATTAGTCTACTAATAAGTAATAGTACTATTAATAGTTACTAATAAGAAGTGGCTTAACCTGTCTCAGTTGAGGCTTGTAATCCCAGATTTTTTGTACGGGGAATCCCGGGATACCGGTATTGCCCATACAAAAAATTCCCGGTATTGAATGTCCTATTGGTAACATACAGGTCTCAAGGAGCTCAAGATAATGTTATGAGAGAACATTCTGAACTGTTTTATTCTGAATCAAAGTCAAATATTTCGATCAACAAGCGTAATCTACTGTTATAAATCTATTGTTTGACGACGCGGTTGGCTCAGTTTGTAGAGACCTGCCTACTGAGCCGGCGGTCCCGGGTTCGAATCCCGGCCAGGGCTAATATTTGTGTGATGAACTCGAATATTTGTGCTTGGGTCATGGTTGTTCTATGTATTTAAGTAGGTATATATTTATCTATATAAGTATGTATATCGTCGTCTAATATCCATAACACAAGTCTTCTTGAGCTTCATTTGGGACTGTCTCGATTTGTGTGAGGTTGTGTCATATTAAAAAAAATCGATAACAACCCTTCATATAACTTTTTGTTCGCATCACTGACTCCGCTCATCCAAAACATTATATAAAACATAAGTATGTCAGTATATGCAAAATTGTGTCGATCGTACAAAGAGATGCCGCTAACTTCGGTTTCAAGCAGGGCTGGAGATGACACATTACACGTATGATAACAGTAAGTTATCTGAAGTATAACACTTTATACTGTCGCGATTGTACACATAACGGCAAATAATATAATGGGTCAATTGCTTCATAATCTAAGATTTTGGCGTAGTTGCATACACCTTGGTCACAGATGTACTGGTTGGTCGGTTGATTGGTGGTGTTTGTGTTTCACCAACAGATCAGAGGCGCCTTGTGCCCGTACAAATCGTGCATCAGGCTATTCATATTTCTGAAAAAATGACGCGTCTCCATAGAAATTTGGTTTTTAATACAATTTTAGAATTTTATAATAGTATAAAGTATAGATATCCACCTGTATTGTCCTACGGTTGGACAAAGTCGCCCCTATGTAACGGTCCAGCCACTAGTCCTTGCGGCCAGCGACAGTGGTAGAGGAGTTTCTTTGTCCGTCGGAAAATAAGTCTAAATGAATCACAAAGCAAACTTGGCTAAAAAGAGCCTATTATACACTGGAGGAATATGTGGTGGACAAAGACATCGGATGGCTTAACTGCAGCCCAACAATGCATTTCTATTTTGTAAAGTAGGTGTTAAGTTAGTAACGATTGTCATATCTATAGACATAAAAGTTTGGCGTGGAAGTAGTTGACAATCTGTATTAACACATAGGTCGCATTTCATCCCGAGAAAATATAGTGTTCCGAAAATATATATATATCATAATTTAGGTACTATTCTTTCACGCTCGAACAGCTTGACCAATTTTGTTGAAAAAAATATTCGCTTGGAATTTACTTTGAACAAAATACTTTTACTTTGAGTTTGACTATTGGTGCACGGCGAGCGGTAAATCAAAATCATAGCGTTATATGAACGAGTAAGCGCGGTTTCCCCTCAGACATTGGTTCTAACGCCGCACCGCTCGCCGCTCAGCTCGCCGCTCAGCTCGCCGCTCAGCTCGCCGCTAAGACTGAAGTCGTAGCCGGACTGCAAGGCGGCAACCAACTAATCCCTTCGGCATACATCTAGGTCATCCCGTCAACTCTGTCGTGGCCTACCCTCTAGCTTAGTAGCGACGTAACCTTGACAGCCGTTAAGCTAAAGTGCATCTGGGTAATTCCATGACACGGAGTAATGCAGGTTAAAACACACAGTTTTTTTTATTGATGTCGCAAATTGAAGTCTCAATATATTTGGGATAAAAAGTAATACTTATCTAGAAATAAATCAACTGTTATATTTGCACCATAAATAAAAGAATGCGCTAATTTATGGAATGGTAACTATCGTTAGTCCCGTCTGGGCTGCACACGTTTCATCATCAGCAGCCTGCATCAGTCCACTACTGGGCCTCTGATCTGACATAAAGAATAAACGCAACAGAATGTCTATTCAGTAAAACCGAATTAAATGTCTACTCGTTCGCAACCTCTGAGAAGTGTTTGATATTTTTATACGAAGTTTGTTTTTAAAATAGTTAGTAATTATTAATAATTTTATTTTTGTTTCATTTAAAATTATTATTTTTATGTATAAGAATATGTTGAATTTAAATATCGGTAAACAGTTGGTTTAAGTGTGCCTTTTTAACAATATAGGTCCCGAATTGAGGTACTTAACCCTATTGTGATTTGTTAATAAATATTTATCCAACATAATATAATATTATTGTTATGATCAAATAACAGGTTAGCGTAACAAATAGGAGTATTTAATTCAGTAGCTTAGACCGTTCATATGCGGCATCTTCGTGAAGGAAATATTCACTTCGGCTAATTGAATGAGCGTTCGTCGTCGAGAGGTATAAACAAAATATCTTGCGCTTGGATAGTGTCTCTTCTGTTATTTTAGTCTTTGGGAGCTGTCAAATTGCACGCCATTGAGTTCGAATTTCAGTTCCCCTCCAGTCACTACCCGCCATACGACGAATATCGTCACTCCACCTTGTTACAGGGCGCCCTACACAACGTTTACCGATTCACCGTCTCCACCAAAGAGTATGTAATCACTACGTCCTGGGAGCCTATGATGGTTGCGTTTATCACGTGATAAATAAGTGAAAAAGATTTGTCACACACTTGCATTATGATTAACGCAATGGATGCTTTGTCAGTTATTTATCGCGTGATAAAAGCAACCATCATAGGCCCCTAGACCTCGTTTAATCCAGCTGTCTTCGGCTCTGCAAGAGATATTATCAGCCCACTGCCAGCCTTGCTGATTAACTGAGCTACGTATATCGGTTACTTTGGTTATCTATCGAATTACTTTGTTCGGATTTGATCACTAAGAGACACTATCGAACAAAGCTATTTCTATTTCTCTCTCAGCGTCTTTGAATTGGTGCGCGCTTCGAATAGTGAGTGGAGTGGTCAGAGGGACGCACTGATAAAAACTTTAGCTTTGAGGCACACGTTTGGTGCATTTCAAATGAACTGTGGGCCAAGAATGCGACTAAATGGATCCCACCTTTCAAGAAATTCACCTTAAATGTTATACAAGTATTTTTTATATTCTGTGCACTGTGATTGTCGAACAAGCAATGGCTTTGTATGCAAATATTTTGTTTAGTGGAGCCCGGGTCCTCAGGATATGTCCGTTTAGTAGGTTTGTTGGGAACGGACTTATTACCGAAACTGATATTTGCTTATAAGTAATATACAGTGGCAAATATATTGCAATACATTTTAAGTTATTTTTCAAACACTATACTAAAATACTGTACTAGTGATTCCAGTCAGCCATTTAAACAGAAGCTTTTAACCTCCTGAGTTCCAATGTCCCACACATAGTACATAAACTTCAATCGATAGTTAACTGTCATTCTATTTGTCATAAGGCTTAAAATAAATGACAAATTATGAATGCTGGTCATCAGGAGGATACATTAAGAAGCTTTTTAAACAATGTTTTTTAATACTGTAATTAGCTTCAAAATTGGAAATACTTCTACTAGAAGGTGCTTGAAAAGTTCGTCAGCGTGGAAGAAAAATAAGGTTATATGACTTTTTGCTTCTTTCCAGCTAATAAGGTACAAAGTATCCTATAACCATCTGGAAAATCCGTGTACGAAACTTTTTCAAATTGATCATGCCGTGATTAGGACCCAAAAAAAAAGTATGTAGGTAGAGACAGACAATCTGCAAATAGCGTACGTTTTATATATTTATTTATTATGTCTAAGTATTTATGTAAGTATATCTGTATATTTTTATTTATGTATGTTTATTACCTTTTTCTTTTATGGTAGTCGTTCATTTAGTCCTTTTATTATTATGCACCACCTACTAATTTCAACCAAGTTTAATGGTATACGTTGCTACTTTCAAGTCTCAATTAGACAAAATATATAACCTACAAATTAGAATACTCAAAATACTCGTAAGTAAAAAAACTAAAGAAAACTGTAATAAACAATATGAAAAACTTTTTAAGAAATGTAATATATTACCAGTGCATGAAAAATTTAAGTATCTGTTAGCTGTCAATCAATATAATAGGTCAGAGTTCAAAATACGTAAAAAATATGCCCATACCCTACGGGAGTCGTCACGAAAAAAATTCGTTGAGCCGAGTGCTAGCAACTTCTACGGTAAACGGACAAGGTCATACTTGATACCGAGGATCTTCAATATTATTCCCCCGGTGGATGACTTTACTAGTCTACGATGTTTCCAAGCTAAAATAAAACATTTGTTCTTAGATAATTTTTGTAGTAATAGTGTCAGTGTTGTCTATGCATTTGTAAACGAATGTAAACCTTATAACAACGTGTTAGAACTTCATGGTGTCACAGTTAATTGTGCTGCTCAGCTGTTAGTAGTATATTTAAGAGTAAGTAGTTTAGGTAATTAGTGGTTAGTGAGTTACGCAGTGTAACAGGAAAACAAAGTAGAGTGTACATATTCGCCAACAAACTGTTATGCAGTTTGGCGAAATTTAAGTGTAATAAAACGCTGTGTATACATTTTATTAATAATAAATGAAAAAAAAAAACATTAATTTTCACTACTCCGCTACCTGAAGGTTGTCTGGAAGAGATCGCTATTTAGCGATAAGACCGCCTGTTGTTTACCTCTGCCTGTTATTTGAATGTATCTCATCATGTTGTGTTGTATATTCCTTGATGTTGGAGGTGTGCAATAAAGAGTATTTGTTGTTTGTTGTTGTTTTATTTTTTCCGAATCGAGGGCTTTATGCTATAGGGGCGTATGCGCAAAACCCCTACTTTTCAGGAGAGGCAAAAAACTTAATAACTTTTTGTCCCTTCGACGGATCTTTTTGCAAATTTGCATGGAGTATTTATATTGTCACTGTTTTTATCTAGTATGATCAATTTTACGTAAAGTATTCTAAAACCTAGTAAGTATGCGCTTACGCCTCTTTACTGCGGCGCAAATATTCGAAATGACTGTCGATTTTCCTTGAAAAATACTTGAAATTGAGGGGCGTATAAATTAAATCTTTTCCTATTCAATTATTCAATGACAATTGGTCTGAGTTCTGTTTTTATATCGAAATACTTTCTTTTTACAGTAATTTTCACATTGTTACGAATCTCCTTCAATTTTTTTTTATTTTTTTTACGCCTGTTTCGCCCGACAAAAAAACAGTGCTAGTGGCTTTTGAGTGTGGTCGTATAGTGGTGATCTAAGGCAAATTCAATCATTTAGTAAAGAAAGAATATACATTTCACTGATTAAATTATTCGTTTCCTTGATTATAGCTTTTTAGAAGACCCATAGTACAAGCTTTGCTTAGTTTGGGACTAGGTCGATTTGTGTATGATTGTCCCTTAATATTTATTTATTTATTATTTACTTATGACCCAGCGCCGCTCTTGAATCGGCGACATTCTGGGATGTTAAGTAATGACGGCAGATGTCGATGTCCAGCCGGCTGACCATCTCGAACGATTATTAACTGAGCACTTCAGTGCAAAATAAAGTCTCTCTGTCTACCCGTCAGTCTTTGCCTAGAACAGCAGTCATAAAGTCGTTAAAGGTGACTTCTTGCGAACTCCAAGCAGTTGAGGTGCCCACTCGGATTTTACGAAACCTTAATAGGTTCTAGTAACTAGTTTGTAATGTGATAACATTACAGTCTTCTACAAAAACGAAGCATTAACCGTACGCCGTGGCGAGTTGATGACACTACTTTTGCCAACCCAACTCCATCAGAAAGCCCAATTCTAGGAGACCCTTGATGTTGCTGACGAGTTATAAGATAGACTACGGAAATCGGTTGATGTTGTGCCCACTATTTGTTCACTCGAGGACACCTTAGCTGCTCTCCTGAGGTTCTGTTTTCCCGTGGCTGTCAAGCAAATCAACCTCTGAAGTGATTGTTGTTTAGCTTCAACGGTGAATAGTTTTGTTCTTAATTAAAACCTATTATGCCGGGCATGCTACGTTTTTTTATTTACCTTGCTTGACAAATTAGAGCTCTGTATTGATCATTTTGGGTAAGTTACCACAAAGCATCTGTTAGCGAACATTACCAGTTAAGTGTTTTCGAATAAACTGTCAGTTTGATGTTAGACAGCCAGTGTAGAGCGGGTGAAGTCACATTCACATACCCTTGTGATTACCGCTCGTTAGTATTACTATGTCGCAGGATATGATGACTCTGTGTAATAGTGATGCTCGTTTAGTGTGGCGATGATTCCACAAAAGCGGTGAGCGGACGTAGCTTCGAGGGTTCTTACTTTGCTACCACTGCCTTTTTGAGTGCACCAGTTTTGGCTTCACCAGTTTCGATGCCGATGAATCTCTTTCATTCCGGCTCCTACCAGTGCCGCTTTTATGCTGCTGAATTTTATCCTGTCATTTCCGTCGACGTCCCTCAATGTCTATGAATGTGCCTAAGCATAAGGCACAGGCTTGTTTTTAGTATTTTTCAGAATACTTTATGTTGCAAGTGCTAAGGAAAAAACTGATTATTTTCACTGAAGAATCTAACGCCTGAGTAGAAGGTTTCTACCTGGTTTTATATGACAATTACTTTGACTTATCTACGCAGTACGCAGGCAGCCAAAATAATAGTAAATATCTTGATAATTATCTCTCTTCCCTTCTATTCCATTCGGTTCTGGTGATTTGTATGAGTCAAGCAGTAGAAAGCCCTCTGTATTTTTTGTCGCCATTCTCTCTCCGTTGGAGTATTCTCCTCATTCACCCAGCTCATTAACCGTTATAACTCACAGCCCGAGAAGTGAGTCTGTACGAGGGTTATTTCTTCCGCCGCTGAGCTGGTGAAGGTATTATCTGGCTTGTATAGGAATCCTAAAACTGCAGTTACCTGTTTGTAGAGGAGACTTAGTTTGAACTTGATTAATTTGTGCTCGTGCTCAAATGTTCATTGTTGTATTGAGTTTCCTCGTCTTTTTTCTGCTTATCCTAAACTTCCCCAGCTTGACTAGTTAGCTTTATCCCCGCAGCTGTCTGAGATGGATAATTATGCATGATGGTAGCAATCCATAATGGTATATGTAAGGACGCCTATGTATCTATTTCTTCAGCGCCCCCCTGCCCCATATTTCTTGGGAACCTCTGTTTTCAACAAAGTTGGACCTAGTCGGCTCGCATATTATGTGCGATAGTGCGATTCATGCTAAGTGGGTTCGTCCTTTGGATGACATCGAGTATTTATGATTTGGATATTGAAACGAATCCACCTGGGATACGAGCAGGATGGTTCCTTAGAAACCTACCAGTTAGAGATGTTTTTCGGAGAAAGGTGTGATGTTCAAGGACTTTGCGCCCATATGGTGCGACGGTATATGAGGCCGAAGACTGATACTGTCACTAAAAAGTATGGTAAATATGGTCGTATGTACATACGCCGCTATTGTGCGACAATTTTTGGTAAATCACGCAATCGAGTAATAGACGTATGAACATATACGCCTTTATACTCCGATCATATTATGAGATTCCATTACATTATTGCGCTTACGCCTACTGTACGCCTCTTTGGATCGATACAAAATTATGACCTACAATGATACGCCAAAACATATTTTATTTATTTTAAATAACTTATAATTACGATAAAATTATGAAAAAAATTGACCCGATGTATCGTTATTAGATGAATACGATGCCGTTAAAAACGAAAAATCGCATTTTTGCGCATACGCCCCAAAATGAAGCATGAAGCCCTCGAAATGTTTTCAATATACAGCCATTTCCCTTTCACAATTTTCTAATAGTATAAAATAGATGTAATCTTCGTGATAAATTCAGCCCCAGCTCTCCTCTCGGAGGCATTTCACTGTGTTTACCCCACTCGCCAAACGGTCGGTTCCTTTGAATCAAAACACCCATACGTTACCGGGTGTGACCACAGATCAAGACTTAGTGGAAGCCATTTTAGATTTCACGATGTTTGTCAGTCGTATCAACGTCGTCGTTGCTGTTACAATCATTGGTTTTGCGTCACATTTCTAAGTGTAACGTATCTTAATTCTAGTTTTATTGAATACTCATCATCATCATCTCAGCCACAGGACGTCCACTGCTGAACATAGGCCTCCCCTTTGGACTTCCATATATACCGCTTGGAAGCGACCTGCATCCAGCGCCTTCCGGCGACCTTTATAAGGTCATCTGTCCATCTTGTAGGTGGACGTCCCACGCTGCGCTTGCTGGTCCGAGGTCTCCACTCGAGCACTTTTCGGCCCCATCGGCCATCTGCTCTGCGTGCTATGTGGCCTGCCCATTGCCACTTCAACTTGCTAATCCGGTGAGCTATATCGGTCACTTTAGTTCGTCTACGGATCCCGGGCCCCGAGCATAGCTCTCTCCATTGCGCGTTGAGCGACTTTGAGCTTTGAGATGAGGCCGATAGTGAAAGACCACGTTTCGGTGCCGTAATTCATCACTGGTAACACACATTGGTTGAAGACTTTCGTCTTGAGGCACTGAGGTATGTCGGACGAAAAGACATTGCGTAGTTTCCCGAACGCTGCCCAGCCGAGTTGGATTCGGCGGTTGACCTCTTTCTCGAAGTTGGACCTACCTAATTGGACCACTTGTCCTAGGTAGATGTATGAGTCAACAACTTCGAGTACCGAGTTTATTGAATACTAATAACTATGAATAAAGCGCCGGCAAAAATAATAGTGACGAAGTTACCGCGCCGCTGTAAGGGTAGCAGTCCCTGATGAAGGGCTCCGTACGAGTTCGAAACATCTCGGACCGTTCCTGACAATTTCAAGTGAGTGTAAACCGCTTGATTTAATAATTAACCAAAATAAACAAAAATGTTATTAAAACTATCGTGAGACATCTTAATAATTATAAAAAACGGTTTAACTCACGTAAAAATTGTCAGGAACGGCCCGACATGTTTCGTACTCATAGTGGGTCGCGAGTCGCGTAGCAGCACGGATAAGCTACCCCTGATGAAGAGCTCCAAATGAGTTCAAAACATGTCGGACCGTTCCTGACAATTTGACGTGAGTTTAAACCGTTTTTTATAATTATTAAAATAAACAAAACATGAAACAGGCATTAAAATAAGACATCACTTAGAATAATAATGCCGCATTATGCTATGGCGCAGATTTCCAGTATTACCCAAAAATAACCCCCTAGAATTACCATTGCTTCTTGTTTATACGTACGAGTACTTTAAATTAAATTGTTATTACGAGACACTCAATTGAAACCTTAAAATCGGTTGTCATATTCTCGTGCCCTATTAAGACGTAGACATAGGCCTCCTATAAAAATAGATTCAATGGCGCTAGAAGCCGACGGATTTAGTAACCATTTTGACGATGATATAATGGTTGATATAGAAATGATTCATATTTTATACCACTTTGAGCCATTTTGAAATGGAGTATTACTATAAATTTGATGCATATAAATCCAAAGTCTTTTACAAGACATATATCGCTGTCATCGTACAATAAATACGCGTGTCGTAACTGTTTATACCCAACTACGGCGAAACAAAAAGGAATAATGGTTATTATTACGTTAAAGTTACAAATCATCTTTGAGCCGTTCTCATGAAATTCATCATTTTGCTAATAATTCCAAGTCCAAGGTTACTATATATCTCAACCAAAAATAAAAGAAATCGTCACGAAATCGTACCTTGTAACCAATCCCACTAGTTGGAAAGCCAAAAGTGCGGAAAATGGGAAGAGTGCTATAAATAAAACCACTCCAAAGCGGCTAATTGGGGCCCAGGACATAAATCAGCGGGCACTCGAGGCGGTGGTGCCAAAGCGCAAAAACAATTGCCAATCCAAGCGGTCGCGTTGGCAACGGCTTTTGGAATACGAAGTTTGAATTTGGAACCGTTGCGTTTTGTTATTTAGCCTTTGTCGCTTGCTAAGATAGAAATTATGCGACAACGGTCGCTGAGTAGTGTCGAGAGCCTGTTGGCTTGGGGCTAAACAGCTTAAAGGTTTTTAGCCCTGAACGTAAAAGAAGAGCTAAAATGATTGAGTTTTTTCGAAAACCATTTATGAATTTTTATTATGGAATTGATTGCTTGCATTGATGATGGTTAGTGAATAAGTAACATCTTATCTAAAAAACATCAAGAACCAATTACCGATCAACCGATTCGCAATGGCTTTCGAAATTTGTAGTTTGAATTAGGAACAGTAGAATTTTGTTATTCTGTGTGAAAACTCCCTACCTCTGTGAAAGTAAGAAAGAAACTAATGTATTGATATATTCTGCACAGAAACATGGCTGTGACCCACATACTCGTATACCAAATTTTTCCATACGAGATGCTTTTATCCAAGTTATTAAGTAAAATAAAAATATAACAATGTTTTCAGCCAACTTCATTTTCCCTCGTTGTATGGGCATTGTAACGTCAAACTAAATCCCAGTGATTTTTTTTTACTTTTAATGTTCATTATAATTTTCACACGGTTACACAATGGCTGTCTTAAAATCGATTTTACAGTGTAAGGGAATTTTTAAATTACGGAATTATGAGCAAATAGAATTTAGAAACGTAGCATAATTATTTTCATTCTTACTGGAAATTTTAATTAAAATTATAAATTTATGTAAAACAATGTATATGACATCCATTTTGTAATCCCCATAATGTGATTTTTATTGTAACTCGTAAATTTTAGTTTTCTCTTTGTTGTATATTATTATTATTATTATTATTTTTATGTCATAGGAGGCAAACGAGCAAACGTATCGCCTGATGGAAAGCGATTACCGTCGCCCATAAACACCTGCAATACCAGAGGAGTCACAAGTGCTTGCCTACCCGGAGGACGAAGATAGAATGCCTCTATGCTAGTAATTTCACCGGCTATCTTACCCCCACACCGGAACACAACAATGCGAACATTGCTGTTTGGCGGTGGGTTAGCAGGCAAGACGGTAGTAACAATCCGGACGGACCCTGCACGAGGCCCTACTACTCCAAAAATAAATTAGGTCGATTAAGTCGGCGAGCCTTATTAATCTTATTAAAACTTTCGTAAGACATATTTAATTATTGTATTAAGCGGTTTACACTCACTATCACGTGTTATAGTCAGGAATGGCTTGACATGTTTCTCTTCTTTCGTTTTACGTTTCGAACTCGTATGTACCTCTTCATCAGGGACGGCTATCAGTGACAATGTTACCGAGCAGCCGTACGGGTAGCAGTCCCTGTTGAAGAATTCTATACTCTATACGAGTTCGAAACATGTCGGGCCGTTCCTGACAATTTCACATGAGTGTAAACCGCTTAATACAATACCGTGCTATAATGCTGTAATTTTGCGCAAAAACCCATTGGAAACGTCGATTTATTCCCCAGGTCAATGCTATAATTATTTACTGCTACTCAATCTCCATAACATTACCTCAAAGGCTGTATAAAATCCTTTTCTTCATAGAATTTATTAAGAGGCCCAAATTAAACACTCAGTCGTCTGAAACGGCACATTTACGAGGTAATCCGCCGTATTAATCCAGCTTATGGCCCGAGACTTGAGTGCGAGGGAGACAGGTATAAGAATAGTAAAACCTTCCTTTATGTGATTAACTTGATTTAGGAGGACGTTGTCTTGGTTTGATTTTGTGAAATGCGGGTGTTTTCTGTAAATTTAAAAGGTGAAATGTAGGTAAAATCCTCATAACAGTAAACTTATGTAGACGAACCTATTTCTTGTTGTTATTCTGTCCCGTGAACCAAGAGATAGCACATATCACTTACTAAAAGTACTTAGAAAAAAGTTAGTTATGATTATTAATAAATAATTATGGTTGTTGCACACGTTCACGGGATAATTGTGTCCGGGATCTTTGGGAGGCGTGCACGGAGCCGAAGCCAACGTGTAGAGGCCCTTTCGACAATTTAATGAAATGTAAGTGATATACCATGCGGATGCTCCCACTGTATTATGGGACGTACACAGAGACAGTACCCGCTACATGGCATAACTATTATGGTCGTATGAAATCTAAGCATGGTACTAGGTTGTTTTACATGGAATGCAAGTGACCAACTACTGGGTATTGGGCCATTGTTTGAGACAACTGGTCGTCTACCAGAAAGAGTTTCATAGCAAAAATGGCACCGGTAGACGATGAGATGGGCACCCTTAAAATAGTGACACATAAAGTGGCCTAAGCGCATATGTAACTTACGCGTAGACGACGTTAACACGGCAGCGAACAACATCAATAGTTAATAATATTGACCCTAAGGGTGAAGCCAGACGAGCGTTATTTGAGTCGCGTAATTTCGGTCACGCCATACTTAGTGTGACTCACGTGTGGCGCGACCGAAATTACGCTACTCAAATGACAAACTATCTGCGTCTCACATGAGCCCGATACCCTTAATCAAAGCCACACCCTATTTAACCTTTAGTGAAACACTAAAACCTACTTACCTCCGAGCCCAACATGGTCCCCTGCTCATCTTCACGACCCATTTCCCCGGCAATAAATAAATAAATTAGTGTTGCCATTTATGTGCCGGGATGACCACAAAGTTGCTCTTAGAGCGCACAAGGGGTGAATATATGAAAGTTAGAGGTCGCGCGCGTAATGTCCAGTTTTGCGGTGTAGCTGATGTGAAAACAGTAGGAATGTTTAGGCGTCTTATACGTTACAAGTAAGGCCTAGCAAGCAACGCTACAAATTCTATGCACTATCGTTTTTTGCTCTGTACCAACGGGTCTGGGTGTTGCATCTTGACGTCTTAACATTTTTTTTTTTGTAAAAGCGACTGTATACTAGTTTCTAACGAGAAATAAAAATCGGTCAAGTGCGAGTCGGACTCGCGCACCGAGGGTTCCGTACAAATACTTCCCATCTTAACTGGCCGGGTTAAGTTTGCACCTGGCATGTATAGCGCCGCATACAAATGAGGTGCAAAGTTAACGCAACCGATCCGTATGGGAGGGAGCCCCACTTAAATATTTATTTTATTCTATTTATAGTATTTGTTGTTATAGCGGCAACAGAAATACATCATCTGTGTCATCATTTCAACTGTCTAGCTATCCACCACTCATGAGATGCAGTCTGGTAGCTCCATCCCCATCCACTAGGACTTTTAGTATGTTGTTTAAAACACCCTTCCCTACAACCATGGCAAATTCGCGTCAACACGAATTATTTCCCCTAAATAAGGCATCAGAAAATAAAATGTTAAAGAACCTACTGTTTAAATGTTACTGTGCCAAGGCCGCATAATGTCCAGTGCGGGGCGTGCGAATGCATTAACGAGACAAAAACAGATCTCCGGGGAGGAGGGAAGGAAACTACTCGTTTCTATTAGGCGTCGAATAGCTTTCAAATGCAATATCCTTAATGAAACTAAGAAGGGATAATTATGTTACGCTATCAGGGAAACTTGGCAAAGTTTACCACAAATAGATGGTTTTCCGTTAGGTGTCCGTATAAAACGTATGTATGTAGTCTTAACCTCATACTTAATACCAAGTAGCGCACAACAGAGGTTGCCTAAGCGCTTATACAACCTTTATTGCTTGGTAAAAATATCTAGACTGGATTGAACGAGAGCATGATATGCCCATTATCAGCTTTGTATCATCCTATGGATATGCGCCTAATATTCAATGTTAGTATGCAAAATAGGTTAAGTTAGCTACTGTGGCTCGAGATAATCTCAGTGGGTCCCATACAAAGTCCGATCCACTGACAGTGAAGGCTAATCAGTCCTGATACGGCTTAAGTCATGTGTCTAAAAAAAGGTTCAATTTAACTTACAAGATATCATTATATAAACATGCAGATACGAGGCCAGGTGAATGCAAACTGCAATAAGTGGTCCCTCCTCCATGCATCGTTATCCTCATTGCTGAGGGTCGTGATATCCACCATGGATTGGCTTCCTCCGGATGATGTTGCGCCACCTTCCACGGTCCTCGAGCGCGTAGTGGAAGTGGGAGTCAAGTGTAGTGCGGATTTGGTCAGGCCTCTTCCCCTGGATCTTTTCAGTAGCCAATAGTAAGTATAAGTGGTTAAATGATCATATAATGGAACCAGCCAAATGTATTTAAACAGTTTTCATTAACACCCTTTATAAATTAATTGCAGTCTATCGTTACTGTAGTTTTATTCAGTTTCAGAGTACTTAAACTGTACTTTTGATGATTTTTAATCATGTGCACCTTTATAATGAATTATAAATATGCGAATAGTGATGTAACTAATGACTAGGCTTGGGACTTTTGGCTGCTCGCCGTGGTTGTCCAATCCATGGAGTCGTCATATGATAAAAAAATATATTCAAAGTCAAAGTCTAATTTATGTTGTAACATTTTTAATGGGCACGTTATAATAGTTTGCAATTAATTTTATCATAAATCTATCGGTAATTTCATATTATACCTTAGTGGTCACATTTTATGCATCCTTTTTGATAGGTACTTGTGTTGTGACAAACTACCCGTACTGACAACTATTCGCAACTTAAAATTAGGAAACATTTTGACCACTAGGTATAATATGAAATTACCGTAAGATTTATGAAAAAATTAATTACAAACTATTATAACGCACAGTGTGGGATTTTTCTTCAATTTTGTTGACCGTGTTTTTGTGGCTTTAATCGTTGCTATATTATATAAGAAAGCCAATACGGAAACTCCCAGTCGTCTATCATGTCTACTTTTCAAGAAACACGTTTTTTAAAGATTAGGTGAATGACGTCATCAAAACATGTTTATACTTTATTTTCTCAAGTAATGTCAATGAAGCGCCAATATTTTTCCTGTGACTTACGGAAACAATATTTAGCAACGTCAATAAAATACAGGACTGTAAAATGTATAATTCCGAAGATAATAAATGTTGTTGTTTTATAACATATAATTTTATATTTTCATAGTTTATTGACGGTCGCATTTTATTTTACCTGTAAAAGACGTATGAGGAGTGCATATTGATATTGACAATTATACTTTCTGGTATTCAATAATCGTATGGAATCTAAATTTTCTATGCTATTGAGTGAAAGTGATGGACTAGATACCTACAAAACATACTTTTTGAATCTTTTTAGAGTCATCCGAGTCTAAGACCCATTTGATTCAATAACTTATGCTCAGAAATGGCTCGGCCCTCCGTCGAGCTAAGATTACTAAATTTTGTTTTACCGATATTTTCCGAAGTTGACCGAATATTCAAAATCCAATTTCATATTCAGACTCGGAGGACCCATAAACCCCCAAATACCGAGTTTCAGCCCCATCGGACCAATTTGAAATTTTAGAAACAAAAAAGTCGCCATTTTGATTTTTTTTTCCACGACTGTACTCGGGTGGGGGTCCCGTATGATATTTGTTTAAGCATCCCCCGACCCATCTCCAGCCGTTTACGAGATACGGGACTCTTAAAAAAAAAACTCCATACAAATCTTGTTTTTTCGACTTTGACCGAATTTTCGGACACCGATTTCAGATTCATACTTGTGAGCCCCAAATGCCCCCCGATACCGAGTTTTAGCTCCCTAGCACCAATTTGAAATTTTGGAAAAAAAAGCCATTCGTCATTTTGAATTTAATTTGGTTATAATTTGGTCATAAGTTCATAATAAATACAGCGAAGTCGAACAAGACACGGCGCGCGCCTTGCGCTTGTCCACAAACTGATGACTGAAACTGAAACTGAATGATATCGATCTATTAGAACTACCTTAATATAAACACGTAAGAATATTTTTTTAAAAGAGGCATGAAATGTGAGTTAATTACAGTTTTCAGGTTTCTATGGACTTCTATGGATGTTTCTCTATTTTTATAATATATCCAAATCTATGATACATAGCACTATGGGAGTTTCAATGTTCGCTATCATTTAATATGGCAAGCAAATTAATCAACAAAACAGAGTATCGCAAAATTGAGGAAAAATCCCACACTGTGGAACGTGCCCATTAAAAATGTAACAACATAAATTATGACATTTAATAAAACATTTAATTTTTAGACTTTGACTTTGACTTTGAATATATTTTTTTATCATATGACGACTCCATGGATTGGACAACCACGGCGAGCAGCCAAAAGTCCCAAGCCTAGTTATAATCATTCAATATTTTGTGTATAATGTGTATTATGCATGGTTCGGTAATATGCTCTCCGAATCGGCAAGGTACACAGTAGGTACCTTATCCAATGCATCAACATCATGTAGCTTCTAATTACTTGTACTAGTTGTATCTTCTGCAAATAAACGATTTTGATTTTAATAATTATTTACAAAAACCACACGATAAAATGTTGCTTTGTTGACAAATCTTCCTATTAATAACAATAAAACGTGATTAGAATTTTATAACCATGATATTTCTTTTTATGCTGCATAAAAACCAATCTCAGTTTCATAGCAGTCGTAAATGGAGCAAACACTGGCTTGACATTTTATTGTTCCGGTTGACAACTAACACCGATTTCAGCCTTTGGGAGAAAAGTAGTGGTTTTACGCTACTTTGTTGTTATTGCCCTCAATAGGAATTGATTGTTTAAAAGACTAAACGACGCGTTTCTTATGAATTGCAGTGTATATACCGCAAGGTCTATTTGCAGCAAAAAAATGGTTTTTAAGCCCAATTTTTACTATTGGTCCTTTATACTGTCGCGGTTTGTACACATAATTAACACAAATTATAACGGGTCTAACGGGATATTTACCTTCATAATCTAACGTTTCGGCGGGGTTGCACACGCCGTGGCCTCAGATGATTATGAAGGTAAATAAGAAATATCGCGTTAGACCCGTTATAATTTGTGTTAATTAGGGGTATTACCTATTAGGAATATACACGTTGTCAAGTGCAAGTCATTTATTCCGACTAATTGCGATGGGATGGGAACGTACTATATGTTGGCCTTAAAATCTTTCATTACCTACCTACAGGCTACAAATTACAAAAATAGCTCTTTGCGTTGCAATTGGCCTCACCTTTCGGTAAGATACATCGGCGGTATGTATTAAGTAAATTACATACCGAGGGCGGTCAATTCGTGAATGATTGCAGGTGTTTGTGCCAAAAATATGCTATTGTGGTGTGTGACGGGATAGCGTCACATGCCCGTAAACACTATATAAAGCCTGTATTTTACCTAATAAATAATCAGTTTACCTCCGACTACGATAGTATTATTTACTACCAAGCTCCAACCTTTACACTATCTGGGGCTTTACAAATTACCACCCGTGGTTTATCTAAAGTTTTACATCTTGCCTTGGCCCGGAAGTGAGATTTCCTCCCCGTAGCGGGTAGAAAATCCCTCTTACGGCCTAGAGTGACGTAGAATATAATATATTGTGTATGTGTATCTGGTTATCCAGCCATCTTCGTAAGAGCCGCACTTTATAGATGTTAAAGGTCATGGATGATAATATATTGTAACTAATATGATTTTGAACTGAATAAATAACTATCTAACTGGTTATGACAACTTTCTACTCAGTAATCTCACATTTAAAGCACAAATAAAAAGTAAAACGTTAAAAGCGAGGCACTAATTTGAGTGTTTTCATAAAGAACTAACAAACTAGTTATCTCAAATCAGTGGTGCGGGGATTCAATAATATTTTCTAATTCAATAGAACGTGCATTTAAAATATTCCTTGATTGTTGAACCGTTGTGTTATTGTTTAACGAATGCCGATTGCCTGAATAAAAACCATTTCATTTCAATTGCAGCGACCAACGAACTGAAATTGTTTATTTTTTTTGTTTAAAACAGTTACACTGTCAGATATTTGTCAAATATAATGCATACCACCTCCAGGCGTTCCCGAGATAAAGGGTCTTGCTTGACAAACAGACGGACGGACGGACACCAAAGTGACCTTATAAGGGTTCTGTTTTATCCTTTTGAGGTATGCAACCCTAAAAAAAAAGTTTTCAGAAATTCATTATTCCAAACAAATTAAATAGTAATTTTAATGTGCGCCGTCAAACATGACATCCCCTTAGCATCAATATATATATGTTACTCTACGAATATCAAATATTTCGCAATATATATAAACAATAGTTTACAAATAATCATTTAATACAAGTAATTTTTTCTACTCCAGTACTTTTTTCTGTCATTTATATAGTTACTAACTCTAATATAAAGACATAAATTATGAAAGTCTGTAAAAGTCTATACTCTACTGCTCAAAAACACACTGCTAACCGATGTTATAATGTCGCCAAAAAACCATCACTTAGTACCTCAGATTACAAATGATGAACAGCTGCATTCACACAATTTGCAAATTAAAAAAAAAACTTTTGTACTAAGGCATTGCTGCCAACTTAAAAAAAAAGTTTTATCTTCAGTGCATGGATGTTTAGTATAGTGAACGTATACCTTTATGTATAAGTTTAATTTTTTTGACAGATGTTTAGTATGGTGATCGTATACCTTTATGTATAAGTTAATATCCCGGCCGGCGGTCCCGGGTTCGATTTGTTCTTGGGTCATGGATGTTATCTATATATGTATTTATATATTATGTATATCTTCGTCTAGTACCCATAGTACAAGCTTTGCTTAGTTTGGGACTAGGTCGATTTGTGTATGATTGTCCCTTAATATTTATTTATTTATTTATTTAATATTTTTTTGACAGATGGATGTCAATAAAAAAAAAGTTTATCAGAGACAATTTTTCTTTTTAATTTTGTTGATTCCGAGCGGGAACATGTAATTATTTTCTTTGTTGTTTATTTGCATTTTATTTATGAAATGTCGAGTCGTAGAAAAAGTATTGTATGCAACGTTGTATAAGTAGGTCAAAAAACGCTCGTGGCATCTTTCTTACGATGTTCGCTGCGCTCACATCGTAACCCATGCCACTCGCGTCTTTTGCCCCCTCTTATACAACGGTTGCATAAAATACTATTTCACAACTTGCTATACAAATGTTGTTAAATTTGAAGGATAATCTATGTTTTCATTCATTGCTCCTTACGAGCCACACCACCAGGTACATAATAAATATCAGACAACCTCACACAAATCGATCTAGTCCCAAATTAAGCTCAAGAAGGCTTGTGTTATGGGCACTTGACGATGGGTACTTATATCGATAAATATATTTATTCTTAAATACATAGAAAAACCAAGCACAATGATTCGCGTTTATCACACAAATATTTGCCCTGGCCGAGATTCGAACCTGGGACCGCCAGCTCAGTAGACAGGTTCACTACAAACTGCGCCAACCGCATCGTCGATATAAAACTGATAACGGAGGTTGGTTATTACACAAGAAGTTCCATCATAAACGCCACAAATTTTAGCGCCAAGACAAACTATGAAAACACCGAGCTCGCGGGACAACACATATTTTTACATTGTTTAGGATAAATAGTGTTAAAGCAAGCTTCTATCGGAAGCGCTTGAGAAAGGAGGCAACATTTTACATAAGAGACAATAAATTCTCTTGTCTTGCATCTTGTAGATAGTGCTTCCATTCAAAATATTGTCAAGCGTCTGCATGAAAATTGGCTTGAAACATGCCCGAGAGCGATTCCAAACGTTTGCAAAGATAGAAAAGATAATGTTGGCTTTTATCAGTTTGCTGCTTGAAAATTTCCTACTCGGCTTGAAGAAAACCTAGGTCTTAATTTGGCTGAATTTAACATAAACGTAGGCCATCTACGCGGTATTTACAGTACATGCAGATTTTTGCTAATCAAGCTAATTTAAAAACAAATAGATTATATCGGTAAAGTAAACATTAGGGATAAGTTCACTTTTGTACAATTTTTTGCTTTAAAAATCTATTCTTCTAGAAATCTGTTCTTATATTAGATTTAGTGAAAACTACATATATATTTTTTTTATAAAACTTATAGGTACATGATTTCATACATAACCCGGTCAAAATCGCTGTAAAAAATGTTACAATACGATACATGCGATTAGTTACAAAATGTAATCCATGTTCAATTCCCGGTTATGACTGAGATTATGAAACTTTATATGATTTCTATTTAATCTAAAATTGACGACATGGTTCCTAAGAACAGACCTCCCTATCTCGTATAGTTTTAATTTAGTCCCTACTGACCCATTTGAATTGATCACCCTGTCTGTATATACCAACTAACTGAATCGTTTCAATTCACGGAAAAATAATAATTCCACAAAACCCAAATAACCTAATTACCCACTCTTATTAAACTAACCTAAAACCGGCCAACCCTTAAACCGTTTTTATTTACAGCGAAAACACAGGTCATATTTTTATCTCACGGTCAGTAATTAACCATTGTTTTCCGAGGCCTTTTTTGTTCTATGAAAAATTTCATGGATTAGTCGGCTAAATTAATAAAGGCTAACAATGCGCCATCGGGACCGTATATCTACGGACAATGGCGGTGGCAGAGGTATATGGGTACTTCTATAGCTGGGGTTTGTTTCGGTACCACTAGTCTAATGAATTGGGTGAATATTCTAGACAAATTTCCAACAGTGTGAGGATGCGTAGCAAGAGCGAGGGATGTGTTTTTGTTAACCAATAGAATCAGTTGCGCTAAGCAAGGATAAGCAGCGACCAAAAAGTAACCGAAAAAATCTCGCGTGATTTGTGCACAAGCTCTGGTGGAAACGCAGCCTTAGTGGGGGATTGACTACGGCGAAAGAATGGCTTTCAAAATTTCGTAATTTATGATTAAAATAGCCTATCTAGCGGCCGCAGAACATAGGCCTCCCCTTTAGTTTGCCATGGACGGTGCCGAGTATATTGCTACTTTAAGCGTGAAATCCTGTGAGCTATCGGTTACTTTGATTATTACAATGTTAGTGTATCTGTAATATGTATGTGTAAGTGCAATGGCGGTGGCAGCAGAGGCATATAGGGCGTACTTCTATAGCTGGGGTCTGTTTCGGCACCACTAGTCTAATGAATTGGGAGAATATTCTAGACTAAAGGCATTGACTACGGCGAATGAATGGTTTCTAATTGCGCTAAATGATGCTAGAGAGAACTGACGAATTATAAGGAAATTCGTCAGAACTGACGAACTGACGAATTATAAGGAAATTCGTCAGTTCTCTCTAGCATAATTTAGCGCAACAGCTGCTTTTTCGTTCGTAACCTGCGATTATAGTAGTAGTTAAGTAGCCACAGACGTCTACTGCTGAACATAGGCCTCTCCTTTAGTTTACCAAGAAGGGCGATACTGTGCAGATCGCATCCATCGACTCGCTACCCTCACAAGGTCATTCGTCCACGTAGTCAGAGGCCGTCCCATACTGCACTTTCCCAATACGTCGTGGTCGCCATTCCAGGACTTTGCTGCCCCAACGGCCATCCGTTCTCCGGTCTACATGGCCCGCCTAATGCACCTTCAACCGTTACTTTGATTATATACACTTAATTAACCTAATTACAAAATGTGGTCAGAATACTGACAAATAGTTTATTGAAAAATTCACGCGGTAGAACGGTATATCCGTCGGGTGCAAGTTCAACTCTAACTTTATTGGATTTTTAGGTTTCATGATTCAGTTTATGTCATTTTTATAAACTAACTGTTTTAGCTCAGTGACCCAGACAGGATCTCAGTCTCCGAAACGAGAATACGCCACTAGTCCCAATCTTGCGCAGTTTCTCAGCAGTTTTCGGCTTGAAGTTTACGCAGATCTACCTTCACCACGTCTCCCCAGCGGTACCTGAGACGACCCACCGGTCGTCGCCCCAAGTATCTCTTTATCACGCGATCGTCTTCCATTCTCTGTAGGTGACCGAGCTTACGACGTCTATGGGACCTTGTCTCTCCGATAATGTTCGGCTCAGCCAACAGCTTTTCAATCTTGGCGTTAGTACGGATTCACCACGTACCATCATTCCTCTTGGTAGGTCCCGGGATTTTCCGAAGCACTTTGCGTTCCGCTATCAGGAGCTGACTTGCCTCTTTAAGGGGCTTACATGAGGCCATAGACAGTTTTATATATCCATAATGTAAATTTTAAAACATAATAATTTAGTACGTGTAATCAGAACGGAGACGTGCGATAGTCCGACCCACTTAACGAACACGGAAACTGGCGCAACATCATCCTGAGGAAACTGATATTTGGTGAATGTCAAGACTCTCGGCAATGAGGATTACAATGCACGGAGGAGATATCAAAACGTGCATTTAAGTGAATTTTACTTACTTACTACGCTGGCTCAGTGACCCGAAGTGAATCTTGGCCTCTGACACCAAGCTACACCTTCCTCCTCTATCTTGCGTAGCTTGTCACCAATCAAAGTCGACTCCCTGACGTGTCGACGTCTTTCCGGACTTCGTCGATCCAGCAATACCTCGGTCGCCCGACCGCTCGACGTCCATTTAGGACGTCCAAGGTAAACTCTCTTGGGCGCGCGATCCTCTTCCATTCTTTCGACACGACCAAGCCAGCGAAGTCGCGCAGATTTTGTTCAGACCAGCCCTTCAATTTCCGTTTATTTCAGTCTCTCCAATTTCTCTCGTCTGCCTTTGCGGGCTCTAGAATCTTCCTGAGTACCTTCCTTTCTGCTACTAAGAGTTTGTTCTCCTCTTTCAAGGTTAACGCCCAAGCCTCGCATCTATACCTACACCAAAATCGGTCTTATAACAGTCTTGTAAATTTTGATCTTGGTTCTTCTGCTGATAAGCTTCGACGCTAGTAATATCTTAGAGCATTCTGGATCTGGATATCAATTTCCGCTTGCCTCTGGTTGGTGTCTGTCTCTGAACTGAATTTTACTTCATTTTATTAAACTAGAACTCAAGTAAAGTTTTCAAAGTACTGGCTCTAAATATTTAGAACCCATTACAGAATGCACAATGCACTTGACTTGACCGCTTTTATTTTAAAATGCGTCCCAAATCGATGTTCTTCGGGCGGCAGAACAACCCATAAATTTCTGTTTAAGAGCTAGTGAATTTGCTTTGTTTTTAAATTCAGTGTAAATTGATTCTACGGCGCGTGATAAGCATTTAAAAGGTTTTTAGATACGGGTTTTAGAAATGTTTTTTATTTGTTTCAAATGCTTAAAAACATTGTATTTTAAATTTATTTTAGAGAAATACAGAGTGAGTTGAAAAATATACATTACGGCTGAGTACCTATACAATAATGAAATGGAATTTGAAAAATGTAGACAGGACCGAATTCATAAGTTCGAGTCGTGCGATATGTAGGTATTGTATTTACCTTCGGATCAGTGTGTCTATGTTACGTTATATTTAACGCCGAGTGTACACGGCAGGATCCAGTATACACTCGGGTCCAATATTCATTAACAAAATAATTTAACGTCTAAATTCAGACGCCACTCGCTAACATGTAATATAATTGATTGAAACTGACACGATATTAACACATTAACAATACCGCGCGACATAATCCATAGAAAAACAGTGGGCCGCAGTCGCTGGTCACATTCATGTGTCACTGTCGCTAAGAACCGAAGCTACAGTCCTTTAGTCTAGTGCGTCATCGAGTAAATTAGGCTCAGGCATAAAATACCTGGGGCCCAATTCGAGACTACCGTTTGAGATATCGCCAAACGTCAAATCTCCATTAGATAACAGTTATATCGCCATTGAACTGTCATTTAAATGCAATGAGCTTAAGGGGCTCCCTAGAGAAATCAGCCAATTTGATGATTTTTACATCGTATCTTGTTTGTGGATTATAGAGTTATAATGTCCTATTTAATATATATTGTAGTATGGTCTATGCTTAACACTTTGTAGTGACCCGAATTTTGATTTAAAGACTGTGTATTTTATAAAAAAATATTCGGTGAAGGACCAAAAATACACTAATCTCGTTTCTACTTTTATCCCCGGTGTATATGTAGAAAATATCTTACATTTTATTGTTCTAAACCATATTCCACAAAATTTTTTGTGAAGCTTTTTCTATTTTTCTCAATACTTTTCGAGAAAAACGCAAAAAACCGTTTCCACAACTTTTTCCCCGAAAAAATCGTAAACTTTGACGGCCTGTATCTCAAAGTCAGTGACATGTGAAAGGTACTTGATACGGTATTTTGCTGTGGAAAAACTATGTTATTATGATTAGCTATTTATAATATGGGAAAATCTATCGCAACAGATCGAAGGTCATTGAGAGCGGGGAGCCCCTTAAAAGTGACATATCTCATCTCAATTTTGGAAATACGAAGGCGATAATGATTGTCAAAAATGTTATTCATGTGTATACATTTCTGTTTTTAACGAAACGTAACGGACTAATTTCACGTACTACGCGGTCAATTTAAAGTATGCGCCTGTTATTTATGCCGTCACATACAAAGAAAGCGAAAATTTTGCGCGTCCGAATTGACGAAGTTGCGATGTTCTAGGGATATCGCCACTTGTCAAGTAGGCACACGTCAAAAGTGACGGATGGCGATGAAAAGGAGAGATCTCCATTATATCTCTAAAATTGGTCGAATACCCCCCCTGTTTTCCTAAAATTTACCATTCTCAAAATGTCTGCGTTCTCACAATGCCATTATTCCTATATTGTTAGCTTTATCAAAATGTCTTCTGTTTAGAATGAGTGCAGTATCAGAAGGTACTCTGTTCATAACGTTAACATTCCTATAATATCAGTCTTTGCGTAATATCAGCATTAGCATAAATTGTTTTTTCCGTAATGTTCGGTTTGGTATGTTTGTTTTCTCATAATGTCTGCTTTATTTCAGATGTTTTGTAAACGGCTTAATACTTGCATACCTACTACTTTTTGACCTTATCACATACAATTATTGGCACTCAAGATAACATTAATGACGTTAGTGACTGACAGACATTCATACACCTCCACAAAACTCTTCATAAAATATTTCATTAATATTTTAAAAGATGATTAATGATTTCAGACATTTTGGAAAAGATAATTTATTTGATTGCATAAATTGTAAGAAGACGGGCATTTTGAGATTGCAGACATTTTGGGAATAAGCACATTCTGGAAAGCGAATATTATACGAAAACTGGCATTCTTAAGGGGCAGACATTATAATATTTAAGTTGACATTATGCGAAAGTCGTGCTGTCATTATGAAAAGCAGACATTTCGGGAAAAGTAACTTTTAGGAAGACGGGCATTTCAGGCCTGAGCCATAAATTAGGGTTCATAGAGTAAGACCTGGTATTTAATTCTTCCTCGAGTGGAGTGACAAAATAATGTCATTCAAAAATACATTGTTCAGTTCGGTAAAACAAAACACAGTCGTGTATCGGTTGGTGGCGCGCATGCATATTCGATTCGCTTCGTGTTTGAGCAACAATGAAGGCATAAATACGGAATGTGGCAATATTTGAGCGCAAAGTTTAAGTTTGCACACGCTGCAAATGTGCGGAGGCAAATAGTGATTAACATACGGATTGTTTGTTAATAATTTTGCGATCGAGGTGAATTGGGGAGTACTGTAACATTTCGAAACTCATATTTCTATTTAATGCTAGCTAAGCTATTATTGTACCGTATTAAGTTTGTTTATTAGGTTAATATTTTGAATTATGCATAGTTATGTATACTAATAATAATACATATACATGTATACGATGTACACATGACATTTCATTAAATTGTCGAAAGGGCCTCTACGCGTTGGCTTCGGCTCCACGCACGCCTCCCAAAGATCCGGGACACCATTGTCCCGTGAGCAGGAGCGACATACATTTACTAATACCTATCTAATAACCTAACTCTCATCTCTGTTGGTTCTTGGTCCAGCATCCATACAAATTTGCCCATGGTCCTTTGGAACGGGTTTACTGACGTCGTTCAAGGCGATTAAGTTTTTTATTCTGTGACTGTAGGTACTCGTACTTTTATAGTCTAGTAAACTATAATACGATGTCAATAAAATGAGGTAAAAATCTTTTTACAGTCACTAATTACAGGGGTTACAAAGGGTAAAAAATACCATTAATGTGGTAATTTCAAAACTCATCCGCGCACATGAACGGAAATTGTAAGAGTCGCCGTTGTCGGATACGATGAGGAAGACTATATATACAGGGTGGCCCATTTAGATCGGTCTGTATGGGAAAGTATTAAGCTATAAGACATACGAAGACCTGTTCTTAGGAACTGTGAGGTATTGGGGACGGAGACCAGGAAAAGCATTCATCCAGCAGAAAACCATTTATTAGACAACGTCATCTGTCTGACGGCTAATCTCAGCAAATACTGTAGCACTCTAAAGAGGCTGCATACATCACAGTCCTCCACCCTGATTAACTACAGTAATACTAGTAATTAACACAATATATTATTATATAATAAAATAAATAAACTTCAAACATACCTTGAACCCAAAACTACTCCTTATAGCTAATATCTTTTCCGAGCCTACAAGCGCGTACTGGGCGTGGCTGACGCGGTACTGGGGTGGCTGGTGGCGTAACAAACTCCTCCTGCCCACTTCCCGGCTCATTCCTCGAGCAAGAGGCTATCGGGCGCTGTGTTGGACTCAGTGACCTTGGAAGCTCTGCCGCTCGAGGCGTGCATAAGATTCCAGAGCTATCCGGCGGCAACTCCGACTGAGTCCCATCAGACCGAGATCTAGCCGGCATGTGAACAGCTAGTGACCTGGATAACGGTCGATTAGAATCCACGGAGATTACAGGCAAATTCCCTACAGTTTTTCGCCAAATTTACAATTGCGAGCAAATTTTTTTAATTCTGCTACGTAAGAAGCGGTGTCTTCGGCGGCTCCTTGAAGTTTCTGACGGAAACGGTACCTCTCGGCTAAAGCTGACGGCGTAGGCTGAAGATGTTGCCGCATAAGCTCAACCGCCGAGGCGTAAGCCAGCTCCGATGGTTTCTTTGGGCTAGCTAAGTTCACCAGCACCTCATATGTTTCATCTCCCATAATGGCGATTAAGGAAGGGAGCCACATATCCTCCGCAATGCTATTCACCTTAAAATACATTTCTAATCGTTCAATGTACGAAGCCCATTGCCCGTTTCTCAAGTCGAATTCTTTCAATTTCCCTACTGACATATTTTGGCCGAAAACTCACGCGTATTTAATATTAATATTTCACGTTTTCTTTTTTTACATTTATTTTGTCGCCACTGTGAGGTATTGGGGACGGAGACCAGGAAAAGCATTCATCCAGCAGAAAACCATTTATTAGACAACGTCATCTGTCTGACGGCTAATCTCAGCAAATACTGTAGCACTCTAAAGAGGCTGCATACATCACAGGAACCATGTCATCGATTTTAATAAAAATAAAAAATTGCATTCATACATTTAAAAAAAAAAACCTGTACTCAGCTCAGGAATCGAACCCGGATGTTTTGAAAAATAAATTAAAGAGTATGAAAACAATGTATTTTATTCATTTTAGACATCATGTTTCACAGTAAAATTGACTGCTTAAGACCTACACAATTAATATCTAAGTAGAAATAATGTTAGTTTTATTTTTCACTTCGTCCGGGTTCGATTCCCGAGCTGAGTACAGGTTTTTTTTTATTTAATTTATGACTGCAGTTTTTACTTTCATTAAAATTGATGACATGGTTCCTAAAAACAGATCTTCGCATGACTTATAGTTTCAGACTTTCCCATACAGACCGATCTAAATGGGCCACCCTGTATAGTATATTTACGTAAATAGGTACATTATTTTAAATGTATGCCTTGGAAAACCTGCCAATTTATAATTAAATAAGTTAAAACATAACTGGTACTCCACTTTTGCATACTCCACGATAAAACAATAAAAAACTAGTTTTATTGCTACGGCATGCGAGAAACAAAACAAAGGAACAAATGAGTAGTTTACAATTGAAAACTACCCTTCGTTGTTCAAACTTTTGGAATTCATAGATGAAAATAATCTAACTAGATTCGTAAAATAATTTCGTGGTTGCATTCCTATTTCAATGCCGTAGACTGAGATGCGGGGCGGCGCGACTATGGATAAACCGTAATCTTAATCCATTGAAACAAAGATCAAAGCTTGAAGAAAATTGAGATGAGTTACCTGGTGGAAGAGACCGGGAGTCGAACCCGGTACCTCTGGATTTCCGGTCCAGCGCGTTAACCTTTCCGCCACCCTAACTCCCAAGCAACTTATCGATTTTTTCCTTATGCTTTGTGTGTCGATCTTTGCATTGTTTATTTGAAAGGCTTTACACTAATTTAGCGACCACTTTTTTGAAGTGACACTTCTAATGCGACTTTCAAGATTACGTTAAACGTTTAACGTTTAACGCTACCGTGTAGGGGGTAGGAAAGCACTGTTGAAGGCAACAATCCCACGGACAATGCGACGGATTTAAGGTTATGTCAAGGTACGTCTCTTGTGAATATCAATTGATTGTTAGGTTTTCTCTTTTAAAATTACAATTTCTACCCCTTCCTATTTTCATTTCCACGTTACGAAGTTTCACTTCTTCTGCGCGGAGGGCCTCCACGCACTTTTTTTTTCTATGTGAATACGTTAATATTCACCTCTTACCGCACTACTTTACAGCACTGAGCGAGCAAGCGAGAGAGGGCGTTATTATTTTATAAATTTATGAAACTTAATGTCTCATTTTTATTTTTATTTTGATTCGGGTACACACCACTAGTATAATTTATATGTATATTTTTGTTACTATACCAAAAAAATAATAGAAATGAAAAATAAGTTAATAATAAAGGGTAATTAAAAATTATACATAGAACGTGTTTTTTGCTCGATATTGGTGCGGAAACCTTCGTGCTCGAGTTCGACTCGCACTTGAAACTGAAATAAAAACCTCTTGACTCCACAAACATCAACCGAAAGGGTAAAGAGATCCAAAGGGCTAAAAGACCGATGGGTATAAGAGGTATTTGATTGATATCATTATCAAAGTACCCTGGAAAAGGGTTCTCAAGTGCTCTTTTATGATTTGGTCGTATTGTGTTTTTAGTCCTTTGGAGAGGGTGCTTGCCGCATTTTTCGACACTTGTGTGAATATATCTCATCTGTGCTCACAAAATACTTTCCTCAAACATGCAATAAAATGTCGTTGTAACAGGCTTCGAAGTATCACGTTTCGAGCGGAACAACTCGAGAGAACTGTAAAGGAATTTCATACAAAATTGAAGGCTAGGCCGGGAAATATTTGTTTTTAAACATGGCGTGTGTGTTCAATAACAGGCTAAACAACTAAATTATATATATATATATATCTTTGTGGTGTATTTATTTTATTTTATTGCATTTCAATGTTTGAGAAAAGGACTATACATGCCTCCATACGGTCGGCCGTCTATGTCTATCACCCGGCAAGCCCTTCTTTCTCGGCGTCTGCAGTAGTATACTATTAATTACCATGAGTTTTTCACGCGTGTATGTGAAATATCAAATTTATTTACGGTCAGTTTGTTTTGTAAAGTCATACCTACCTTGTATAGTGGCCGCTGAACTTACTACGACTTACTAACTACTACTAACGACCCAAGTAGCACAACTGGGTCTAAATAGCTCGTATATCATATCTAATTAGATGCTTAAGTTAAATTTACCACCATGACTAAGTGCTATATAGGTGGCAAGAACCCTTATGCCACCAGTATAGAACCAAAAGGAGAAAAATTGCAGCCTATTTTTGGTGCTAAATAGAATCCATAAGAGATCTCACAAATACCTTAAGTGGTAATTAGAACTATGGGTGAAAGTTATGCGCAGTGAAGCCAGTGAACGAATGAAAACAATTTCAGTTCGGTCAATGAGTGATAAATGAGTCGCCAAAGTATCTGAGTGGCGTGGCAACTGTCAAAGTTGTGTTTATTAAAATTAATATGTGATCTGCCATATTAATTTTGGATGAGTGATTAAAACTTCACGTTATACAGGCATTGAAATAAGCACGAAATTCTTGCGAATGTTTTGTTACTGTGAAACTATGGTATGATTTCTTAGTAAATTTCGATGCGCCTTTGATTTGATCAGGAATATTAAAAAAGAGAGTGCTATATCAAATAAGGAATAGATACTGATAAGAAATAAAACTGTTAAAAACCTGACCTAATGATTGTAGGTTACGTACAATGTTAAAGTAACATCGTCACAACTATCAAAAGTCTGTGATTATGCGTGAGTGTGATAAAATTCTGGTTAAAATAATTAATTGTTATAGGCTTCCATTTGTAAACATGGCGAAACAAAAAAGATCCTACAGTGTTTATTTTCACTTATTTGCTCCTTATTTGGAACTATCAGGTCTAATAATCACTTATTTGTATCTTGCGAGTGGAAAGCAGTGAATGCTATTGCCAATAGTAATTATTTGCTCTTTTGTAGACTATTAAACAAGCAAGACTATTAAATATATTTTGACAAGGCGCAATAGGAACAATAATAGAACTTTTAGTTCGTTAGTGGTTTGAAATAAGTGAAAATAACTGCTTTTGGTTCCAAGAACCTCCTATTGAGACTTATTTATGCGTTGGAGTGGCAATAAGGTACTTCTTAGGCCTTAAAGTTGCAATAATTTTTGGTTCCAAAAGAGCCGTAAAATTATCCCTTTAGCCACTATTGGTGATATAATTCGCTATTGTACTAGTCATTTGGAACTTTTAGTTACAAATAAGGGTATGTTCCCACTTATATGTAAAAGTTGCTTATAAGTTATTTTAAGGCCTTATATAGCACTATTGCTTCTTATTGAGTGACTATTTGAACCTGCATGCAACTTTAAGTAGCAAAATCGACTTTATCCCACCATAAGTAATAACGTAGTAACAAAAAACGTTCCTATGCAACTACAAGTGATAGGATGAACTCATACCTATACAGTTTTGAGTTGTGTTTAAAGCTATAAGTTGTATCAAACACTGTTAAACCACTCATTTAGAACTTAAAGCTATAAGATAAGCTGCAAAATTCACTAATGTGCTGCTTGGGGACTTACCTAAAAGTCCTGAGATAGATGCAAATTCTGTGAATGGACGAAGCATGTGTTGTGAATGTCAATTTTCACGGTTTGTAGTTCTTTTTTTTTATTGGGCTTAATAAATATCTTCATTATAAATACAAAAAAAAAACTGAAATTCTTTAAGTAACTTTTTCTTTGATATTCACTTATTCTAACAAATTTTACACGTGCATGAATGATTTAGAATGTTATTAAATAAAGTAATTCAGTATTTTTGTATTCACAAAGATGATTTTGTTTTACGTGTTAGGTATATAGCCCGAGGTTTTCAGTGCACGAAGTTGACGCCGACTGTCGGCCTAGTGCAGAAATGGGCATTAATCGATTAATTAATCGATAAAAGAATTAATCGTCAAAATTTATCGCGATTAAATTAATTGACAGAGTCTTGGATTAACGATTAACTATTCTT
This sequence comes from Apotomis turbidana, assembly GCA_905147355.2. NCBI lineage: Eukaryota > Metazoa > Arthropoda > Insecta > Lepidoptera > Tortricidae > Apotomis > Apotomis turbidana. The sequence continues at coordinate 6,316,602 of LR990295.1, read as the reverse complement.
CATTTTAATCGATTAAATTTCACGAATTTTTATTCTTGATTAAAAGTGAATGTATGAGTGGGAACACGCTCATTTGTGAATTTTACAAAAATACAATATGTCTTGTCATGTGTAAACTAGAAACATTCTAGTGTGCTGTGTGAAATAAACTTGTTACAGTATACAAGGTGGTTTTATAGTGCAGTGCTCTATGATCTCCTAGGCAGGGACTTAGACTTACAAAAATATCTTATTTCTTCCTGATATCCCGAGAGAAAATTAATGTAATTAATTAATCGATTAAAACTTTAATCGCTGGATTTTAATCTACGACTAACTTAATCGGGATTAAAATTAATCGGAACTCATACGATTAGATTAACTAATCGTCATTGTTAATCGTTAATCGCGATTAAGTAGGTTAATCTTAATCGTTAATCGATTAACTTTTGTGTCAAATCATTCGTGCACCCAAAACCCCGGGGCTTGCTAATCATACAAATTATTGTATGATTAGCAAGCCCCGGGGTTTTACGCGATTGTCAATTATGACAATCGCGTAATAAACTCAAGCATATCTAAAATTTTGCTCATCTTATATTTTAAAATTATGTATACAATTAGTCTAACTTTTGACCAACCTAGCATTGCTAAGTGACTTTCGACCCTGTGATATGCAAATGTTTGAATTTATGTGATAAAGGCCCTTTATATAATCTATGTAACTGAGACTGGGTTACTTTGATCAATGGGTTAACATTGACCATTAATCTGTTTTAAACATGTTTAATGAATGACGTATATTTTGACGATGCGATTGCGCCGCAGTGTTTAATGTCCTTGGGTCAGTACCTATGTAAGTTTTCTTTTTCTGTTAAAGTACTTAATTGAGGATGATAGAAGAAATTACTACCTTAAAACAAACAACGTTTTTATTATAATAAGTAGGTAGTGCTATCTGCCTGAATCTTATGTAATAAGTTAACTTCGATGTCTCTGTGCAAAATAAGAACTAAATGGCAATATTTTCTTAAAGCGTTAAGTCAAACAGCAACTAAAAGAGGCTTTCCTTTTATATTCAGAGAGCCAGCGACATATGCTGGGAACCCTCATATTTTTTTATACGAACGTCTTTAGATTTTAGTACTGTATTGAACGGTTTTTTATTGGGAGCAGTTTTTGTAAATCGAGTACATTCTGCTATTTTGAAAGGTTGGACATCGGCCAATGAAGTCTTGTTCCAGGAGATTTTTGTCCCGTATTCTTAACTTCGAAACATGTTTGAGGCGCCTAAATGGCAGTAAAGTCTTTGTATTTTTTTTTTCTTATGCTATTTTCCGATGTAGGCAAATTTTGATTTAGATAAATAAGAAAAAAGAATACAATGAAGCGAAAATTTGAATAATTGGATGGTTCAGGCGGGGTTCTGTCTGCGACTCCGATCATGAAGTATGAATCTTTACGGTAGATGGCGCTACGATGCCACCCTATAAGGCATGCAAGAAGCGACTGGTTAAAAAAATCATCGACAGGCTCAACACTTATTTTTATGCGGCCGCGGCTGTCGCTCTCGTATCGGGCTATCCTGCCATATTCGTAAATTCCGCACTTTATAAGACGCTGCTTAGCTTAACTCACTGTTACACCCAGATGTAAAATGCCAATGATGATGTTGATGATGTAGTATTCTGTGCTTGTGTTTAGGTATGGAGTTGTACCTACCTCTTCTATAGTATGAGAACATTATGAAATTTGATTGATGACCTCCACAACAACCGTTGGCACGCTAGCCCCAACTAACGCATTCCTGAAACCTCCACTGAATTGTTGGTCCATATTTCCTGTTCAACCTTGTGTGAACTATAACTTCAAAAACTTAAACAACTTTATGAAGGCGCTTGTTAACTCCCATACACCGTGCCCTCCTTAACCGTAAAACGTAATTAGTCAAGGGTCTTACAACTACATAAGGGTGCCAGTTTATGAAGAGAGCCAATTAAGGCCCTACTGTTTCTTGAGTTAATTGGCATCGTGCCAGTTGAAAACTTGGGATCCTATCCAGTTTAAGCAGAAAAATAAGACATTTATAATGTGTGAATACAGGGTGTAACCGACAGCGCACCGAAAACTAAAACCGTAGTTTTAGACCATAATCACGAACTGAAAACGAGTGTTCATTTTCTCGGAAAGCTCAAGGATAAGATTTTCCAAAATAAATTATAAAACTCGACGTGCAATGTATTGCGTCCAATTCTCTCGGGTGCAGACGCGCGGGGAGGGAACACGCGGCAAGCATCGACCGGTTCAGGTGCTCCCCACTCCACTCACGCGTCAGCGCAAAACATACCGTTACGCCAATGCGCATCGAATGACATGAATGAATGCAACCATAAAAACAACGCAACCACGGATCACAACTAGTGTACTACCTAACACCAATAACAACTGACTGATAAATTAAAACAGTCTAACAAGATTATTTTCATTCAAGCAAGTAAAGCAAATAAAATGTGCGGGTAGGTAAACATTAATCATGCGTCCGACCGCAGCGGCCTGCGCGAGCGCACTGACCTCAGGTCAGTGACCTGGCGGATGAATGACCGGCCAGTACCGTTATCTGTCCCACTCCACGCGCTCTGTGTTGTACCATAAAGCTTACATAATACTGTTCGTGATACACTGTGTGTTTTGCGGAAAATGCTATTTTCATGCGATTTTTCATGAAAAATTGTTACCGGTACAGTTCGATTAACGGAAAAATAAAGAAAAAATGAAAACTCGCGAGAAAAATTTGTGATTTTTTTCAAAGAAATTTCCACGATTTTCCAGCCCAGAATAATGGTTTCAGTTTTCGGTACACCGTCGGTTACACCCTGTATAGTAAATAAAGTTCATCTTAAGTTTGAGTTTTGTTTTAAACATATATTGAGACAAACCCATATAGCAGACTGTATAAAAAAAATGCTTGTCAAGACGAATCAAACAAACTTAATCTCGGGAACTCGTTCTTACAATAAAGTGTTGGTTTAGACGACACGGTTGGCGCAGTGTTACTGCGACTACCTATTGAGTCGGTGGTCCCGGGTTCAAAATCCCGGCACGGGCAATTTTTTGTGCGATAACTTGCATATTATTTCCTGGGTTATGGATGCTTTCTATGATGGATGGATGTTTAAGTACATAATATCTTATATAAGTATTATAAGTATGTACCTATATCGTCGTCTAGTACCCATAAGACAAGCTTGCTAAAGCTTAATAATTTTTATTGTGCTTAAATAGCAGATTTTACCTGCTAGCATGAATCCTATGCTGACCCTAGCATAGATCTATTCTTTCACATTTAAATTTACATTAGTACCACAACAAACAACAAATTGCGAATGCTTGGGCCGGTACTAATATTTTATTCAACACAATGTGTGTTTCACTTGATTTATTGAGTCGTTTACGTAACTATTTGCATATTTGTAAGAACGGTTCATGTGATTCCATGCTTTCCTATTTAACAAAGTGTTACGTTTGAAATTTGTGTTGTATTGCAGAAAATTTTGTAATATTATTTACTAATATAGATATTCCTATTAAAATTTTAGTATGGAGCTGCTGTCGGTAAAAAAGAGATCGCTGTTATACTTAAATCACACAACTGACAAGTTTCTTATATAATTAACATCTGATGTATGATATTCCGTAATTCTGAGTTTACCTTGTAAAAAAACCTAAATGAATATTAATAAATATTTTTCATTTCTAATTTCATATTTTGAGACCACGGCGTATAACTACGTCGAAACGTTAGAAAATAAAGGTAAATAAAAACTATCTCGATAGACCCGAAAGTCGAGAGGACCGAGAAACGAAGATCAGCCGTGTACAAATGTACACGGCTGATCTTCGTTTCTCATCGAGACCACGACCTCTCTGACAAGAGTGAGACATCTAGAAAGAAGAACTTAAACCGGAGCAAAGGCCCTGAACCCCTGAACCTGTAATACCCTGCATGAAATAAAAATGCTTACTGCACGCTTAAAAAAAGAATACAAAAAATTCCAGCAATATCAATAAAATGCTTGATCACAATATGATATACCGGCACAATACCCAGTATAAATGCAAAGCGATTTTTAATCCAATCCCTCTCAAAAAAGGGCCCAAATAAAGCCCGGTTTATACCTTTAAATCCACATCGGCACAATGTACATAACTAAATCATTATTGATATATAGGTTTTTGCTGAAAGGGTGGTAAAGCTGGATGTCGTTAGGTGTCATTGGAATGAGTTTGTGTTAATGGAATGAACGAATGATGTTGCAAAAGCTGTCTTCTGTATGTGATTAATGAATTTACATATTTTCAGTTTAAGCAGTGTAATACGATATTGTTGATTAGCATTGTAAAATGATGCAAGGTTAAGGGAAATTTAAGGAGTGCCGGCCTGCGACTCGTGGTGTATTGTTCCTTTGTTTAAACTGGTGAGCAGCAGATGGGTGGTGATGAATTTATAATTAGGGATGGGATTTTTGGTGAGATGAATAAAAATAAAAATTAAAGGACAATCTGACACAAATCGACCTAATCCCAAACTAAGCAAAGCTTGTACAATATAAATTGAGCTCAAGAAGGCTTGTGTTATGGGTACTAGACGAGGATATACGTACTTATATAGATAAATATATATTTAAATACATAGAACAACCATGACCCAAGCACAAATACACTAACAATGGGTGCTAGACGAAGATATATATAATATAATTATAAATACCTACATATATAGGTAGGGCTTGTATTCCCCATATTCCTATACGCTGCAGAAACGTGGACCCTGCGGGAAGTCGTAAAGAAAAAGATAGACGCCCTAGAGATGTGGTGCTGGAGGAGAATGCTCGGAGTATCATGGACTGAATTCCGTACCAACGAGTCTATACTTCGAGAACTCGGCATCGAGCAGCGTTTATCATCTTTAGTACAGTCCCGTATTCTTAGCTTCTTTGGTCACGTATGCCGCCGAGGGGAGGTGGCTATTGAGCGACTTGTGGTCCAGGGAAAGGTTGAGGGTACCAGGCCACGAGGCAAATCGCCTATGAGATGAAAAGATCAAATAAAAGCTGCAATAAATGGCTCATCGTCACTACACGAATGTACGAGGAAGGCGGCTATCAGAGAAGAATGGCGGCGTGTTGTGAAGCTTGCCACCAACATCTGAAATGATGACCACGACCACTCTGCCAAGAGTGAAAACGACAAAGAAGAAGAAGATAGGTAGCATCCATGACCCAGGAATAAATATTCGAATCACACAAATATTTCCCCCGGCCAAGATTCAAATCCAGGACCGCAGGCTCAGTAGGCAGTCGTCAAAAAAAATATATAGTCGAAGTATATTTTTAGATATTGGCTTTGATTTTTTTACAATGCTGACGGTTGACACCAATAAGTTCCAACTATACCTACTGTAGGCTAGTTTAGGTTATAGGTTTTTAAGTAAATTTTAATTATGCCATATTACTTATGATTATTTTTTAACTGTACATATATTTACTTATATAATATAATAATAATGTTATGGTGCGTTTCTACTATTACGAAGCTCAGCGTAACCAATAACAATGATTCTAGACGCAAGCAAAACCGCAAACATCGTCAAGTTACATACAACACAAATTTCCGTATCAACTTTATCCGTAAACAACATGAGCCACGGTAATAAAAGAATTTAAAACTGCAATACGAACTCTGCATTGTTATTATAAACTCGTATCGCGAAGCCATTTTAATTCTAGTTAAATACCGCAACTGGTCGTTCAATAACTTCCAATTATGCAGAATCTATTCAGAAACCGATACAATTTTAATGCCGAACGTAGCGCATCCGATTCGCAAAATGCCCTCAAATGCCAAAGCAACTCTCGTATATTACGTACGTGGAATCCACCTAATAATTTCAATATCCCTATAGAATTTAACAACGTTCGCAATTTCCAGAATTCCGAACAATGTAACGCAAAGAGGAGACAACAAAGGCTAAAATACTGAAAGTCAAAAAAAACCACACCGTGTCACACCGAAGTGCAAAAAAATCCATCTCCTAAGTAATTCCGTGAAGCAGAGAATATTGTGAGAGTAATAACTCCAAGAGTCTCTCTTGTCCGTCGGTGTGACAAACATTTTCAACTTAAAACGTGAATTTGCGACATTCCCAGACGTACAAAGAGCTTTTGGCTCAACTCATTTAAAATTCGCGAAACAGGACTATTAAGCGGTAAAAGTAAAATACTTTTGGTGTCACAAAGCATATTTTCCGCTGCATAATACATTAGGGTTCACCTTGGTATGCGATAACCGCACGTAAATGCACAAAATTTGCACAATAATGGTGCAATAATTCAAACGAAATAGCGTCTCATATGCACGCGTCTGATAAGGCACCATGTTTGCGCCGCGAAGGCTTATTTGATGCAAATTATTATGACACGGGTTTGCCAAAGCTGCCGCAGCGGGGTCATTTGTCAGAGTAGTTTTTAATAAAACGCACGAGGGCCTTATTATGATAATGTGCGATGTAAAGACTGGAGCACATCGGAGGATATCCGTGATGCGCAGCGAAGCGAAAGTATGCGCGACATGTTCGTCGCATGCACGCATATTTCACGCAAGCAGTTTGACATATCTTATCTAAGGCTGCATTCGACCAAACTTTTATTCAAAGACACTTATGTCAAACTAATTGGAGTTTTGACTTTACTATGCGAGAGTAAGCGTCATTCTTGCAATAAAAGTTTGTTATCAGTTTAACGGTTTATTTATCGCCTAAAATCCAGCCTAAGTGGGCTTCTTTTATCCTGTAAATGCTGAATTTTCTATTGGTAGTCAAAACAACACAAATGAAGCCACGGGAGAGACTTGTTTTGATAGAAACTTTCATTGAATGGTGCCTTGAAGACTGAGTTGATCGCAAATGACTACTTACATCACATAAGGTTTGTGATGGGACGGCTGCATGGAAAAGGTTTTTCATCGCAGATCAAAATTCTGTCCTCAGTCACTGTCACCCAGAATCTATGGGAGTGTCGAGTGAATTTACTAACGTATAGTGACTTAGCCATTTTACAGTTATAGGTACTGAGATGTAGTCATTTTCTGATTTTGCCTTTCTGCCATAAAACACATTTTCGTTACAGACCTTACGCGGTTATGTATGTGTTAGTAACCTGTCATTCTGACGTGTGAATCCACGTCGTGCAAAATAAAAGTTTACGACACGTCGTGACGTGAGCGCTTGTTATCTGTATTTCAATTTCGAAATCTTATAACATGAAGATAAAGTTGATTTTGGATTTATGTATTTATGTATTTCCACGACACGACGTCGCATCCTGACACGACGTCGCGTCGTACCACAAAGCGCAGTTGTGTTTTGTAATATGTTTGACCCTTTTTGGTTTGACGTATTGAATTTATTTTGCTATTTTTTCAACTTTGAATAATCGCATTTAAAATTTGGTGGTAAGGCCATGATATTGTTTTTAGCGTATTGTAAGGAATTAATTAATTGAAATCCTGATAAAACCTTGTATGTCGTTGAGAACCAATTCATGAGTCGTTTGCGGTACTGAAGAAAAACCAAGCTGAACCTCAGTCGAGCTGAGCTGTTGCATGATGTATGGCGGGAAGCCGAGTCGTTGGCAAAATATTCTAAGTGATCTCGATCTTTTATTCACTACTCTTAACGGAGTTCGGTGGATACAAAGGGCACCGAGTTCCAATCCTTCCCTTTGTAGTTCTGAGATAACTACTCAATTTTCTTTTTGGATTTCGCTGTCCCCTTATGGCGCGAATGCATTAACATCCACGTGTGCCTGTCTATCTGTCCTTCCGTCCGCAGCAAACGCCATGGTATCGGACGGATAGGTCTGGTTAATCCAATGTTCGAAATTTAAACTTCATTATCGTTCTGTCCAGCTCATTAAAATATTGAGTGGCTGAGATATGGGTTGGAAGCGAAAAAAAACCTGTTTGGAAATGGTTGAAATAATGTTCAACCATTTCTAAATAGATACGCGAGCTCACAGAGCAACTAGATACAATTAGGACTAAACTCCACACTCGTGGTAGGCCGCAAAAAGTAGAAAGTATCAAGATATTCAATGCACCGGGTATATACTCGCACTATCCTTTTTCGCAGCTCGAATCCCAAACAAGCCGAAATATTAAAAAATTCCGTCAAATTAGCGCATTGTACCTTATACGACGTCTAGGGTTTCAGGACGGGAATAGTCAATTAAACAACGTAGATGGGTTTACTGTGGACCACGACCTGTCCGCTCCTGTTGACGTCTGTCATATTAAAGGCGGCAGTGGGCAGGTGGCGGGGTAACTATTACATAAAGATGTCTATACAACCTTGATGATGATGATGATGGTATCCTGTTATCCCTCATCAGGGACATAGGGCTCTCAGAAGGATTTTCCATTGCCGCCGATCCTGCGCTGCTTCCTCGAGTTTTTTCCAGTCGAGGCCAGTTGACGCGGCCTCTTTGTTGACTGTGCGTCTCCAAGTGGTGCGAGGACGACCGAGTCTTCTTCTACCGGATACTTGCCACGTCAGACCTTGTTTAGAAAGATGGTTGTCAGTTCTTCGCAGTACGTGACCTATCCAGCGCCACTTCCGAAGAAGTATCTCCTTAGCGATAGGATTTTGGCCGCTCAGCTCCCATAGCCTTATGTTAGAGATGGTCCGTGGCCAGTATATTCCCAGGATCCTTCGCAAGCATTTGTTAACAAATACCTGGAGTCTATTTGTGATTACGTTTTTTACGGGCCACGTCTCACATCCATACAGGAGGACCGACTTGACGTTCGAGTTAAAAATTCTCAATTTTGTATGGCGAGTGATAACTGGGGACGTCCATACGGGCTTCAGCTGCGCATATGCGGCACGGGCTTTATTGATGCGCGCTTCAACATCCGCTTCTGCTTCCCCCAGTGGATCCACGACGCTTCCCAGATATGTGAACTTGTCCACCTGTTCGACCGGCTCTCCATTCACATGCACGGACGTTGCGTTTTGTGTGTTTAGGCGCATGTCCTTGGTTTTCGCACAGTTAATGCGCAGGCCCTCTTTCGCAGCGACATTGGAAAGGTCATCGGCTTTCGATTGCATGTGTTCTCGTGATGTTGCGAGTAAGCACAGGTCGTCTGCGAAGTCAATGTCTTCAAGGGTACTTCCATTTACCCATGGCAAGCCCCTTTCTCCCTGGCTAGTTACTCCGCGCATCACTTCGTCCAAAACAATCAGGAACAGCAGCGGTGATAGCAGGCAGCCCTGTTTGACTCCAGCTGTGACGGGAATCGGATCGGACAGCAAGCCTTTGTGCATTACTCGGCAGGTAGATCCCTCATACAGGCACTTAATAATTTCTATGACCTTGACCGGTATTCCCCTTACCTTCAGTATTCGCCATATGCTTGACCACTTTACCGTGTCGAATGCCTTCTCAAAGTCTACGAACAGAGCATAAAGTTCATTTTGCATTTCATTGCATTGTTCCAGTATCATCCGCAAGACGTTAATCTGGTCCGTGCACGATCGTCCCGCTCTGAAACCGCTCTGCTCGTTCCTTAGTTTGCAGTCAACAGCACCCGTCATTCTTTTAAGCAAAACTTTGCACAGCACCTTAGAGCAGACAGGCAGTCTATACAACCTTAGCAGAAAAAAATTGTCCGTGTCGAAATTTTCTACTTCACATCTTCACAATACATCGTTTAGTTGTCATACGATTTTAGATTTAAAAAATTTAATTGGAATGAAAAACTTTCCTTCCGCCTCAGAAATGCTGCTGAATTTCCCAGACTAGGTTATTGCGGGCTTTAAACTACTAAATCAATCTTTCTGCAGTTCAGAAACTGGGTCGAATTCATACTCGAATTGACGCTGATATACGGAACTGGATTAGGTAAGAGCGTAATTCGTATTTTGTTTATTATCTCTAATATCCGTAATTTTGTTAGTGTTTAAATTCTATGAACTCGAGCTTTATTTTTATTACTAGAAGATTGCACCGACTTCGTCCGTAATTTGTTTTATAAAGCAGTGCATGCTCATATAAGTGGCGACGATAAAATTATGTAGGTATATTTCAGACTGTTGAGTGGCATTTATAGCGGTGCCATATTCAGGTAGTTCATTATTTAAAAAAATTCAGACTGAAATAAAGTACCAAAAGTTGTCATCAGTTTTCATATTCGCAATACCACCTGATAACTGTTACACCAAGCCCTTTCGTTAAGAGGAAGTACTAAACTGCTTTATTTGCTTTATTACTGTCCGTTCACGTTAAGTTTGCGCCTGGTACTAACTATGGCGTCACCTGATAACTTTGAAGTGAAAGTTTGACCAAGAACGGACACCTAGTACAAAAAGTGTATAATAATAAGCGCAAAATCGAAACGATCTATTTTCGTCCCATTCGGTTGCCAAAATTTCGTTATGATTGTTTAAGTTTTGAAGGAGGAAACTGTCGAGAATGAGCAGAAAAGAGAGACAGAGAGAGGCAAAATGAGCAGTGTTATACCCTCCTAAGTTGTACGTACTGCTATGACAGGCTAGGAACGCGTGCCAAACAACAGTAGAAGACAGAGCGGTTGCAATGGTGCGATATTAGCACGGCGCTAGTGAAATTGTGAGCCTGTCGGGACTTTCGGAGATGACATGACTTTGTGCTACAGCGGCAGCGGTGTAGGTGCGTATGTATCGCTCATTCGTTATGCCGCCACGCTCAGTACCCTTACCACAAGATAACGTGACCCTACTCGCTAGCGAGTGCGTAAGCGATTTGAATGGAAAATAGTACTGCGTCCATAGCGGTTACTTTGTAGAAATACAATTCTCCATACAAATAGTCAACGCAGTTGCTAGCGACTCACACGCGGTCACTGTAAACTCATAGTAAGAGTACAGCCCGTGTAGCACAACTATGCTTCGCAACACTCGTCATGCGGCATAGCATCACCTGGTTACTCTCTCACAGTACTGCACAGAAAGAGATAGATAAATATCTCGCCCGAAAAAGAGTCGCGTATCACAGTTGCTTGGCGTCGCTAGCCGCATCAAGTCGTGGCATCTCCGTATAGCTGTGTCTGTTGGTCGTGATTGATCGTAATTCGTTGGTTGCGCTGTGGCACTTCCAGCGATGCCTTATCCAGGTAGTTCATGATCATCCATCCATCGTGGTACTCGTCACTGACTGTCCGGCTCGAGATTAATGATTATACGACGCACAGACGGACTAACGGGAAATTGTTTGCAGTGCGAATTAGTACAGTAGGTGACAAATATTATAGCCAAACAGGGTGTTATTCAGCCCACGCCATATTGCGGATTTTGAGTGGTACTAATGTGTTTTACTGGCAACGACACATTTTCGGTAACTGACGTTGAAATTCAGCTAATGTCATTGGTGTAATCAAAGAGAAAACAGGACTAAATATTTCACAAATTTCAAGTTACATTAGAATAATAAAGCCAAAACTATTAGCAGTGATGCAAGTTAAGTTTTTTGACATGCTCTAAGAAAACAATATTTTTATCAAGGTGAAGCGGTATTTTTCACGCCTAAGCTTCTCACACTTTACCAAGCGCAAGTCGATCCGCAAAGTTGCCAGTACGAAAGTTTTCTATCGGATATAATATTTCGGAGTGTACGCAGGAATTGCACGATTTAATTCCGCCATCCCAAAAAAAATGTATATAGACAAGCTAAAACATTGACATTAAATATAAACAATATTGTAGTGATCCCATGACCACCCATAGGAGAACCGCACTCATTGGCTCGGTATGGCACCAGCAGGTCAGACGTCCGTCACAGCCGGTGGCTCTCCCGTGACTGTCTTCCCACCCGTACTCTCGAGACAACGTCATAACTACCCACATAATAGGTTTTATACAGATCCACAAACACTACATCCCTTCCTTATTTTAATATGTTTTTCTAATCGAATAAATGAGTGTAGTTTAAGACTCTCTTTCCAGAGAGATTCAATTAATTTATCGTCACTTGCAAGTCTTTTTATTGTATTTTTTTAGTTTACTTTGACTGACTATATTATGAAGAGATAATCATTTCGTACAGGTATAACGTTTACGCTACAAATTGCTGCACATCTTTATCCATTTCCTCTCTTCCTTTCTCTTTCAAAATTGAGTCTCAGTCGTATCGAAGGTACCTTAGTCTTTTTTTTACTACCAGGTTTTTTTTTTCATTTGATTTAATCGACATTTTGACAGCAATAATGTAATTCCCAGCTAGCTCTTTGTTTTACAAATTACCATTCAGTGACTAATTCTACATCTGTAATCGAATGATCAAGAGACCCAGGATCGCACAACTGAATATTATTAGATCACAGTTATTTTTATCAGACGTGTAATTCAAGGGTTGTTGTCAAACGGTTTAATCAAAAAGTTCGTCTGTAAAGCTCAGAATTCAGTATGATATTATTTATCTGACATAGAATTCAACTACGTGATACTAATTCAATACGATTTGGTATATTTTTAGCCTGTTCCCACATTGACGTTACGGCACACATTGCCCTTACAGGATTAATATTATAATATATTACACCAGAAAGAGGGCAAAGTAGAACGAATCGTTTAGAACAATAAACTATAATCAAGGTAATAACTTTTTACCAAAATAAATTACTGGACAACCTTCAATAGCTCGTCGTCATGACATGACCAAGCAAACAAGCCCAAACATGATGGAGTCGAATATTTATATTACGGAATTCCCACTACCATTATCCGGCTCCATCATCAGACCAACTTCATATCACAATAATATTGTAGGTGCTGTCTTCCGATTACAGAAGCTTGCATTAGGTATCTAACTCAGTCTAACAGGTGAAATCTAACTTGCTACTATTGATTGCACCCACGGCACCCACCGAAACAGGTGAAACTAGAAAAATCTTCTAAAAGCCTGTCCAAAAGCCTGTTCAGTTATTTGTCTTTTGCTTAAATATAACTGTTTTATGGCACATAATGCTCTGACTAGTCGGTTTGCTTCGTGCCCACCTCCGTAACTAGTGACGCCTACCAGTGTACCAGTGCACGAGTATAATTAGTTATATTTGCTGCAACTTTGAGATCAATGCAGCTCCTGCACTTACTCTTCTCATATCTCTATTTCTTTGACAGTTATGCTTGGCGCGTCCGCACGCAAGTAAAGTTTATTATACTTTATTTGTAAATCAAGTTGATTTCTCATATTAAAAACTACCATTAAAACGGTTTGACTTATTTCCCGTGTTTCTACTTAATAAACATTAACTTAACACGAATGGTTTACAATTTCATGTAGGCCCATACAGCCGTAACATATTCACGCATGGTTTACAATTTCATGTAGGCACATACAGCCGTTACACATTCACGCATGGTTTACAATTTTATGTAGGCCCATACAGTCGTAACACGCATGGTTTATAATTTCATGTAGGCCCATACAGCCGTTACACGCATGGTTTACAATTTTATGTAGGCCCATACAGCCGTAACACGCATGGCTTACAATTTCATGTAGGCCCATACAGCCCTAACACGCATGGTTTACAGTTTCATGTAGGCCCATACAGCCGTAACAGATATCGTATCTAATGCTGGTCGAGGGGACTTTAGTAAAAGGACATATGTCTGAAATGTAACTTTTTGGTGTCCGCATAGGTAAGACGTTAATCTATTACAAGCTGAAGTTAGAGATGAAATAATCAAATAAAACCGTACAATGAACTGTGAATGACTGTTTTATTTTTCAATTTTAGCAGTCATACTTGCAAGCGTTGCTGCGTGTATGAAATAAAAACTTCGTTACAGAATGCTACAGTCCGTCAGACTATGGCATTAGTCAAAGATAGTTGCCTAATATCGTTTATTGAGTTTAATTTAGGAAATATCAATTAATGATAAAAGAAGGGGGCAGAGATATAAAATGACAAACTATGGGACCAAAACGCCCCATGTTTAGTGATTTATTTGTCACATCCAAATTTATACTTTATATTTAAATTCGTATAAGTAGGTACTGCAACAAGTAGTAACTGCCCATGAAATGCAGTCAGCCCTTTTACTTCTATATATGTCATTATAAAATTCCAAAATTAAAACGTCTGTACACCGAAGATACTCTTCACAGAAACAAGTGAAATAGGCCACTCAGAGATCACTGAATTGGAACATCTACGTTTTAGATAATTGTGTACCCATATGTCTTTGCGCGCTAATCGCGCCCCCACGACCAGTCCGATTTTAACCACCTCCAGCACATATGCAGCCGGACTTCCACACACGGTTACCGGCCACCACGGAGAAGAAAAGTCACAACCCATTTCCTCCTCTGTGCGAAGGAAGCCCGCGGTTATGCTCTATTTAGGATGAATATTAGAATGAACAAATAAATAACGAAATCATCATCATCATCATCATTATCAGCCAAAAGACGTTCACTGCTGGACATAGGCCTCCGCCAGAGAACGCCACCATGACCGGTCTTGCGCCTCCCGCATCCAGCGGACTCCAGCGACCTTCACCAGGTTATCAGTCCACCTTGTGGGGGGCCTACCTACGCTAAACAATAACGAAATACCCTACACAAATCGAACCAACCCCACAGCAAGCCGCGGCAGGCCCGTACCTTGGGCACTAGACGAAGGCATAGATAAATCATATTTATAATCTTCCGCAGTAATAATTACCGATGTCAAATATAGCGTTTTTTAATCGGACATATCGATACTAGCAGCGCCGCGCGGCGTCACCCGCCCGTCCTACGGGAACACCACACATTCTCGGGACAAAAAGCAGCCCATGTGTCAATCCAGGGTGCCGCCCCGCACCATAATCCATAAAAACTGGTCCAGCCGTCTGAGCGCGAGGAAGCAACCAACACACACACAAACCCTCGCCACAAAACAAAAAGAACCAAAAATGTTAGACTCAATGCCTCAAAGCACTCTCCACCAGTCAACCAATAGGTCGAACTGAAATTTAAGAGCTAGGGTCTTGTCTGTGCAGTAACTTTCAACTTAATCTACATTCCGATTTTTGTTTCTTTATAATAAAATAAAAAGCATTAGCTTTTCAGGTTTTCCCCTTTCTTTTTTCCTACTCGAAAGAATGCTTGTAGATCCACTATCAACCGTCGCCATCTCAATCTTTTATCTAACTGCATTTGAGATTACCTATACTTAAGATCTGATAAAATTATGTATTTCTTGTTATAAATGTAATCGTCATTTAACAAGTTGACATCATAGAATTATGTTTTTTTTCTATAAGTACTGGATGTGCTTATTATTGAAGTAGACATAAGAAAAGTAGAAATGTAATAAATATTGCTAAGTATCTCCCGCGCATTGCGCTCTAAAAGGATTAACGTACGCGCACGCACGTATGTATAATCTACGACATTGTAATGTCCATGTCCCCATAGGAAAGCGAAGTAAACTACTGATGTAATACTCGTACTGATGTATAATCTTACACGGAAACTGTAGATTATTTTAATAAGTGTAATATTATTATAACGCTTATTAAGAAATACGCTGAAAAGTGGCTGGATAACTTACACAAAAATATTAAGAAAACATTGCCACAGTTTTTTTCAACAATAATATACGCGACATTTGTGGCAGCTGTACATTGGCTTATAGAGCCATAAGCGAACTGTATCAACCGGAACAACTAAATATTATACAGCGTTGCAACAATCATTCGTTAGAGGAAACAGTGGCCATTGATGATGGTGTTCCATTATTTTGTCATTCCGAGAAATTAAATGGAAACTATCGACACCAATAATTATTTATTAATCACTCTCAGGATATAACCCTATCTCATCATCTTCCGTATACCTGATTTATGTATCACATTAAATTTGTGTTATTTGTAATATTGCAGCGTGCGAAATAAGTAAATAGGAATACCTACTAAATACCTCTAACTATTACACAGTCGCAATCTCTCAAGGATGGTATATTTTAGGAAGAAAATGAACATAGCATAAATATAAATATGAATGAATGAAGCTGGGTTGACATATTTTATATATTAGATCTGTTGCAATTACTTATTATTTTTAGTCAATTGCACGATACACGTCTTAACTTGTTAAACACATATTTTTAGACAAAAGTCGACATTTAAGTAAATAATATACGTGTATATCAGAAGACACAAACCGTAAATAAATTCCGAAGAACTGAATGTTGATGATCCAATATATCTCATGCTGTGTCACTTCCACGATTATGATTGAGGTGTACATAAAGAGTATTTGTATTTGCTAACTTTGAGAAAACCTTTGCTAACAAGACTACGCTGATTCCCGTCACTATTTTTCCCCAATTCATTTCGTATATTATAACACTGTTATTGCTAAGTTAACAAAAATATTTTCCTCGCATTCTTAGTAACACGTAAAAGGAAGTAACTAACAATACTACTTTCTGATGGTATACCGTAATCACAAGTATGTATTATCAATCGCAACTACCCGCGCTACAAAAAATAATGTTGCCTCAATTGTATGAGTTTAGTCGATATGTTATTACATTACGTCGCTAGATGGCGTTGTCCAACGATTCTCTAATGGTATAGCGTTCTTTTTCTCTATATTGTCAAATAGCTAAAGTTAACAGATTTTTTACAAATGCCTAAAATATTGTACTCATTATTTTCATTCGATTATCTGTTTGCATGTTGATATTGTTGTTGCATATAATGCCAAAACAAGTATCTCATTTGCGACTTTCACTGTCTTAAAACATCAGACTAATCTACTCAATTATTAATAGATTGACTATTTTTCTTTCAATAAGAAACACCGGTAACTATTGAACTGATTAGTTATTATGTCACTATCGTAATTTACCCGATATCCCTTTCTCATTTTCTTGTTATTTTACTCACGATGTTTTGTCCTCGTCGCCATTATGTAGTGATCCCATGACCACCCATAGGAGAACCGCACTCATTGGCTCGGTATGGCACCAGCAGGTCAGACGTCCGTCACAGCCGGTGGCTCTCCCGTGACTGTCTTCCCACCCGTACTCTCGAGACAACGTCATAACTACCCACATAATAGGTTTTATACAGATCCACAAACACTACAAATATAAATCCTCAACATCCATAATAAAATGAAACTCCGTAGCTCATCCGATTTATTCACTATATTTTGAACACTTGTACAACCACACTATTAAAATATCTGAATACTCTTATGATTAACCTCCTTACGTCGAGATCACTCACAGAATGACCCCCGTCCTTTTCATTTCGCCTTTTTCTCAACTACCCTCCCACTAGTGGTCGGTACCAACAGGAAGCACGATGCCGGAATTGCCATAATAAAATTCAAATAATTTATAATCAATAGAAATCATGACATTCGGCCATCCGACACCGTGCTGCCTCCTGGCGCACATTTACTAATATAACACATTACCCTAGCATACAAAATCATGACATTTGGCAAGATACTTAAATGTATATATGCCGCTACACTTTATAAGAATATAAATAATTTTACAACTTTTATCAACAATTTTAACCAATTTATCGACAAACGTAACCAAGTCGCATTCAGTGAATATTAATAGCTTGATAGAATATTTCATACTAAAAAACTTATTATTTATACGCCTCGTAAGTTAGATTAATATAATAAATAATTAAACATACCTACTTATTTAAAAAGTGCCTAGGTACATATTCTGGGTAAATAAAGAGCCAATTATAATAAATAAACTAGGCAAATCAATCACATACGTGTCATCACACAACTCTAATATAGACATAAATTTCGAGAGGCTTGTAAAAAGTCTATAGCCTGCTGTCCCAAAAAAAAATAAGCACTGAATCCTATTTAGCGACATTATAACATTCATCATTATAGTCTGGCTAATGGAATATTACTCAAAGTTTTGGCGGGAAATTAAAAAAATCTGCGGCTGATCACACTTTGTGTTGTAAGAATTAAAGTATTGATACTAGAAGTTATTTTTGATTTTCTATGCACACGTAAGGTACCTAAGGAAATTTATATTATGTTGACGAGCACTCATAGTCAGCTCACATAATTTCTACCACTATGCACAGTACAGCCAACGATAAATACATAATACAAGGCGAAAAATTAACCCTTAACTACCTACCTGCTTCTTTAGTCACACAAACACCTACCTCCCGTCCCCAGGACGGATACATAATGTCGGCCTTATATGTTAAATTTTATAAATCAGATGGGAAATTTAAAATAATAATGGCAATATAGACATATTAAAATATTTATTAAGCTATTAATCATTCTGGAAACATTAACAAAACATTTTTTTGCTGTAAACATATGGCAACAGTCCTTATTTCTACTAAAGGAACTATATATCCTTTGGAAGGTGAGATCAACAAAAATTTTGACTTTATATACAGATCTAAGTAATTATTTCTAATTATTCATTAATTAACAATGCTAAATCAATAAATTTCGTTAAAATAAAGGTAATATTTTTATAAAATTGCAGACCACTAATTTATTCGATTTTTTCGCGGCAGTGCATATAAGTTTGTTTGTGTACATTCTAGGAAAATCGTTTTTTTGCATTAGAAACATACGTACTGGTTCCCGTTTTTTCTTCGGGTCACAAGTAGAACAGGTTTTCCGTACTTCCAATCACTACTAAACTGACTAATCGGTCGGCTAAGTAGAGAAAAAAAGTGCGCATTAGTCACGTAACCACCTACCACCCGTCTCCGAGACCCTTAAGAAAAAATACGTATCCACCTACCACCCGTCTCAGAGACGGTTGGAGACAGTAATATCCTCACCAAAATTAAATGCGTACACGACCGACCTTGTCGATCGACGACGCGGCACTGAGGCTGGAGGGGAGAAGGTACAAGGACACAAACGTTTGTAGGATGCTCGCACATAGGTATGTAAACAATTTTAGGTTTGAAAGAGTCTGTGAGACGGGAGGTAGGTGGTTAAGGGTTAAGTGTAGTGTAAATAAGACCTAACTCGACAATACTATATTAATCCATCACCATAAAAATTACATAAGTACTAAGTATGCCAAATCTTAACTCGTTCGGAATGTGAGAACGAGTACATAAAGTATTACAATTATTTTTATAGGACCCACCTAACAAATTGTTTAAATCAAAGACAATTGGTGATACCCCAAGGAAATATCTGTCAACATTATTTGGCTAGCCAGACTATCACTGTTAACTGATTCGTGTCCCGTGTTATCGATTTTACTTTTTACTCTTTATTCCTTAGTTTTATTTATTTTTGTACGTATTTTCTATGGATCAATTAACTAATCATATCATATCTTTGGATTGGAATTATTAACTACTACAAAATGCACCTTATCACGGAACGAAAATCTAAGGAGTCGCTGTAGTTTTATATTTGATCAATAAATAAAGGAGTGCAATAAATAATTATCCTATTTTTTTTTCTATTTAAAATTCCCATGCGACATTTAACCACCAAACTCAAGACCTTACTGCTATGGCGCCCTCTGAGACACCAATAAATTTAGCACGTCCTTGGTTGACAGCTGGTTCGACGTCTTACGTCGTTCTGGTCGCACGTAGTCATCCGAGGAGCTAGAAGAAGAAGCTCTTCTTCGCCGCTTCTGTTTCTTAGGTCGCTCCCGCTCAGGAGAAGTCTCAGGCGGCGAGCCGCCGTCACCCTCGCCACTCATCATGCGCAGAATCAGATCTGTAATGATAAAATTTTCCTCGAAAGTATCACGTCATCTTTCATTTCACATGCTAAAGGGTAAAAACGGGACCCTATTACTGAGACTTCGCTGTCCGTCCGTCCGTCCGTCTGTCACCAGGCTGTATCTCAAGAGCGGTGATGGCTAGACAGTTGAAATTTTCAAAGATGATGCATCTCTATTGCCGCTATAACAACAAATACTAAAATAAGATAAAATAAACATTTAAGCGGCGCTGCCATGCTACAGACTTGTATTAGACCGTCCGTCGGCCCGTCACCAGGCTGTATCTCAAGAACGGTGATAGCTAGACAGTTAAAATTTTCACAGATGATGTATTTCTATTGCCGCTATAACAACAAATACTAAAATAAAATAAATATTTAGGGGGGGGGGGGGGGGGGGCTCCCATACAACAAACTTGTTATTGTTATAGATTATGGTACGGAACCCTTCATGCGCGAGTCGGACTCGCACTTGCCCATTTTTTTAAAGTATATTATTCCAGCAGGAACTCTTCTTCGCCGCCTCTGCTTCTCAGATCGCTCCCGCTCAGGAGAAGTCTCAGGCGGCGAGCCGTTATCCGCGCCGCGCCGTCATCCGCGCCGCGCCGTCATCCGCGCCACTCATCATGCGCAGATCTGAAATGACAAAATTTTCCACGAAAGTATCACATCCTTCATGTAATTAATAAACGATTCTGCTTAATAGTTGTTTATATTATTCCTAATCTGTTGATTGCGTTATTTCTCTTTCAATTAATCCTAAATGGGAACCCTATTTGACTTCTAAAGTCCTGTGTCGAATTTGATGGTTAAAAACTGATTGACTCATTATTTTTAATGCCCGGTTACGGTGTTATGGTTTGATAATTATCAAAAGTCCTAAACGCTCATCAAATCTAAGTTAAAATCTTATTACACGAAATTAGGCTAACTGTATTAATGCGTGACAAAAGTCGGAAAACGGACCTCCACGATGTCCAAACGCATACAGATTACTGCCCAGAAATATTTATAGACACACTTATATCTTAACTTATCATTAATTTATATTCATATCGACTTGTTGTCCAGTGTTCATTAAGTTTACTTTTCTTTGTTCGTAAGCATGTATGAAACAACATTATTTAAACAGTACGAAACGAATGGCTAGGAACTATAATCCCTTACAAAAACGACTATTAGCTGCTAGGTAAGTAAAGTAGATTAGATTAAGTTAAACTACGGCCACTTAGAGAACGGATACTAGAAAAACAAGTCAGGTTAAAGCCATGCTACAAAATGATTAGCTACCAGAAAAGTAGGTTAGGTTAAAACTACTCCAATCGCGACCCCGTACAGAAATTCTCAATCGTGCTCAGACTGCCTATTGCGGCACAGCAAGCAGCTATACCCATATGCATCTGGTAATTTCGTTCCTTGAAATTATGACTCTTGATAACATGGCTAATGACCACAACAAGAAACTTCATGGGCCTTAAAAATCGAAACTTCAACCTTTCAGGAGCCAATATTGACCCGTAGGTACACGTCGCTCCAGCAGGGAAATATGTGCGACTTTTTCCTCTATTACAGACCTTTCATCGGTGTACCATATTCGTGTGAATAAAGCTTACTCAATAATATTCATTCATTTTAAACTTCTATATTAAGCTAAGCTGTTAACGCACACCATGAAACAGTAAAAATAATTCCAATTCACTCACAAGATCAAACATATTTCCATAGATTTACACAACGGACTTCTCTAAAAATAATCCGACACGATGTGTTAGTCTACTCGGTAACCAGGAGAAAACATATCCGCTCAATCCGGCAAACATACATAACGTGCCCCCTAACTTGATCCGACACGATATGTTAGTCTGCTCGGTAACCAGGGGAAAACATATCCGCTCAACCCGGCAAACATACATAACGCGCCTCCTAAGCGGATCCGACACGATATGTTAGTTTACTCGGTAACCAGGGGAAAACATATCCGCTCAACCCGGCAAACACACATAGCGCGCCCCCTAACTTGATCCGACACGATATGTTAGTCTACTCGGTAACCAGGGGAAAACATATCCGCTCAACCCGGCAAACATACATAACGCGCCTCCTAACCTGATCCGACATGATATGTTAGTTTACTCGGTAACCAGGGGAAATCATATCCGCTCAACCCGGCAAACATACATAGCGCGTCCTCTAACTTGATCCGACACGATATGTTAGTCTACTCGGTAACCAGGGGAAAACATATCCGCTCTACCCCGCAGACATACATAACGCGCCCCCTAACCTGATCCGACACGATATGTTAGTTTACTCGGTAACCAGGGGAAAACATATCCGCTCAACCCGGCAAACACACATAGCGCGTCCCCTAACTTGATCCGACATGATATGTTAGTCTGCTCGGTAACCAGGGGAAAACAATATATCCGCTCAACCCGGCAAACATACATAACGCGCCTCCTAAGCGGATCCGACACGATATGTTAGTTTACCCGGTAACCAGGGGAAAACATTTTCGCTCAACCCGGCAAACATACATAACGTGCCCCCTAACTTGATCCGACACGATATGTTAGTCTGCTCGGTAACCAGGGGAAAACATATCCGCTCAACTCGGCAGGCATACATAACGTGCCCCCTAAAATAATCTGACACGTATGCAATCTACTTTAAAATATATTATCCAATCATTAATACGGCCAACCTATATATCGTGGTCCTAAAGGAATATCATTTATAAATCCAGCCTTGTAACTGCGTCATTAATCGTATAAATAGAAATACCACAATAATCAGACAAAGTAACTTCGTATCTTCTAGTAAAGCTAAGCGGGAATAGAACAGTTTCATAACTTGATTATCTTTTGCAAACAAATTACGTTCTTACGTTACAAAGAGACTCGTGTCACTTCCTAATCATTATTACCTATGTATGTAATATCTAGATAATCCAGCAATTGAGGAAAGGAACTTCTATTTGTTTACAAAGGAAAATACATCAAGTACGTATGTGAAGAAGTCATTAACGAAAATACCTGGCATTGAACAGGTATTGTTTGTTAGAATATTTTATGTTCTAATTTGCACTACAACGTACCTAAACGAGAGACTATAGTATGTCTATTTGTTTATACACACATTGACACATCACAGGACCCAAAACGCAATGTCATAGTGGTTTTTCTAGTATCTATACGTTTTTTTTTTTACTTTCTATTTGATACAATTGAGTTCATGTTATATTTTTTTGTATCGCGATGTTAAAATATTTAACGATAATAAATCACATAAACAGTTACGTTCTACGTGCTTTTTTTGTGTGTTGTGATCAAGTCTTGCGTTCCGATTCATGTGCTACACATTTCTTTACATTGGTAGAAATCCAGTAAATCGATAAATTGATAACCTGAAGAAAGAACGATAAAACCAACTACTACTTTACATAGAGAGCCCCAGTGAGACTGACGGCTTGTACATAGCTCAAAACAAAAATTATTGATTTACACAAAATAAAGAAAAATATATGCGGGTTCGGAAATAGTTCGTCGATAAAATCAATTCTATCAACCATTCATAATCGTTATATTTGGAAAACAATATGTCTTTGCTACACTGCTTACTATAAAAAATCTTACAAAAAAAAACAACCGGACCATAGAAACGAGTAGCGAAGTACTTAAGTAGGACGACGTCTAAATAAATCAAACACTCGACCAAAGAAATATGCTCTTATAGGTACTATCCACTCACTTCGGAATTCGAGCTGTAGTTACTAAAAATTATTGAGTGGGTATGTACCTATGTAGTAGTAATTAGTAGTCTCAACGTAGCATTCCATGTAACTGACGTTTTCAAGCAGTGCTCAAACTTAATGTCTATCCAAAATAACACGCTGCAAATGCTTAGGTTAACCTACACATCTTTATATAGGGATAGCCCTTAGAGTAATATTTCTAGCCGTAATATTACGCTTGTATTCTATATACTACAAGAAATGTTCAACAAATTACTATCGCGACGTTAGCGAGTTTGTACATCGAACAATATCAATGTGATTGGTGTGGATAAAACGGTAATACTCGTATGCACTCACCTTATTTATGCACCTTTTACCTCACCTTTTCGGGTTGTGTTCGCACTTCTGAAATAAAATGAAACTCCGTAGCTCATCCGATTGATTCACTATATTTTGAACACTTGTACAACCACACTATTAAAATATCTGAATACTCTTATGATTAACCTCCTTACGTCGAGATCACTCACAGAATGACCCCCGTCCTTTTCATTTCGCCTTTTTCTCAACTACCCTCCCACTAGTGGTCGGTACCAACAGGAAGCACGATGCCGGAATTGCCATAATAAAATTCAAATAATTTATAATCAATAGAAATCATGACAATCATGGTTGTTGGCGTAGGCGTCACTAGTCATCATCATTTAATGGGTGCGTTTGTTAATGTCAAGCTACAGGTCACACTATGATATTTATTTATTTAGCTTTGTCTTTGTAGTCGTAGTGTTAAATTGTGCCTGGAGTACTAAATTGTCGAGACTAGCGAACTAGGTGCTTTCATCTCTTTGAGTCCTTTCATAAAGGCCGAACGACTGCAACTTTTTGAGTTCCGAGTGTAAAATGAGTCGCGTAATTTACACTGCATATAAAAGAGGTACATAACTGACTCATTTTGCATCGTCGTGTCGTACATTCAGAATTGTAGTATAAAAACGAATTCAGTATACGTATAGTCAACCAATTTGATTCATACCTTGTCACAGTAAACGTCAATATGAAAGCCGCTTGAAATCTCATGTCATTGTCATTGTGACAAGGTTCTATAGTGGCCTAGAAATCAAATTGGTTGAATGTTTATTACGCGACACATTAAACCAATGACACAAAGAACAAAGCATAAATAAAATTTGAATGTCTAGCGGAAGACGCCGGGAATCGAACCCGGTAACTCTAGATTACCGATTCAACGTACGAGTATCAACCACGCCACAAAAAGTTTGGCACGTATCCAAAACTTTTTGTTCTACCTATTCTCATACAAATAATAAAATGGATTGGAATGGGGAATGTGTAGAAACGTAAAAAATCACGACAATATGATGCCTATTGCTGCGATGACGTGGCACGTTGCTTGGATATGAGTTTAAAAGCTATATCATTGATTTTATTCATCATCATTATGATCATTAGCCTAGAATGCCATTATTACCAGACCTCCGCCACCCACGATAGGTTTCATAATATAATTTTCAAAAACGCATACGTGAAAACATTGAGAAATAAAAGATTACTTCCTAAAACATTTTATAGTCCATAACAAAAGTCTCAAAATGTATTTTTACGATGACAAAGGCTTGAAAGTAATCATCGTAATGTAGTATATTGTATCCCTTTTCAATACTTCAAATTGACTTTGGGAGCAGGTGGTCGATATTTTGATGGTTCAATAAAATAAGCATAAATAACATTACCAAAAATATCCCGATTTCACACAAATTTCACACAAAGAATTGCTGATCTTCGCTGTAAGAAAGAAATTCAATCTCTTAGAATATTTTTCCTGCTGCTGAAAGATCGGATCTAGAATATCCAAATACCTAAATCATATTAAATGCATACGTAGCTTCGGTAAATTTTAAAATGTTTGAGAAACTGCGGCTTAATTTTACTGAGTTTTGAAGCAAAGAATATGAGATATATTATGGAATGTTATAAAATTTATTTTCGGAAAACAGGTATTAAATTGAATGCGTGTATGATTTTAATTCCCTGTTGCGGCGTTTGCTCCCCAGGAAGTGGTCTTAAAGTAAACAAAGTCGTCAACAATATAATTAATAATTTATTTTCTAAAAATCGTGGGTTATGTAACCCATCCGTCTGATTAAACTCCGGGGTTCGGTACTTCCCCGCTCTGATGCTGTGGCTGCAGGTCTTGGCTTGGCAGTGGGTTTGAAGCAAAACTGGGAGGCGCCGGCCGTTGGTGTTCAGACTTTAAGCAGTAGATGGGCGAGGGTGCGGGCAAGCTCCACGCACCGCGGCTGTCGGCCCTTTTTTTATTAAAAACCACCCTGTTGCACCCTGTGAATAAACGAGCGGCATCAGTATTGTTCAAATTCTCCTCTGCTGATAGTGAGGAGAACTTGAACAATGGCCATATAACCCACGATTTTTAGAAAATAAATTATTAATTATATTGTTGACGACTTTGTTTACTTTAAGACCACTTCCTGGGGAGCAAACGTCGCACTGGCGCCCTCTAACGTGGCTTAAAAAGGTCTGATTACACTCCGTGGGAGTTGTGTGTTTTGTGTTTTTCTTTGTTTTATTTTTTGTGAAACGTTTGTTTTTTTTGGTTGCATGTAACTAAGGTGTACATAAATCTATTATAAAATTTTCTCGAATTTTAAAAAAAATATATAATTAATATTAATTTTTCAAAATTTACTTATTGCTTTTAATTTGTATCATAACTGTCGTATTTTAAACACACTGTATTGAACTCCGAAACTAGTTCGGCCTTTGTTTGAAGTACAGTCGAGTACAGAAGTGTTAACATAATTTATTTATTGTGTTTTAAATATTCGTATTGTTTTTCCGGTGTGTACACATTAGCTACGTAGTTATGTTCGGGAGCGCGTGAGGACGTGTATGAAGGCAAACTCATAAAGTTTTGACTTAACTTTAATTAATTAAAAAGATACACGAGTGTACAGATTGAAGTTGAAACTGTAACTAAATTAAAATTAATTAAAACTATCTCACGGTGCGGTGGGCAAAGTTCTCGCTACTGGCCACCTGCACGTGGGCGCGTTAGCCATAACATCCCAGTCGCTGATATCAGCGGTCATGCATTCACAATAACTGCTCGGGTACCACCATGCATAACTCTTCCCTCCGCAAGTTCAAAATCCTCAGCCGGACCATGTTGCGACTGATGATTTTGAATACACCCAAGTTTCTTATATCTAATATAAACGATTACACATGTGCCTAAAAATAAGATTAAGTAAAGCCCTAATGTCCAAACACTAATGCTTTTCACTTTCACTATGCTTTCATTACTACTTTCCACTATTTCACTATCACTTCTTGTTAACACGTGTCGTAGAAATTGCAAGTCTTCCAGATTGACTCCGTCCAAATTCAAAGGCTTATTCTCCAGTAATGGTGTCGGCATTTCGATTTCAGGTAGGTTAATGATTGGCAATTTTGTAACTGCTACATCCTTTCCATTTTTTAAACGTCGGCTCAAACTTATGTCTCTGATCCTTACTTCGCAGCTGTCATTTATGGTAAGTATGTAAGTGCCTCGGATTGTATGCTGAGTGATACCAGTTTCGCAGAATCTCCTCAGTATGATTGGATCCTTTGTAAAAATTAGCCATTGGTTTTGTTGCAGGGTTTCAATTTTCAGATCTTGGATGTTAGCGACCACGGGATGACAAGAGCTGATGTTTGTGTTGAACTTCATTATGTCTGTTACACAGCGGTCAGGAGTTAAGGCGAGTATCTCATCTTCCTGACAAAGGAAGAAAGCTTCTTCGATTTCAGCACATGGTGTGGCAACCGGTTCAGATTTCGACCCCTTTACAAGGATATACGGGTGTTCAGGTATGACCAAGGTTATCTGGTTGTGGGCATTTATGGTTGGTAAGGGTAAGATTTTGTAGTAAGAGTAAGTTTCTTTTCGAATTACTGGAATGTCTAGCAAAAACGTTATTTTACTGCCTTTTGCATAAGCTTTTAATTCTATACATTGTTCAAGTTTTAATAGATTCTCAAAATTTACTGGGTACATTAAAGTGTTTTTTGATTCAATTGCTTTCAGCATGGTTAACAATTCATTGCTATCCACAATGGTTTGGTGTAGAGTTTTTAACTTACTAAATGCTATGGCTGTTTCTATTTCATCCAGGCGGATATACAACATCATAAAATTATGAAAAAATAAGTTAAATGTAAGAATAAGTCTGTTTGCAGTCTGATTGCTTCGAGTTTGATTAAACATTTTTCTTAATTCCCATATTTCCTTGTCCAGCTGAATGAAATTAGACCGAGTGGAATTGGTGGTGTTTATGAACGAATCTACCACTTTCGTAACTAAGGTGAATCTTTTACTTGTGGCATCCTGGCTCGACTTTATTTCCCTTATCAATCTATCATACCTAAGGGCATCTTGGTGATCTAAATTACCGGTAATAGCCTTAACTAAAGTGCCAAGAGGATTTAGAATTCCACGTTTAAATCTATGCGCTGGGATTATTTGAGTAAGTTTTCTTGTCGTTATATTTTTTTAGGTGATCTGTCTGGAGTTTAACGTTATTCAACTCGGAGTCGAAGGTTCTTTTTGCATAAAAGTTTAAAACGTGTTTGCAGAAGTTTGCGTATCTATTAATGTTGAATTCTAAATCTTCATAAAGCAAATCTAAATCTAAAATCTTAACTATAATCCACTTATCAAAACTAATAACAGCTTGTCCTTGTCTGATAGGAAGTATTCCTCGATTATTCTCGATTGGTTGTAGAAGGGCCTGGCTCCGCGTCCCGTGTATCAGCAGGAAGATGGCGACCCTGCGAAAGACGTTTGACATCCTTAATTGGAGTTTTAGTCTTTCTGCCTCTAATATTTATAGGTATAGTATTTCTAACGATGTCGCCAGTAACTTCTGCTTTTTGATAGCGGGGTGCATCTTTACTACGTCTTACATTGACTCCCTTTATAAATACTGTATCCCCTTGTTTAATACCAAATTCCGTATCTCCACCCCGTTTTTTTCTGACATCATCCTTTTGTTTGATTATTTTGTCAGCTAAGTATTTATAAAGATGGTGTGTTTTTTCGACATGGTCTCTAACCAATTTTTGAGTATATTGTTTGTTAAAGTCTACGGCTAAAGCTTCATTGGAGTCAGTGTGACCAAATACTATTTCGAATGGGGTCAAGCCCGTTGTGGAGTGTATTGCCGAGTTATATGACATGATGGCATAGGTCATAATAGAAACTACATCAGTTAATTTATGTTCGCGTTTAACTAAACGGTAAACTTCTAAAATTGTGGAATGAAAACGTTCGATAATGCCCATGGAGTTGGGATTATGCGGTGTGCCGATGTGTATTTTCACTTTATAAAATTCTAGCATTTCTTTTAATAGTGCGTTGTTAAACTCTGACCCTGGATCAGAGCTTACTTTTGTAGGAATTCCATAGAGTGAAAAATATTTAATGAGAGCCCTAACTACCTCTGGAGTAGAGCGGTTTGGAATTTCGAAAGCCTGCCCCAGCTTGCTAAAAGCGTCTACTATGGTGAGGAAGTATTGCCCTTCAATAGAGAAGAGATCGATAAAGATTTCCTCAAAGGGTTTTGCCTGTGTTTGCGTCAGCTGTAGCATAGGTTTTAGCGGTTTCCTGTCATATTTCATAGCCTGGCATGTTTCACAAGAATTAATAACACTTGCTATGGTAGCGAGCATATTATTCCAATAGTACGTTCGTTTCAGGTGCATTAAGGTTTCTCTAATGCCTCGATGGCTAGTTTTACCTAAATGATACTTGTTTATAATATCGCGCTGTTGATTTTCGTCTTCGATATATATTACTCTTTCGGTGCATTCAAAAATACAAACGGAGTCTTGCCTAAAAAGGGATATTACTGCTTGAGCGAATTGGGTTCTATGAACATCATTTTCGAAATATATAAAGTATTTTATCTTTGGTCTAATGTATTTCTTCAAGAACCGTCTTACTAAGTCAGGTCTATCCCGGGGTAAATGAACTTCTAAAACCTTTTGCTTGCTCCTCGACAAATTTTTTACAGTTATTTTATTTATGTTCCAATCAAATATTAGTATTTGGTTAGGCTTTTTGTCAATGGCCTTGTGAAGAATCGGTATACCAATAGTATCCACGATCTGTGCAGAATGTGCAGTATTTGTACTGGAGTTATTTTCGTTTTCAGAAGCGGTTAAAGTCCGTTGTTCGTTAGGGTCGATCGTTGCACATGTTGACATTTGGTCGTAAGCACCATCAGATTCTAATGCATTAACTTCTGCACGGAATAATGAATCCGCGTTCGTACTTTGTTTGCCGTTTTTATATTTTAACCACGTGAGTGGTCTATGGTCGGTGTGTGTTTTCAAGGTCGTTAACTGGAAATTTTCAGTTTCGGGTACGTCTAGTTCTTGTTCATTTGGATTTTCTTCGGAAACCTGTTCGATTTGCGGCTGTTCGAATGGTTCTACTTGGTAATAATATTCATCACTGTAAAGCTGCGGGCTTTCTTCGTAAAAAAGATTTTCACTTTCACATGGCACTGTCAAGTTATTTTGCTTGACTGTACGCATAGTAACGTCAGAATTGTCCTGGGCCCTAGGGTTTTGTCGAATTTGTGGAATACCAAACCGAAAAGTCGGGGCTGATGTCTGTTGGTTGAAACCTTAGTTTGACAAAGGCCTAAAGCCTTGTTGAGCAGGAATACCAAATTTAAATTGATTGTACTGTTGAGGTACACCATACCTAAATCCTTGGTTAAAAGCCGGTCTAAAACCTGGCTGATTCGCGTTGCCGAATCTGAAACCTTGATTGGGCGTTGGAGCGTTTTGGAAATTATAAGGCCTCATTGCCAGATTTTGCGGAATGCCAAATTTAAAATTGTGTTCTTGGGGAAAACGAACGAATCGATTTTGTGGAGGTGGTTGTAATGTCGGTCGTGGCTGTAGATTTTGTTGCAGTGGTGCAGAACGCACGTTGTGTTTAGAATTGTATTGAAATTGGAAATTAATTTCTTCCATTACCACACTTAACGCATTTTCCAAAGTAGAGCAACCTTTAAGACGCACTATTCTTAACATGTTTTCCGGGAGATTATACAAAAAGGAATTTAACGCGACATTATTATATATTATCGTTTTAGCAGACCGCATTTCCGCGTTATTAATTTCATTGACCTTGGCAAATAAAGTGCTGCGCACGTGCTGAATTCTATTGCAAAAATCAGTATAAGATTCACCTGGCTTGATTTTTAAATTTTCTAATTCGATAGCAATACATTGCTCCGAGCGAGGATCACCGAAATGTTGACGTAATACAGTTTTTAACTGGTTCCATGACACCAAATCCCCTCGTTCACTTATGAGGGTCGCAGCCCTACCAACAAGCCTGCTTGTTACAGTATGAAATACATATTCATCTTGCATTTGAACATCCTCATCTAAACCTCGAAATCTTTCGATCACATATTCCGCTTTACGAATAAATAAATCTAATAGTTTATCATCCCCATCAAATTTAGGGATAATTTCCAACATCTCTCTGGGAATTAAATGTAATTGAGCCATTTTGTTTCAATATAATCCCGATAAAATTCTCTTAACTAATGTAAAAATTATAAATTTTATTCACAAAAACAAAACAAAGCAATCCAATTATCGCTCAATGTAAAAAGTATAATTTTTCAATTTCTAATTAATTAAAAACGACTGTACCGATTTAGTGTAGTGATCGTTAACTTAAAAGTATTTGCTAGAGTTTCCAGTGAAGTTTATCCGAAACCCTTATACGAGTTTTACACTAGCTTTCAGGAAAAATCAGGAATAAGCAAGGAATGCAAAGAGGTCTACTCACAAACCGCCGATTGCCATGACTTCCGCTGCTGATGACACCTATTATCACGCACCTCACGTTGAAGTTCATTCAATGTCCACCACTTAACTTATTTATTTGGTTCGAGGATATTCGAGTTACGCGTGAGAACCGATAGTAGTGTCCTTTATAATTATAACGTAACTTTTCGAACGATTCGCGAATATCCGTCACGGCTGCGCCAGTTATGTTCGGGAGCGCGTGAGGACGTGTATGAAGGCAAACTCATAAAGTTTTGACTTAACTTTAATTAATTAAAAAGATACACGAGTGTACAGATTGAAGTTGAAACTGTAACTAAATTAAAATTAATTAAAACTATCTCACGGTGCGGTGGGCAAAGTTCTCGCTACTGGCCACCTGCACGTGGGCGCGTTAGCCATAACATCCCAGTCGCTGATATCAGCGGTCATGCATTCACAATAACTGCTCGGGTACCACCATGCATAACTACGTTAATTTCAATGCTTTTTATGTTTTTATTTTTGTGATTGTTTTGTTTAATTTTTTTATTTTTTGGCTTCAACCACAACGTTGAGTTTTTGCATTGTGTAACAGAACGGAGTAGTAGGTAACACTTGTTAAGCGATTTATTCATTGGCGAGCTTTCGTTACTTTAATTTGTCGCGAATATAATAATAATAATTATTTTCAATAATAATGCCCCTAAAATTTTTATCTTTACAAAAATCCTAATTGGAATACGAGGTCCAAATTAG
The DNA here is from genome assembly GCA_905147355.2 of Apotomis turbidana. Taxonomy (NCBI): domain Eukaryota; kingdom Metazoa; phylum Arthropoda; class Insecta; order Lepidoptera; family Tortricidae; genus Apotomis; species Apotomis turbidana. Next base: position 6,284,442 of record LR990295.1, on the reverse strand, counting down.
AGGCACGACACCCGCCGCAACTGTACAGGATTTGCGGAAGCAGATTGCGAAGCTTGGTCCCCCTTTTCCATCTGAGGATATATTAGAGAGCCCCTTTAGTATTGCTGAAGACTTAAAAGGTATCAGTGATATTGTGCTCACTAAGGTGAAGTCCCTCCTTGACTCTCAGTTAGACAGGAATGCAATGCTACGAGTGCAAAATTACTTACACCACCTTTACCTTCGACTAAATCGGTTGGCAGCTGACGAGTCGGCCAAGCATGCTCGCGAAGCCTGTGTAACTGAGTTTCAAACACTTTTCAAACGGTTTGAATCCCGTTTAAGGAAACCCAAATAGTCGATAATTTAATTGCGCCTTCTGCTAATAGCAATCCTGAGCAATCATCAGCTGGTGGTGCGCCTTTGAACATAAACGTGTCGTGTGATCGTGGCGGGGCTAGTGAGCTCACTAAAATTAGATATGACGGCAAATCATGCGTGCGCTCTTTTATTCAGCGGATAACCGAATTCAGCAAAGCTAGGAATATCTCCTCATCTAAGCTGCTGTCATTTGCCACAGAAATCTTCACAGGTGATGCATAACATTGGTTCCGTGGTCTTCAGGATCAGTTGTCTGATTGGGACCAGTTGATTGCGCGTCTTAAAAAAGATTTTGATCAGGCCGACTATGATTATCGGTTACTCTCGGAGATACGGGCTAGGACTCGAGGTGAATCAGAAAACATTACCGTTTATTTGTCAATAACGACCGGGCTTTTTTCGAGGTTGTCTGAATCCTCCCTTATCGGACAAAGACCAGCTGGAGATACTCCTGCATAACACCTCACCGTGTTACGCGAGTACGTTAGCTTCATCAACGGATATTCCCGACACCTTGAGATCCCTATGCCGTAACTACGAGTGCATTCAGGCACGACTTTCCGGTTTTCGCGAACCTCCCAAACGGACATCTGATACTTTAGCATCAGAATTCGTATACAGTAGTCATTCATCACAGAAAACACACAATTCAAATCAAAGCTATAATCAAAATTATCACCGTAATAAATTTAACAAAAATAAACATTATCCTAGTATGATATTACCACCATTACTGATACCATTATTGATATTTACCACTCGCTTTTCGGTGAAGGAAAACATCGTGAGGAAACCACCTAAGCCCAAATAAGGCCTAGTTTCCCCTCTGGGTTGGAAGGTCAGATGGCAGTCGCTTGCGTAAAAACTAGTGCCTACGCCACATCTTGGGATTTAGGTAGCCGACCCCGATTGAGAATTCATTCTCAAAAAATGGGACAAAGGCTAGGATGATGATGAAACATTATCCTAATAACAACATAAAATAGGAACAAAAACCTGCCAATAGTAATAAATATGTACATGCAATGCAGATATTATCAGGTCCCAAAACATTTTTTTGCCCGCGGTGTCGTAATAACACCCATAATTTGCGTCAATGCAAGGCAAATAAAGATAAAATAGTTTGTTTCGTTTGTGGACATGAGGGTGTCAAGACTCCGGAGTGTCCTAATTGTAGTAAACCAGGTTCTTCAAAAAACTAGTGGACCTGCAGAATTGTGATAACAATCAACAAAATAGTAAGTTCGATAGCAAAGATTGGGCTAAATGGCTAGAAATCTTAAACTTCTATTTTAGTTCTTACAAAATTGACACAATTCTGCAGAACCAACCTATCAATGACCCTCTGCCTTATGCATCCATAAAAATTTACGATTTGTCAATGTTAGGTCTTCTAGATTCGGGTTCAGCCATAACAATATTGGGTAATAATAGCCATCGTCGTTTGGAAAAGCATGGCCTGGAGCTTCAACAAGGTCAGATTGTCACCGTCACAGCTGCCGGAGGACAATCTGTGACTAATATTGGTAACATGGACTTACCAATTAAGTTTGAAGATGCATTTCACATAATTAGAGCTTTTATTATGCCTGACATTAATATACATCTCGTTTTGGGCATAGACTTTTGGCAAAAATTTTATATTTTTCCGAATCACCTGACGGGAATTCACTTTCCGGATACGATAGTTTCGAACGCTAGTCTCGTTACAGACACAACGACATTTTTGCAGGGTTATGACCATCTAAATAGCTCAGAAAGATCCGTAGCTGATAACATAATCAGTCAGTTTACTGCCATCTCTGCCGAGTGTAAGGGTTTAGGTGAGACGACGTTGATCACTCACCGAATTGATACTGGAGACGCTGCGCCTATTCGACAGCGTTACTACCGGATGTCGCCGGAAAAGCAGCGCATTCTTGTCGAACAGGTGGACGAGATACTAGGTCTCGACGTAATCGAGCCCTGCGAGAGCGCTTGGTCGTCTCCGGTCCTAATAGTTACAAAAAAGAATGGCCAACCGCGGTTTTGCTTAGCCAGTCGCAAATTAAACTCGGTGACAAAACGCGATGCGTACAATTTGCCTTACGTGTCCGAAATATTGGACAATCTTCGCGACGTTCGCTACCTCTCTAGCATTGATTTGTCCAAAGCGTTCTGACAAATTCCCATAGCACCTGAAGATCGAGACAAGACGGCGTTTTACGTGCCAGGACGTGGTACGCTAAGGTTCAAACGTACTGGCATTTGGTCTGACAAACGCACCTGCCACGCAGCAGAGACTGTTTGACTTACTGTTCAGGGAATTCGACCTGAAAGTCTTCGCGTACCTCGATGACATAGTCATAGTTTCAAGCGACTTCAATTCACATGTCTCCCTTTTGCTTCGCGTGTTGGAAAAGTTGCAACAGGCCAACCTCACTACCAACCTGGACAAATGTCAGTTCTTCCGGAGTCAACTGAAATATTTGGGCTACGTTGTTGACAATTGCGGACTTCGTACTGATGGTGACAAGGTTCAAGCAATCCTCAACTATCCGACACCTAAATGTCGAAAGGATATTAAGCGCTTCCTTGGAACCGCCACATGGTACCGTCGTTTTGTCCCCAAATTCAGCACTATAGCAGGTCCACTTAATAGGTTGACTTCGAATAAGAAAGGTGGACCACCGTTTGTCTGGTCTCCAGAAGCTGATGCATCATTCCAGAAGCTAAAAGAGTGTTTGGTTTCGGCTTCTGTTCTTTCCTGCCCTGATTACGACAAGCCATTTGAGGTGCACACCGACGCTGTAACTACGGCGTGGGTGGGATGCTTACCCAGACCGTAAACGGCAAGGAGCACCCAATTGCCTACATGAGCAAGTCGTTGTCAGCGGCAGAACGGAATTACAGCATCACGGAGCGCGAGACGCTTGCAGTGGTAGTAGCTTTGGAATATTGGAGGTGTTATTTGGAGAACGGAAAACCCTTCACGGTCTATACAGACCATATTGCTTTGAAATGGTTCCTTTCTCTGAATAACCCTACCGGTAGATTGGCTCGCTGGGGCGTTAGGTTGTCTGCGTTCCATTTTGAACTTAAACATCGTCATGGCGTCGACAATGTCATCCCAGATGCCCTATCAAGAGCTTGTCCTGTTAATGCCATAAGTACGGCAGGCCATTTCTCAAAAATGGCTGATCCGTGGTACAAAAATATTTATAATTCGTGTTTGACAAAACCACAAGACTATCCAAATTTTCTCATTAAGAACAACTCACTTTATCGGCTAACCAAAAACAAATTTTACCCTGAAGCCAGCCACGAATTAGTCTCCGAGTTCTCTTGGAAGGAAGTCATTCCACGTGAGCTTCGTGAGCAAGTAATGCAAGAAAACCATGCTGAACCTACTGCCGGTCATCTGGGCGTCTTCAAAACGTACCGTCGTCTTACGGTACGATATTTCTGGCCAGGCATGTACCAAGACGTCGTCAAATATGTAGGGTCATGTGCCAAATGGCTTGCTTATAAGGCTCAGAACCACCAAACTTTGGGTGAAATGGGACGACCTAAAAATTGCAGTCAACCATTCCAAGTCATTTCTATTGACCTAATGGGCCCTCTTCCAGTGACTAGGAAACAAAACAGTTACATTTTGGTAGTCACGTGCTGTTTTAGTATGTTTTGTTTAATAACTCCCTTGCGTGCTGCTACTTCCTCTGCTGTCTGTAGGTTTTTAGAAGACTCCGTTTTTCTTGTGCACGGAATTGCCCAAACGATCTACTTAGACAACGGTAGCCAGTTTATCAGTCAAGTTACGGAGTCTCTCTTTAGAACTTACAACGTGCCTAACGTATTTTTCACTCCAAAGTATACACCACAGGTTAACACAGTTGAAAGATACAACCGTACTATCATAACCTGTTTATCAACCTACGTCGAAGATGACCATAGGACTTGGGACGTTTTTATCCCTAAGGTGCAGTTCGCCATTAACAAATCGGTGAATGAGGCGACTGGCTTTACCCCTTCATTCTTAGTACTCGGCAGAGAATTGGTAAATTGTGGGTTACAGTATGTTGAGAACGATATTGGCGATGAAATGATATTTCTCCCTAGAGACGTCTATGCTGAAAACCTAGGTTGTCTTTCTGAAATATTTGACATAGTCCAGGCTAAACTATGGCATGCTCACGCCAAAAACACGTCTCATTACAATCTACGTCGGAAGTCCATGGAATTTAAAGTTGGTGACATTGTGATGAAACGTGCTTATGTTTTGAGCAACAAGGATCAATACTTTTCCAAGAAACTGGCTCCAAAATATATAAAATGCCGTGTTATTAAAAAAAAAGTCTCCATTGGTGTATGTATTGAAAGACATGACAGGGAAAAACATTGGTACATGGCATATCAAAGATTTGAAGCAAATAATTCCAAATGATAAATAAATAAGAGTTAAACATCATATGTTAAGTTACGTAGCAGTGGTGTGGCATCAAACTCCTAAGTAAACCGGAGCATACTTTGCTATACTGTTTATTTAAGAGTTAAAGACGTTATAAGCAAACACGTTAAAATAGGCAAGCCGGTGGGAATCGGGTCCTATGAACGCAACACCACTGATACATGGTAGTAATTACTCCGGGCCATAATTATTTCATCTATTACTTTTAATTTTCGTATGGGTCACTATCTATTTACAATAATTAGTAACTTAATTAATTGCTAGATCGCGTTAGTAACTTTTAATATAGTACCTATGGCTATTTTGTTTGCGTGATGTATGAAAGTGTGAATTTTAATAGATTAAATACAAAAATATTACTCAAAGTTCGGATTTTACTTTTAATATGGTAAAATCCTTTCGTGGCGCGCGGGGTAATGTACCGTTGTACGTACATAATTATTATTATTACAGAAATAATTACGAAAACAATAACATTGTTAACTTAAATATAAAATACGTTAAATAATTCTAACTTAATTATACCTAATATCATCATAATAAACAACACAACTTAGCACAATAACATAAATGATATAAATACATTAAACTAAATAGCACTTGTGTGCGCGACGGTAAACTGCTTGCGATATCAGCAGCACATCACCTGTATCGAAGTGCGCACTGATTGGCTAATTTATGCGCGCGCCTTTGTCTACTTTACGTAGAACATTCGAAGAAGCACTCGCCGCATTACTTACTTTCGTGATATTTGGTTCGGTCGCGTTCACTAGCCTCGTCGCTGTGTCCTCTTACACGCTGAACATTTATAATTTTTTTAATAATTACTAAAGTAATATCCTTCCGACTTCTTTGGACATCTTTGGAAGTATTTTCAAAACCAATCGGTTAAACTATAAGTGTTTGTGTCGCACCCCACTGGGTAAGTCATTGAACAAGTGTTTATTTAGTGCTGATATAGAGCTGTAAGTTAGTGTTCATCTTAAACCCTAAGTGCCTAACGTTCAATTGTTTTATTTAATAGTTATTTTATGTACAGTGTTAGCAGCATTAATGTACACTTTCGGCTTTTAATATCGAGTGGAACGTAGGATGCCTATACATTTATAAATTGTACTAAATTAAAAATAACGGCACATAACATTCTGTTTTGCCTAAATTATTTAACAGTGCTTAACTTCGAGCTAGAAATTACGTGCAAGCGAAATGTAGATCTACCTACATTTTTTAATTTCATTTCTACCTTCTTTATAAAAAAATTGCAATTTCATTCTGCTTCCTTTGTTCTTTCACCTGTAAAATAAACTCCGTTCTGGTAGAGAGCACCAACACCAACTGCTTTCGGTATCACCCTCTTCTTAGGCGCATTCTTCAACAGGCTTACCATCAGCGGAGGAGAACTTGAACAATACTGATGCCGGTCGTTTATTCACAGGGTGCAACATTTTTAATAAAAACTACGGCGACAGCCGCGGTGCGTGGAGCTTGCCCGCACCCTCGCCCATGTACTGCTGAACACCAACACCAACGGCCGGCACCTCCCAGTTTTGCTTCAGACCCACTGCCAAGCCAAGACCAGCAGCCACAGCATCAGAGCGGGGAAGTACCGAACCACATATCATACTCAACGGGACCACATATCATATTGGAATAGTATGGAAACTAACGCTTTTGGCAGCGCCACTTTTTGTTTTATATGTGTGTGTCTACGATTCAATCATTGCGTGTCAATCATGTGTGTCAACGATTTGCTTGTAACATTGACGTTGTAAAAGATGCGCACGAAACAAAAACTGGTTTGCCTCCTAAGAGCTATATAACTAGATTTCAAGGTGTATTTGTCGTAGGCTTATATTATTTTATAGGGATTATTGTTTTATTTGAAAGGTAAGGTTTAGCAAGGTATGTTAGTTTTAACATACAGTTAGGTGCTTATGGGCCACAGTTGCCTGAAAATAAATGATATTTTCTCAAACATGCAATGAAGTGTCATCATAACGGACATTATAACAGGCCTCGAAGTATCACGTTTCGGGCGCAACAACTCGAGAGAACTGTAAAGCAATTTCATACAAAATTGAAGGCCTAAGCCGGGAAGTATTTTTTTAAACATGATGTCTGTGTTCATGAACAGGCTAAACAGCTCAATTATATCTTTTTGAGTGGTGTACTTTTTATTTCGTTGCATATGTTTGAGAGAAACACTGTATATGCCTTAGGCGTGAAAAAGTCTTGCCGGCTTCGTATCACTGTCCTTTATACCTACCAACTCACCCGGCCAGCCCTTCATTCCCGGCGTCTTTAGTTATGAACTATTATGGATTGATTGTGAGCTTGACTTTGTCAATGGCTAAAAACATAAGTGTTTTTTTAGTACACTGACTTGTTAGTAGTGTACGTGCTAATTTTTTTTTTATTTATTTACCAACAAAAAACATACATAAAATACAAATTTAAGTAATTTCTCGCCAAACTGTAACGTTTATTGGCGAGACGCGCTCAATTTTAATAAAACAACTTAGCGTAGGTATCTTATCAATAGAATAAGCAATGACTCTTATCTCATATCTTAGATATCTCCTTCTCGACAACAACTTTCACAGTTGAGGTGTCCGATTGTAATATAGGGTAGGATGAGTTCTTTCAACCAGCTGACAGCATGTTATTGCGAAGGAAATCCCTAAGCTTTGATTTTAACAGTGTTTTTCTTAATTTTGGTTCTTGTCTTAGCAAATCTATTTTATTAAATATTTTTGGTACTAGGTATTTGGACATTCTTTCACCATAATAGTTTTTTACTTTTGGTTGAACATATTTTTTTTGTTTTACACTTCTAGTTTCATATCTCTTATTCTTATTAACTTTGTACTCTTCACTGTAGTAGTGTTCTAAACCTACCAAATATTTAATTTTTTATCAACTGGCAAGATTTTACATAACGGGAATAACACTCTTTATTACAGTTTTCTTTTACGTTTTTGCTTACAAGGAATTTAATTAATCTTATTTGTAAAGTTTTTATATCTCTAATGTATATATTTAATATTTTGCTTAATAGATAAAATTTCCCTAATACAGACCTGAGCCGGTTACAAACATCGCTAACATATGGTTTCCAGTTAAACTTTGTGTCAATCGTAAGGCCTAGATATTTAAAAGTCTCAACATACTCTAATTTAGCTCAGCTACATTGCAATTTGCTCATATGTAGGCAGTCGTATGTGTGTCCTATTATATCCAAGTCTTTCCCGGCAACAAGTTTAGCCCGCTGGTTATATGGCGAGTGTATATGCATGCATCTGGTTTTCGAGAAGTTTATTAGTTTAGTATCACATTTAATGATTCCAATATCTGCTTAAGAGTAATTAAATTAGCATTCAGTGAATTTCCAAAGCAATATAAATCTCAAAGTTATACTGACGTTAACTGGACCGAATCAATTAATTTATTTTAATTAATTGAACGAATTGCGCAAAATATAATCATCAACTTTAAATACCTACATTAAAGTTATTTGTTTCAGTAAATGGTAACGAGTTCGTTTATTTATTATTCCTAATTTGAAATTCTTATACTTTAACCAACGTGACTGGAATATGTTTTATTCCTCATTTTAATTGATGGGTAATTGTGACGTCACTAAATCCTTACCAGGAGTATGTATGGAGAATATTACTGCGCCCCTAGCGGTTACTTTGTAGAACTACAATTCTCCATACAAATCGTTTACGCAGTCGCTCGCGAGTACGGCCACTGTAAACTCATGGTAAGGGTACTGTTTCGCACAAAGCGGTACGTATTGTCATGCTATTAAATGTTAGATTTTACTCGCTCGCTTCGCTCGTTCGCTCAAATTATCACTATGTAGCTTATTTAGCCCCTTGTCAAATATTCTACAATAACAGAGTAATATAAATGTATCTTCCGACCAAAACTAAGATAAAACTATTAAAAATGTATGGCATAAATATTTTCGGCAATCCATTAAAAATGTTAGGAGCCATGCCCTCAACATGTTTTGTAGTAACACAGTTTTAGGTAAAGCCACGTTTAATATATTTAACCGTTATTTTACATACATACTTAAAGGTTGTCTGGAAGAGATCGCTTTTTAGCGATAAGATCGCCTATTGTTTGCCTCTATTGTAATTTTAAGTGTCTTTTGTATTTGTATTTCTTTCTTCTTGAGGTGTGCAATAAAGAGTATTCTATTCTATTCTATACTTTATAATTTTTATAGTTAGTTATATTTAGTACCAGTGATAAAAGACCGGATTCTCCACGTTTCTCATGATTCGTATAATAAGGATATAACATTGTAAAAAAAATATTTCCAAATATAAACCACCGTACCAATTTAAATTTTTCACTTCTTTCCAGCGATATTGCAATTAAGCTGCATTTCCGAATCCGCAATTTCGCTGCAAAGCAATTATAATTTGAATAGAACCAAAGCCGTCTTCGGATTCAAGACGACTGAACAGCAAAACTGATTCAAATTTGGCCTATTAATACTACAGAAGTGACAAGCGCAGAGTTCTGCTATAAATTGCAACTGAGCTACTAAATGATGGAGTTAGCAATCGTTTTAGAACTTATTAAGTGTAGGACCGCTTAAGTAATGCGATGCTGATGGATTATTTAAAGTTACGCTTGATAAATTCGTTCGTGACGCGACACTGACCATGGTCTGTGGGTGGCCAGGGGCTTAAGATGTGCGAGTGCGTTCCTATCAGACGTTTCAATGTTTTACGTTGATTAAAGCGCATATCAGGTTTGCAAGCCACTTTAGCAGCGTATCAGCTCTAATTTGAGATACGGTCTGATACTTTGGGGAAATTGTACAAGCTCTAATAGAGCGTTCATTGCTCAAAAAAATGTATTCGAGGCATATGTGATGCAGCTTATGAAAATCATGTAAGTAAGCCAATGTTTATAAAATTAAAGATTCTACCCTTTTCATGTCAGTATATTCTTGAAAGCTGCATTTTTTTTAAAAGGCAGACGTGTTTCCAAATAGCACAAGAAATACGGGGCGTCTAGTGCATGACCACCACAACGTTCCTAGAACTGCACTGTATATGAAGCAATGCTATGCAATGTGTTTAAAACTGTTTAATAAGTTACTGAAAACCATTAAGGAACTTCATAATAAATTCAAAAATAGTCTGATAAATTATTTACTGGATAAAAGCCGGAAAAGCTACTGTGATGTAATTTTTTTTTGTTTCTGAGTACGCTGTAATTAATTTGGAGGAAATAATTATATGTTACATGCTAGTATTAATAGTACATATAGCAGAATAAGCCAACTAATGTCTATCTTCCTGTTGACACTAAAATTCACTGTAGGTACCTACTTATTCTATGCAAATTTTAATAAATTATTATATTCTTATTCTCACCCCCACTGTCTTCGTTTTTATTACTACAACGGTGGCAAACAAGCATGCGGCCCGCCTGATGTGAAGCAGTTACCCCCGCCTATGGACGCTTGCGATGTCAGGAGCATCACACGCGCGTTGTCGATCGTTTAAGAACCCCCGTCCCCCGTCGTTATCGTACTCCGTCGTTCACAGACTATAGGAGTGTCAAGAATGAATTTGCCACGCTTTAACTTTCTTATCGCTTATTAAAATAAATACAGATAATGGTAACTACAATACAACCGTCTCCATTTGGGTCTGTAGTTAACTACAAAATGTACGGTGGCCGTAGCAAATTCACAGTAGGGCTCGCGGCGCGATTTTAGACGTTCTTCGTTATCTTCTAAAACAAAACTCATTTATTCAATTGAAAAAGTCTGTAGTTTAGCAGCATCTCGATAGCAAAGTTGTTGAGCAATTTTTTTAGTCTCCATCTTTTTCATCACATTGTACTTGGTTAAGTTACCTTGTTGAAGATATACCTCATTTATTGCCATTTTGTCTGCGTTGAAGTAATTCTGATCCCCGTTGTCCCTGCCCTGCCGTCTCTCTTACGTCACCTGTCTATGTGGTCTTTCATATAAGTTTGCAAGTGCAGTATCTATGGCTATATTTACTAAGGTTTATTTCTCTGTCTATCAAAATAAATACTTTTTTTATAATGTCATAACATTGTGGCTCCACTTTGCCTGATGGTAAGGAAAAAGGGGAGCCCAAGTCACTATAGCAATTGACAAGTAACCAACGGTGCCTTCTCAGTTGACACTGCGGCGATGCTGGCCCGAGAGATGCTTCTTCGAGCTTCGTTTGAGGAGTGCCATGCACAATTGCACATGTCATGTAGATGTGGAGGAAATAATAGTAACTCCATTAAAAGCGTCATTGTCGAGGCATTGTATCTGTAGTTGGCTACAAAATGTACGATGGCCGAGACAAATTGACAGTGGGAGTCCCGGCGCGGCTTCGGACTATTATTGCGTCCAATATGCGGCTATCGACGAAGTTTCTCTTGGAAACTACTACGTCTCCCTGTGTTCGTCCTAGGTATATGTATTCAGGGTGTCCGTGACCATGAGTCTTTATATGCAATGTTTAATTATGCTCTCCAAACTGAGCATGTTTTGTTTTGCAACTTTCTCACTCTTAATTTGATTTTTTCATACAATTAAATGTTATTTTCAATGTACGCAATCCAATGCCAAATTGACAGTATCATTATATAAATGTGTATCTTTAAGAGAAGTCAACTATCAAATTAATAATCGAAATTCACGATCCACTGAATTAACCATTAAACTTTGGGGTCTAATGAATTATATAAAATATTTTTTTTTTCAACATCACGTCAAAAAAAATGAGATCAGTTAAGTGAGCCCCATAGTCAGAGGTAGTAAACAGTAACGTCTGCTAACGCAAACCAAATTTAAAATAGTACATTTCTGCAGACGCCGGGAAATAAGGACTTGCCGGCTGAGTAGGTATAGACGGCCGACCGAAAGAGATGCCGTCTAGTGATAGGAAGCCGGCAAGCCCTTTTCACGGCTAAGGCATGTATAGTGCTTTTCTCAAACATATGCAATAAAATAAAAAATACACCACTCAAAAAAACATAATTCAGCTGTTCGGCCTGTTCATGAACACAGACGCCATGTTTAAAAAAAAGTATTTTTAATTTTCCCTCCAATCCCTCTATATATATTTTTTTTTTAATAAGTCGTCCAAGTGTGTAGTGTTCGAATATTAGGGCCATTATACACAACTTGAGAATAAGAATCTTAATTTCTATAATAAAAAAAATAAAGGCAGAGGATTTTTAATATTGTCTATGGTCTCTGGTGACTTACGTATAGACAGTATTTTAAATTTATTCATACACATTGAATCATACAGATTTGTATTCTTAATATCAGTTCGTGTGTACTAGGCATTAACGCGGATATTGTTGGTTCGATGGCTGAATGGGTAGCCACTAGAAAAAAATATATATATCAGCTGTTCATAAACACAGACGCCATGTTTACATTAAAATTAAAAACAAATTACTTCCCGGCCTAGGCCTTCAATTTTGTATGAAATTCCTTTACAGTTCTCTCGACTTGTTCCGCCCGAAACTTGACACTTCGAAGCCTGTTTTAACGCACGTTATGACGATATTTCATTGCAATTTTGAGAAAATATTATTTTATCTACCCAAATATCATAAACCCTCCATGATGCGTTCAAGAACCGCACATTATGACCAACATAAAAATAAACTGTTTTGTTAGAACAAATTTCTTATCTGTGAAAATGTTATTATTGCTAATTAATAACATCGATTTCGATAATATTATATCATTCAAATTTCGAACATCTCTGAAAACCAAAGAAATTTGGTTTGACCTCTATTCTAATATCAGTCGAGATGACGTTTAGTTCGAAATGAATTGTCAATTTGCAGACAATTTGACAAATGTCGCACGTAAGTAAGATATCGAACGATATGGTAGTTCGGGCCCACTCTAGTTTGTCACTGAATTAAAAAAAAACTATGACAGCTGCCAGAAAAGAAAAGAAAAGTTTTCATTGCCGCCATTACCGGTTAGAATTTGTTTTAATGCAGAAAATTGATCGATTTGTTGAATATAAACCATAAAATGAGCTATCAAGATGATATAGATATTTCGGCGACGCCTCCTGATATCCGTAACAAAGCACCTAACGTCATTAATTACTTATTACCAGCTAAGTCAAAGAAACAGTAGGTATGGTGGTCATAATATGCGGCTCCTGAATGCATCATGGAGGCTTATGATATGTGAGTAGATAAAGTAGTGTATGTAACTATACATAATTAGGCATTAAACACTCGTGTGATGTTATTATGAACATAAACCCACACTCGTCATTAATGCCCTTCATTATATACAGTCACATAAACTACTATTTATTTATATTTTGTATTGATAGACTGCAATACTAAAGACTTGAAAATTTTCGAATAATATGAATTACTACGGCCGCTTTAACAAGTTAGGTTAGATTAAGGATAGGATGGTGGATAAGGTTGGGTGACTATTAATATTATAACAATTATCTATAGTTAATGAGAAAAAAATTATAACTTTAGAACATACAATAAATATAACATTATGACTATCGATTTTATACCAGTCGATAGGGATAGGATTTAGAGTATTCCCAATTACGTGTTAACGTGTTACATGATGCAACATCACTAGATGTAACTTACATTCAGTGATGGAGGGCAGCTTGTAAAGTTTCCAAAGTGGTACTTTCACTTAGATTACATGTAAACTCTAGTTACGTTTTCAAAGTGAAAAATATTCTCCAAGTAAGTTTCTGTAATTTACCCATTGAAATTTTCGCATTAACCAAACCGTTGCTAAGAAACGTAAACGTGCGAGTTAAGTAACTTACATCACAAACTCCATACAGTCTTTTGATGACTCGATATATTATCAATGTACCGTGAATGTAATGTACCCCACATGAATGTTTTATTTAAAATCGAATAAGCACAGGCTCATAAAATAAAAATACCCATTGTTTTTAAGACCCCGAATTCACCGAATCATTCCAAATATATGTAAATTTAATGAAAACATCGATTGGGCGTATTCAAATTGTTTGAATGTATAATTTATGAAAAGCATTTGTCAATATCGCGTACTTATGAGTAAAATATAGATATAATACTAGAACCTAATATAAATCTACATATCTACATAAAGATGCATGCTATATGTAGGTAGTGGCGAGATGAGATATCGTTACCTAATCAAGGCCATGCCAGGATAAGCTAAGTGAATCTGCCCCCAGAGAGTAATGGCTTGTATTTTTATTTCATGATGTAGGTTTCTACTAGTAATGAGTATACAGAATTTCGTCCCCTCAAGTATATATATATTTTAGTGAAAGAATTAAATTGATATTTCGCCAATATTTTTAATTTTCCTATCTAGCCGATTTTGATATGCGTCATAATATTGAGCATATAAGTAGTGAAGATATTAGCATGCAAAAAAAAAAAAACATTTCTTTTAATGTATTTCAGGGTTCAGCGGCACCTACAAGTATTTTACCAAAGCTAGCGCTTTAATTAGCTACAAAATTAATATTTAATTAAATTTATCTGTGTTAGAACAAGATATTATATTATTTTCATTAACCGGTCAAGTTTGCGCCTGTCATCTATGGCTTCGCATATAAATGGAGGCGCAAACTTAACGCAACCGGGTTGGCCAAAGGGCCATAATGATTAATGTACTTACTCAGAAAATAATTAAACGCAAAAAAAACTTGGATTCAGTTTTGGCGTTTTCTGTTTCTCTCCAGCGTTAATTTATAATATAGATTACCGTCTTGCAAAAATAAACACACAAAACCAATTCATACATACTGCAAAGAATCCAAAAACGAGTCTCCGTCAAACCTCGACCCGCTATCGCTGAAAGTTCGGTCACTTGTCTCGACAATTTAAGGGCTGCCTCCAGATTAACACGGTTAATCTTTGGAAAGTTCCGACATATTCTATTGTTTCCCCTTCTTTTGTTTTAGGTTTACAGCAGTGTTAAAGATATTGTGCTGTTTTGAGAATAAAATGGTACTTGTATAGAATTTTTCAGCGTAAGCGGGACTCCCACTGGGTGGACTTACAAGATGATGAAGGTCGCGGTTGGTCGCTGGATGGAAGATTAGGAAAAGCTTAGGTCTAAATGGCGGTTAGTTAAGCACTGCTATTTATTTCGAACGTGATACAATTATAATTATTGGATATATCCATGGTATAATCATCATGCTCAAAGGCTCACTGATTATTTGAACTATGACATAGCAGGCATAGACAATTGAGAGATCAGAAAAAAGTACAAGAATTTAGTTAGTTAGATCGGATTGGTTCGTTTATAATTATCCGTATCTAGTCTGTAGCTGGCCGCTTACATGTTTTGTTTTTCATTTTAATAGGTACCTATTAGTTATTAAATATGATTTCCATTGAAACCCAATCCAGGGGCATAAACGACCAATTTAATTCCGCTAGGCATAGCTAAAATATCGCTGCTTTTTTAAGAAGGAGAAGAACTATTAATTTCGTTTAATTAATAATGTGAAATCAGCAAACCAGTGTCGAGTGATACAATGGTTAAACGCAGAGAAAGATTAAAAGCCAAATATTTGATACAAACGAAATTTAAAACTGTAGCGGTAGCATTTAAAACTGCAATTCTTTATTTTCATAACTCGGTAGCACTTTCTTTGACTAAAAATATTATTTTCATTTCCAAAATCAGGTCACAATTCTCGTTCGATCGATGTCCCCGCAAAGCTTTTACTGCAACTAAGTGCTACTGCACTTAACTCCACCGAGTTTTTAACGGCGCCCTAGTTACATGTCCGATTCCTAAATCAGCCTGAGTGTATGTATGTGCGCCCGAAGCTCCAAACCATTTACCTAATCCCGTGACAGACGGCCCCGTCCTCGTTTTATTTTCTGTTGGTTTGAAATTTTAAATGTGATCCTGTTTTCCACGGTTGTTGGGATGTATGGGAATGAGACGTGAGGGTTTTTGTGAGTACGTACTATTAAGATTGTTGTAGTGAAAATACAAAATAAAATACTAAACGCTTACACTTGAGTATGTTTTGGCGATTCATTTACACTAAAATTTCTGGTATTTCTTATTTTCTCGTCACCGTCATCACAGAAGATAGGCATCACCTAAGATAAAAATAGATAAGTTACTCCTACTACTAATAAGAGCGTTACTATATAATTGCTCACGCTTTATAAAATACTCGTAGAATTAGGAGTGACCAAGCTACAATAAGTCGCTACCGCCGCCTAAGTGGCTTATCAAATTGAAAATAGGTCCTAACCATCATCCAATTGTTGTTTTGTAAATGTCAGTCAAATTCGGTCCCTTACTGATGATTTCGGTCTTAAGAATTTGCTGGGTAGCTAATCTGATCACAGCACCTGTCCTCCCTAGTGAAGTCTCGAATCCTCGAGTCCAAGGTGACACCTTGACACCAAAAGTTGTGGAGCTTTGTTTATTGAGCGCCTGGTAGTTCAGGGCAAAGTAGACCGTGTACTAGACCACACGGAAGGTCTGCCATGAGGTGGACTGACCAAATCAAATCGGCCATAAGCAGTTCACGAAAACTATATTATTTGTGACTTGGACCTTGCGAATTAGGGCTGGAACTTCCAATAATTGCAGGTATTGGCTTCTTCCTCCCCGATTATGGCTCAATCTTGACAGGTCTTTTTTTGTTAGGTCTTGTCGGCTAAGTTTTGCTGATATATACGCTGTCTAAACTACTAATGAAATTTCTGCAAGAATCTAACTAAGAATCTGACGATGAGATTTTAATCAATTCACTTGTGGAATTCTATTTTAGCAAATTTGTATTCCAAGACGATGAGATTTCAATCACTTCACTTGAGGAATTGTATTTAAGCAAATTCGTATTCCAAGAAACAATCGCTTAGAGTTACTAGCCGTTTTATTATACAATGCCTACTTTATATAAACATCATAAAGTTTACTTTCCACCATTTGCGGGTATGTTGGCTCAAACGTGAATTACCGCTTTAATTGCTGCGTTGCTGTAAATAAATAAATTTACCAACCTGATGGTCATTTTGCAGAAATGGCGCAAGGCATAGCCTTTAAAGGTAATTCCTTTAAACATTGACCAATAATTTAGGAAGACTGCCAATACAAAGTCACGTTCCATTGATCTACAATATAATTGTACGTTCTCCTTAAAAATGAATTTTCCCCATAGATTTCGTAGTATGCTTCTTGACCCTCGCTCGAACAATTTTAACAGATTATATTGCGTATACCAATTATTTCAGTTTCTCGATGTTTCAGAAGTATTTTTTGTTTCCGTAATCATGGATAGACTGCGAACTCTGGCGTCTCTCGATAAGAGATTATGATATTTATATTAAAATCTTAAGATTAGCTCTAAACCTCACCTAATTTAAGTGGTTCCCAAAACACAATAAAATAAAACACATATTTCAAACTAACTCATTAGTTTATTAATAACTTAGAATAAGTGGCCGTATTAATATTACAATATTAAAACACCTTGTACATCTCAGTCATGTACGTTTCACACAAATTCTTCTCATTGAACTCCTCCAAAATCTTGGGTTCAAAAAGTTTATTGATAATATTGGCAACCCTAGTGTCATGAGGTGCCAGAGCATGGTCAGATGCCAAGTGGAATATTTTAACAGGCTGATTAGTGTATTTAGATAAATTGTAATCGTCGGGTAGTTCTTGGGAATTAGGGTGTGGAATACCTTTCATTAGAATGATTTCTGAATTCAGCTTGAAGTTTGGTTCGTAGTTTCTTGTGGTCAAAATTCTATTGTAGGCGGATTCGAGGACAGAGCGAGTGTATTGGTTGGAGTAATGAACCAAGCCTCTTAGTCGCTTCAAGCATACTTCAATCTTGTCGGACCAAGTCTCTGCTTCTTTCAAATCTTTGTTGAGATCCTGGTCTTCATAGCCGGCCATGAGGCGGTACATGTGTTGCACGATTGTGTCTTGTAGCTTGGTGTCTGTCAGGTTACCAAGGTAGGCATTTAGCTGAGCTCGTAACGCATCCGGGCTACTGTCTAAACAGTACACGACACCGACATAACCTGAAAATAAATAATTAGGTAAATAAGTATATCAATCTTACAAGTCTCAAACCAAATCTTGTTACTAGATGACTTAAGGAAAAACCGAATCTACATTGATTCAATTAGGTATATATCTGTCTTACTCACTCTAAGGTCGTTAGTTTTGAATTTCTCCGATTTCATCTGAACCTGAAGGCTATTTTAATAGCTCACGAAATATACACACGCAATTTAGAATGATTTTCAGGATGCGCTTACCTTCTTTCTCAATCAGCGCCGCTAACTCCAAAGCAACGTTAACACCGAACGAATACCCAAACAGGTAAAACTTTGACTTGAGCTCGAAGCGATTCTTCATAAACTGAAAATATTAAAATATCAATTAAGAACAAAGAAACTTAAATATTTCCAATTTGTTTATCAAAGCGAAATTGTTACGGGCAACTGAACTACAGTTAACATTAAAGGAAAATATTTGCTCCGAGTTAAAAACTCTCGAACGGCTTGGAATAATTTCGCTGATTCTACCTTTATTAGTCGTTTGAGCATAAAAAGTTAGCTACAGGGTTTTGCGAGGAATCTTATTACGAAAGTCCATTTTTTATTTGGTAGACTAATTCGACAGTGCTGGAAGCTTTTTCAAATATCTAATATTACTTATTATTAATTAATAATATTCGCTTCCAACCGGCCGATCTGGAAGTCACTGGGGGAGGCCTATGTTCAGCAGTGGACGTCCTGTGGCTGAAATGATGATGATGATGATGATTCAGGTTGCTTCAACGACTTCTTCTTCAATCTTTGGCTTTATTGCAATAATATTATCTTATCAGTGCGTGCTGTGCTCTAAAATTGTATGGGAATGGCTAACGGATGCTTACACATCACCATCTTTTAGACATTCAATGTTACAATTATCTTATGTCCTTATATAATGCCTAAACGGCTTGGATTTCGAGAATTTATGGTACACCCACGAGCTACTCGTTATGGTTTAGGCAATTTCTTATCCGACTACGGTAAAAAAAGGAAATACATTAATTTCTTTAAATCACATTATTTTGTACCTAAACCAATTTATTTAAAAAATCAAATAGGTACCATCAACATAAGTAAAACGCCAAAAATCCGAAATCATTGAAATCTAAGTCTACAAAAATAAGAAATGCACCTCTAGCACAACTGTGACATGCGAGTCTTTCTCGCGCGAGATACAATACCTATCCCTTTCTATGCTATACTGTGCGAGAGTGACGGGTGACGCTGTGCGTAGTTGTGCTAGACGGAGCGGAGTTTGCGATCTTGTTTTGAAGAATATGCGATACGGATATTTTTATAAGTTGTTTATGAGTAAATAAAGTTGTTAATTGTCGCTGGGCAAATATTTAACATTTTCCGTCATTCCCGTTTCTTGTCCGCAAATAATCATATTGATAAGGTAACTTTTTAAGAAGCGATAAGTCAGTCTTTTGATTAAGTTTATTTAATTACAGTAACAAAGTCACAAGTTATTGTGATAATAACCGTGGTTCAATGATTATCATGGTTGCGATTATCACGTGATAAATAAGTCGACATATGCTTTGTCATATGTCGCTCACACTCGCATTTTGTCATAACGTGACGGATGCTTTGTCACTTATTTTTCGCGTGATAAAAGCAACCATCATAGGCCCGCAGGCATCGGATATTCGAATAAACCTAAAATTAAATTGAGTCCGCCTCCACACAACTCAACATCAACATATTATAAAACCACCTGAATATCCGATCCTTGATAATGATGATCAAAATTTGACCCTATTATTACAATAATATTAAAAATAGTTTT
The DNA here is from genome assembly GCA_905147355.2 of Apotomis turbidana. Lineage (NCBI taxonomy): Eukaryota > Metazoa > Arthropoda > Insecta > Lepidoptera > Tortricidae > Apotomis > Apotomis turbidana. Next base: position 6,264,727 of record LR990295.1, on the reverse strand, counting down.
TTGTATATTCAGCTTTATCTTTAAAGATTTTTAGATTTGTGATATATTGACTTACCTTCATGATATTAACCGCCATTTGTTGCACGTCGTCATTCGTTAGATCCGGCCCTAGTTGAAGAACCTGCACCTGCATTTTTAGTCTTTGGCATATAGGCACCATCATCTCGTGGTGTCCTTCGAAACCCGGTATCATCATCAGATACGTCGCTTTCGGATCCAATTCCTCCTCTTTCTGTTAATTGAGAAATTATCACTTCAATAGTCACTTATTCTAATTATCGACAAACTAAAAATAACTATTATAATTATTTCGAATTCTTAAATTTCAACCCTCTTAAAAATCGTTTTAATTATGTTTTATTTAATACAGATTTTTGAAATATTTTGTGTTTTCCTTTTGTTTTGTAATTAGTTTCACTGTGTAATTTCAGATTACATAAATTAATTAGTTGTTTAGGATTTTTGTCATAAACTACAAATAATTTTAATTCAAAACTTACTTCTGCTGCGTTCGCCAATTTTGTCGGCATGTTGACCATAGGCTCTGTTGCCATACATTCATCCTCGTCTATAAAAGTGTAGAAAGCTCCTAATCCGCTCTTGAAGTTGGTTCTATGAAGATTGAGATCGTTGCCCAATGTCTTGATACTAGAATATCAGGATATTTTATTAGACATAATAATGTGACCACATATTAGTTTTCTATGGGACCTTACCATTATATGGGAAAAATTATGAATTGTATTGTCACAACTACTGGTAATGCACTCACTGCGGTATGGTAAGTCCGGCGTAGCAAAGTAAAGGACTTGTCTTTTTTTGCTGAACTTTAGTAAGCATTCCGTAAGATAGACAGGTGCATAAGAATAATTATGTACCAAAGCCAAAGCTATTAATTTTTGTATTGGTTCCCGAAATGGCTGTTAATTATGAAAATTTTAATTTAATAATTTATTTACCTGGAAATAGTAATTTTTCTCAGTTTATCAACCGGGAAAATTAAGTCGTAGGTTTCTTGAATAAGTACACGAATTTCTTCAAATTGAATCTTGGATAAACATAAATCATTTAGGGTTAACTTTTCATTGATGTCCTCGATTTTTTTCACTCCTGTTAACAAATTAACTGTTACATACTTGTGCGTTCGAAGGACCACTTTTATGTTGTGTTCAATGAAACAACATAATTAATATTTGAATTGAATGTAATAATTATTTATAGGTTTTTTACAGTGCCAGTGGGCCGTGTTTGTTCGTGTAGTGTACAGAAGAGTGACTGTCCTTGTCTATTAGTATGTTGCGGTCATTGTCTCGCACAATGTTTAAAGTCATACATTTTAACCGATTCTCATGAAATTTTGTAAGCGATATGGGGGGTTAAAAACGTAGAAAATTTCAAATTTCTGGCATTTCAAAACAAACTCGTTTTGTCTACAGCTCACAGATTTTACATTAGTTACATATACAGGGTGATTGTTTAGTCGTGATTGGTAGTGCCTGGGGGTGATGAGGAGGGTGACCCTGGGCAACTTTCACTATGGGGACAATCACGAAATCTCGAAAAAAAAACTATCAATACTAAAAAGTCACCCTGTATACAGTGATGTATTATGTTTACTGAAAATCCCTAATTCATATCAATTAACCAGAAATATCATCTATTAATTATCTCTCATCGCTCTAATTATGCTCTATGAAATAGAAATTCCTACGGGATAGCAGCTACACAATTGAGTTCCAGTTTGGAATGCTATCGTGGCAATGAGAAAATGCAATTAACATTGCTTGCTGTGTTTCGAATATTAATTACGGCAAATCACAATGCGTTTGCCTTTCTGAAATGTAGAAAGTGTAGTCTAGTATGATAATGTGTTAAAGGAAAATCCAGTTTTAGACATAAATATACTTTTAAAAATAGTTTCTTATTTGTACTGCCCGCGGGACATTAAACACGTAGAAATTTTGGTGTAACCTTCGTAATTTATTTAGTTAATGCATGCTGGCTTATAGTTGCATGCACTTTACAAACACTCTAAAATGTTGTGCGCAGTTGTAATTGAGTAACATACACATATGTCTCATTCATTAGTGTAAGCCTAGTGTAAGTTAGTTAAGTTCTTAAGTTTGTGACCTGTGACTATGCCCTTTCTAAATTAATAAATAAATAGCGTAGACATTGTTGTTTTCAGGGTGTGTAAGGAAATTACTAATATAAATAAGTTTCTGTTATAAATTTAATTTTTGTGACAAGCGTTTATAGACAACTGTACTTTTCTTTGAACATCCATCAATTGCTTACTGAGAGTATTCTAAAGACCGCAAACTCAGTAGCATTGCTTTATCATTTACAGTTTCTAGGGCCACCTTCCGGCTTTAGCATCAGCCCCATGGCCCCATATTATTGTATTGCCATCAAAGATCAGTAGGTATGCAAAATTTCAGCACAAACGGTTGAAGATATTTGCTCCAAAATGAAGTTGCAAAATGTCTCCCGAACAAACATAGATACATAGAATAGATAGTTATACATACATAGTGACATACTATGGGATGCACAATAGCATGGCTCATGAATTTAGTCATAAATGGGCCATGCAATTCTGCAGCTCTATACATTGCAATAATTCTGGTGCCTTATTAGTTTATAAAAACCATATTAGGACCTTTTGCAAAACACTATCACAGTCATTATATCAAAGTTATATTAATTGCAAAAACTTATGTCTACTATTTCCTCGTATTTTGAAAACAAGCACTACCTACAGATAGGTACACTCCTTGGCGGAAGATCGTGGATTTGTATTTATTGAATCAGTTACGTCTCGCGCATCTATCGAAAAAATACTTATTGACCATTACTTAATAAGTATTACTTACTTTAAACACATAAATAATAAATATCACATGGCTCTAAAATCTAATGCACTTACCCAAAGCCTTTCCAATCTTTTCCAAGAAGTCAAAATGCACGGTCTTTTTCAAATTGAACGTAACAACGTTGTTGTATTTCAGTTTCAAACTCGTTTCTAGCGCTTTGAACACCGCTGACACCGACAGGGCCTTTGTCTTCGAATTCTCCGTGTTTTGGTCAAACTAAAAAAAAAGTTAAGAAAACTAACGTTACTCTGTGCACGGAATAGTTTCCGTCTGCAATTTAGTTACGTCTTTTGTTTGAGAGTAACTGGCATGAAAGATAATTCCACTGTTTTAAACAAAAGACGATATAGTCTCGACGTATCCGCTTGGGCGGTTTTGTAAAGCCAGTCATTTTTCTTTTGTACTTAAAGGCATTTTCTAACTTTTAAATCTTTTGTGGCCTAAAAACTAATTTGCATGCATACAAATAATTATAATATTACCTATTATAATAATGCTAGGCAAAATATTCATACACCCGGTCGTGGTTAAATGTCCCTAGTTAGTTATTTAGTTTACGTGAACGTTATGTGAGTTTAAAGATGACCGCCAATTTAAATAATGTTCAGATAAATATTTTAGGGTGTGTTTCGAGTGAGGCGAACCGTGCTCGAGTAATCCATACCCATTGTAACAATGCATGGTTTGGCGCATGAAACGAAACGACATCTAGGCGACAATACTGAAGCCTGACCAGAAATATATGAGGATTGTCAAGAGGGCGCTATTTACAAGATTTATATGGCAACAATTTCGCATCCAATCGCACCCGCTCTTTATTAAATACATGTCAGTTCGTATGTTAACCTCGTAATATCATGTAATGGAATGCACTCTTTTCCTGACTGTCTTTCGTGGTGTACACTTTATTTATAATCTTAAGTTCACGACTGTGAATGGTTTTCGGCATTTTCTTTGGATAATTTTAAATATGTGTCTTTTAAACAAATGACATTGACATTGTTGACAAACCATCATAAAATCATTGCCAGTGTAAAAAAATTGTTCCAGTGAAATTCCGCAATATAGCGCATCCTCATATATTTCTGGTCAGGCTTCACATCGACAACGGCCAGTGTATCTTGTCAAGTTTGCGGTCGGATATGCCCATCGCGTATCGGTCTTTTCAGCCACCAAAGACGATGCTTCGCAGACTGAAGACCACAAATCGTCTGTAATAGACTGAAGGGCCGATGATGATGATGAGGCCGACAGCTGTAGGCGTTATATCATGCGTGCACCGGAAACCCCGGGATATGGACTAATCACAGTTATTCTTAAGCAGTAGAGGCAGTGTGTTGATGTTCAATTGATGCTAATGTACATTATTTTCTTTGTTTTTAAACATATATTATAATTATTTCATGCCAATAAGTAAGTAAGGCATGTCTATAGCCGCATTGTTAACGAACCTGATGTGTATGATACGACTTCCACGATACAGGCTATGCCTAGTGTGGAAGTCACCGTTACATTATGTTAAATGTAGAAATGTTTCTTTTGGTAAAATAAAAATTATTCTAATCTATTCTTATTCTATTCATATCGAAACTATGATAAAATTCTAGACTTGTATTGAAGATCAATTAAATATGGATAGGGGACATGATTTTAGGAAAACTATTAATAGTGCGATGCAGGCTCATTTTTTGTTTTATATGGGCGCGCGGTGCAATGCCAGTCTGGCGCCATCTGTTGGTCATAATTTCTTTGTCTTCTCATCACGTCGAAACGGCTGGACGGATTTTAACCAATTTTGGTACAAGGAGAGCTGGATATCCAAAGATAGTTATAGGATACTTTTCAGCTGACTGCAGTAAAGAAAAATATACGAAATTGCCGGCACCTTCAAGTTTAAATATAATATATTACCACTTTCAACGAGTCGATACGTAGGGCCAAGGCCGGTAAGCCGATTTCATTCCTGGACTGGCAGATCTTCTGTTCTACAGACGAAGCGAATTCGTCAGTAACACTTTGAGACCGACGAATGAGTAACGCGAAATATCTGAAATATAAAATAATTTAACAAAATAAATAATTTATTGAAAAAAACATTTAAAATTTTATTTTAAACATCCTCAGCTATTGAAATTTAAAAGAAACAGGTATATATGCAATTCAATGTACTAAAGGTGGTAAATGCATTTTTAACTATGAAATGTGTAAGTAACATGAATATGAAATTCAGCGTTGTACGTATTTGAATAAATTGTTGCGATTGTTTTTTTTTTGACTACGGGTGTGAAACCAATCTTAGCTGTTGTAAGTACCTACTAAACCGATGACTCATATATTATGGTAGCCACTTTGTTTGCACTTCCAGTTTAAACTAGTCAAAAATAAAAACAGTTTATCTTATAATAAACTTAAAAGATGTCCATCCTTTCATTTCTTTCAGCCCAATCTTTCACAGGGGTTACTATAAAGTTCAAAATCCTAAGTTCGTATCGCACTGCCGTTCATTCGAATACAGTTTAAACAAGAGCAAGAGAAATGGCAATACAAACTTCGGATTGAAAACTTCCGAGTAACACCCCCATTAATAGAAACAACTGACCTTAATTCCTGACAAAGATTCCTCGACACCAAATCAAGATTATTAACAACTAGGGCCCTATTGTTGAACTTGTCGGCAAAGTCTTGCTGTTCAAAACTTTTCTCGATCGCATCAGGACCCTGAACGATGAAAAGACCTTCAATTGGACCTAAATCAGCTGCCTCTTTAAGCAAATTCGCGCAGCCTTTTTCTGTTTGAAGATTCTCCGAAGATATTTTAATTGAAACTCCCGCGCTTCGCCATTTCCTGAAAAAATATTAGTTTAAAGCAGGGAAATCCAGAATCTCAAGTAAATATCGACGACTAGTCATTGGTTCATATGCCACAAATGTATTTATATAGGTTTAATTTTCCACATTTAGTATTATATAAAAGATCATTTATGTAGTGTTTTCTTCCCTATAAATTCGATAAGGTTAAAGGTCTAGGCCAAAAACTCTAAATCTAGTGCTAAGTTTACTAGCTTAATTTGTAAGCCTTATTAATTATGGATGTCCGAAATAAATATTTTTTTACTATTCATTTGTGATATATGTATAGATATTTTTTGATGCGAACTATGAGACTTGGCATAGTTCTGCCCTATCAGTGTTACAATTTTTTTCTAGCTGTTTACATAAATATATCTATGATTGAACATGTAACCATTTATGCTAGAATCTAGATATATAAAAAGGATTGTATTGCGCTTCATTTGAGTGCCCTAGAACGGAGACCGTTTAAAACTACAAAGTAATTAAGGTAAATCCTCTATCCATAAAAATACTCACGCCAATTTAGTACAGAAGTATCCACCAACAGCATTTGCTTTAAGATGTATGGTGAGTTTCGAGGCTCCCCTGTTCACAAAGTGGTCTGCCAGCTCGATTCCCAGACCATCGTCGTCGCTGACTACCACGTAAGTGTTCTTGGGAGAAAGGAATAACCTAAAAGAAAATAAAAAGATTAAGTATGCACACGTAAGATTGTATGACCTGGGCTCGTTCCTAAATAATTGGACAGAAATAGCACTGAACAGTTGTGGAAATCGAGGGGAAAGGCCTTTGCCCAGCTGTGGGACACAAAGTACAGGCTAATAAAAAAAGTATGATGTTGTAGATCTTTCCAATTTGGAATATTTTCCTATTTGATAATACCGAGTACAACATATATAAATGTCACAAAGGGCAGCTACAGAATCGTTGCGGTCACGCGTCAAATGATCTTAGGATTCCTACACTATTTATATAAGTTAGGTTTATCGGCAGCAATCATTTTTTCTTATGTACAGTTGGTTAGAAAAATCAATTTACCTTTCAATATGTAAATGCCGATTGAAAACATTTAAAAAGTTGTAAAGGTTTCTTAAAATATATATTTTTTTATGTCATGGGGGCAAACGAGTTAACGGATCGCTTGATGGAACGCGATTACCGTCGCCCATAGACACCTGCAACACCAGAGGAGTCACATGTGCGTTGCCGGCCCTTCAGGTGGGAAAACACTCTTTTCTTGAAGGTCATATCAGTCCGGAAATACCGCAAGCGGCATTGTTTCAACCTTATAATTATTGTTCCACGGTTTAATTTTTTTTTCATCTAAATAACACATACTTAGGCGTCACGCTGAACCCGCTGCTAAGGGTAGCAGGATCTGTCATCTTGATCACAACACGGCCCCTGTGCCTCCTAGCAGACAGCAGCCTGAACGCTCTAGAAACTTCTGTAGGAGGGTACACGACGCGGCTTAAGGGCCGGACTGCGCCGGTTTGGATGCCGTTGAATATCATCGATTGCAATTTCTGAAATATAAATTCAGTATTCAGTATATTACAGGGTGTCATAAGACGGGACAGTAAAATAAAGTCAAAAATATCTTTTATGATACCAATTTCTTTACACTGATCTAAACAGATGTATGTGACTGATAATTTGACTCGGCTGTTATAAGACTCCAACAAAATGTGATCTATAGATGATGCCTAAAATATATTTACGCACGCAAGTAAAATAGGTACGCACGACTAGGGTGCTAATTCCATATATATCTGTCTGATACCTCGAAGAGATCTGCGCATTGGCGATGATTATGAATTTGGGATTCTATTACGTAGTTTTGTCATGTTCCCTTTCATTGTTTTTTAGAAGAATTAATATGAAAGTTTGTAGAATTTGCATGGGCCTTATTTTCTGTAACCATTATCTTATCACAATCGAAATTAACTCCTAAACCTAAATCATACCTTTTTCAATTCTGCGAATTCCGGTCTGAATACGGTAGAGAGCCGAACCGCCAAGTAGCTTCGTTCGGCAACAATGAAGTTCATGCCAAATGACTCATTGGCTTCCATGTATTCGTCGTTGATGTCGAGGAGAGTGCCTACTGGAGCCACACCTTTCATAACCTCCTGAAAATATTAAAAAGACGGTTTATTTACAAGCTAGTATTTTACTCTGAGTATAATAATGCAAACCCCATACACCAAACACGGTTGAGATATTTATAAAAAAGACAAAGTAAAACGTATAAGGGTAGATATTATACACATACATAAATAGATATACATTAACCTACATACACATAATGTACCTAGTTATTATCTCTGCCCTATTCAAACCCAAGCAAATATAATTTTTAACTCAATAATTATCAGTGTTCGTATTAGGGTGTGCAAATTCCCGGGATTTCGTAACGCGATATTATATGGATATGACCTCGGGGGTGACTCAATCTCGGGATTATAATTGTAAAGCTTTAAAAAATGTGATTAGAAAAAATAGTAAAAAACATCTAGCTTTTCTAGTTTTCCTGAAAACTAATGTATACCACAGTATACAATGCCAATAGAATGAAGTATTACAATCATATATTAATGTAATTAAATCTATAAATCAGTATTACTTTGATAAAATAAATTAATAACCGAACTAACTAGTAATAATGGTATATTCACAACTTGAGGGAGAGCGGTGTTCTCTTAGCACAAGTATCTCGTATACTTAAAAAGAGGCACCAGTGCAGAATTGTAACCCTACATATGATACCAATAAACATTTTTGATTTGATTTTTTGTTTTTTTTTTTGATGTATAGGTACTGTGATATACAATGTCAAATATGCAACAGAAAGGTAATTTAAAAAAAAAAAAAAAACAATTTATTTAGAAACCTCAGGAAACATTTTCGAGGGTATTTCCCTGTCACAAAACAAAGCTTTACATTGCATTTCAGGCAATACACCGTTGTCATCTTCTGGCATATCAACTATGCCCATTATAATTTGTGTGGCAATAAAGTCTACAAGTTCATGGTCGGTTAATTGAATTGATTTTCCAGTTTTTTCAACTGAGTAAATGTTAGTCTGTTCTGTTATGAAGGATATTATATCAGGTGAAAAGAATTTGTTAAAATAATCAAGGGATGAACCGTCTGGTATGTCTTCGTAATCGCCGTCATCTTGGTGTTCTAGTATAGCTGCATTTTGAAATACAGCTTTTTGCTTTTAAACTTTTTAATTTTTTAGCCTGTTTCGCCACAGGAGCAATTCGTTTAGCCGGAATTTTTCTTGTGGTTGATGGTGTGGCTCGAGGGGTAGCATTGGTTACAGATGGAAGGGGCGGTAATGAAGAAATTAATGGCATATTTAAAAAGTCTGGTTCCTGTGTCGGGGAACGGCAATTTTTTTTTAATTGTTGGGGTCAAAGGAACATTTTCTTTGGCACCACAAGGTCCTTTTTCTATTTGTGTATTAATTCTCTTTGTGACGTCTTCATCAGAGCCACCTAATTGACTTAAGCGTTCAAGCAAAAAATTGCAGAAAAGCATTCAGGGGAAGAAAGCTCGCTAAAGACTTGAACCTCTTTTTCATCATCGCATTTGGTGTGAGGGTCAATATTTCGCAGATCTAGTCTGTATCACATGCTGTTAAGAAGCAAAGAAGGAAAAAATAAACAAAAACACCCCAAAACCATATTTGGTAAAGTATATCCCGGTATACATACAAATTAAGTCCGTTCTTGGCAAAGTATATCACGGTATACATACAAGTTTAGTTGCCTTAGTGCCCGTTCTTAGCAATGTATACTGTGAGATACAAACAACTTTAGGCGATTGCAGTTAGTGGCATTTAGTGGAAATCTAAATTAAAATCTGACACAATCCAAAGGCAAACATATAATAGCTAAACCGCATTTCGCCCCAAAAAATTGCTATAAATATTTTAAAAAGTAATAAATACTTTGTGAAGCGTGTGTGCACTCCACAGGTCCGCCAATTTGACCTTCGACTGACGGCTAAAAATTTTACCAGTACTCAGAACTATTTTTGCCTAAATTAGGACAAATTGTGTGACCAGATTAAATATTTAATTTTCACTTAGAAGTTTCGGAAGACTGTAGATTTTTTTTGTGAATGTATCTCACAGTATACGCCGTCAAATAAAGGGCTAAAGAGCTGGGTTTGAGCTCGATCGGATGACTTTTTTTCTTGTTAGCAATTCAGAAAAAGTAGATTTACTAAAAAACTTTTGCCTAAAAAAAGAAGCCAGCAGTCGAGATTTCAAAAAAATGCCCGTAAGTTAAAACGTAATTTTTTTTTGTTCCCTTTATCGGTTTTGGTAGGAGAGAACGGTGAAGCGTTTGTCAACTGTGACTACATCGCGATGAATCCTTCACTTGTTGTTTAGACTGCACACCTCGCGGTTACCCTTGGCGTTTAAAAAACCACCGCCTCCACACTTACGTGGGATGTAACTTTACAGTCTCATAACTGGCGAGCGTAGGTGCCTCGTATGATGTGTAGTGAGCATCTGACGGACCCTCGTAACCAGGGCGTCCAGCTCAGTCCGAGTCCACCTTAGGACGCCAAAGGAGTAAGTGAGCAGAGATATCACCCAAGCTTTGAAACCGGACGCGTGATTGCCACCGGACAAAAGGCTGTTAAGTACTTTTGTCAAGCGAAAAAAGAAACGCTGCTCAACGCCTGCCTAATGTTTCCGTCCATATTACCCAATGACTGTGACATACCAAGATACTTGTAGGTTCCAGCTTCCGAGATAGATCTGAGGGACATTGTCTCAGAAAGTTGTAAGTTAGCGGAATTTACGACTTTCCCCCGCTGTAGACGGATGACCGCACACTTGTCTACGAGTACACCAAACTTCATTTTGATGGCGCTACTGAAGATTTTCCGGCATAGCACAGCGAATAAGCAAGCTGAAGTGGCAGCGGTCATATTTGTCGTAGAGCAGATGACTACTGGGACAAACGAGTTCTAGAGTGGAGGCCACGAATCGATAAACCCAGTGTAGGGCGCCCTGCAACAAGTTGGAGCGACGAAATTCGTAGGACAGCGGGTAGTAACTGGAGGAGGAGAGCTGAAAATCGAGCTCAGTAGCGTACCATGGGAGAGGTCTAGGTTCAGCAGTGGACTAATAGGGGCTGATGAATATGACTGAAGTTTTAATTACTTCCAGTAGTTCCACCAGATCGTGGTGTTTTGGTGCATAGTTACAGCTTGAGGTCGTCCATGTACAGCAGATGAGAAATGAACTAACCTCCTCTTTAAAGAAGGGAACCTAGTCATGAATCCTTCAGTAGAGTGCTGAGCGGATTCAGAGCTAGACGGAACCACAGAGGACTTAATTTGTCACTCTGGAAAATACTTGGTTGACTTATTATTATTTATTTAGTATCAAGACAATTTATTGTCAATATGTAACAAAAACTGCCTGTCTTTAGTATTAGCCGAAATTAAGTTACCATGCTAAATACTTTGATGGGAGGTGAAAAGAAGGCTTGTTCACGAAAATTGTAATTTGAGGGATAAATAAATAAAATAAATAAATATAAATATTACGGGACAATCATACACAAATCGATCTAGTCCCAAACTAAGCAAAGCTTGTACTATGGGTACTTGACGACGATATACATGATATATAAATACATAATATATAGATAACATCCATGACCCAAGAACAAATATTCGAGTTCATCACACAAATATTTGCCCCGGCCGGGATTCGAACCCGAGACCGCCGGCTCAGTATGCAGGTGTCTGCAAACTGCGCCAACCGCGTCGTCATCAAATTCAATTCAATTTGCACTACGGAAGAACATAAAACTGGTGAAAGCAAGTTTTTTTTTAAATTTGGAGTGATTTTTCTATGCTCCATATTCTGTAACATAATTGACGAAGCGGTTGGCGCAGTGGCAAAGCAGCGGCAAGCGCAAATATGTGTGCCTGGGTCATAGATGTGCTATGTATTTAAGTATTTATTTATTTATCTTAGTATGTATAATGTATATCGTCGCCTAGTACACATAACGCAAGCCTTTTTGAGCTAAATTTGGGACTAAATAGATCGATTTGTGAGAGGTTGTCTGATATTTATTTATTTACTAAAGCAATGATTCTAGTTAAGTAGGTAATGTTATTATAAGATTTACTTATAAGCAGCATGCACTTTGTCAGGAACGGTCCGACATATTTCTAACTAGAATGGAGATATTCATACGTGATCATGGTAAATAAACAAATAAAAATTATTTTTTATATGAGTCTTAGCCGTTTATAATATTTTACCCGTCTATATTTAACTCCGTTTAACTCCACTAAGCAAAGGTTGTCTGGAAGAGATCGCTCTTTAGCGATAAGACCGCCTGTTGTCTACCGTTATTAAAGTGATTGTTCTGTGTTTAAGTTATAACTTTTTTTGGTGTGTAATAAAGCATTTTGTATTGTATTGTATTGTATTGTATTGTATTGTATTGTATTGTATTGTATTGTATATTGGCCATAACGAGCATGTAATGCTATTACTAAGCGAATTTATGACATAAATTTAAAATTTGCAGAAATTAAACTAATTCAAGACTCCATAGCAGAAATTAAACAGTTAATTCTAGTTTGCATTATGACATGAATACAAAAAAAGGATTTACTTATAAGAAATTAAGAGATTATACTTGACTTGCATAATGGAGCAAATGTTTAGTAGGTAATGCCTTTTATTCGGGTACACTTTTGTTATACTAGTTAAGTTACGCATTTTGATGGTTTAATATTTGAAGTTAATACTCACTTTAATTAACTGCACGGACGTAAGCAATGCTAAAAATGATATTTAAGCCTTTCTCCCGCTTCGCAATTAGAGGGCAATTGGCTAAAGTGCTGTTTATTTCTAAAATACACGAAATTTCGAAAAATAGCAATGATAGTTAAATCTGCATTGTTATTATCTTCTTACGTCAATACTTCATTGTATCGCAAAATAAAAAGAAAAAAGTTATGTTTTTTTCCGAAAATCACAGTTAGTCGTAAATGCACGTTAATCAAATAGTCATTCCAGCGTCAATATAGTCACCAGCTCTAATAAATATATACAAATTACTAAAAACCTTGTAAAACTCTATAGTCTATTGCCGAAGGAATGTTCTGCTAAACGATGGTATATAATGTCACCAATAACGGGGTCTTCCGGAAATCTCCGGGGCATATCCATATTAAGTATATCATTTAAGCTCCCCACTCTAATCCGAACACTAATAATTATATTTGCTTAATATTTCATACAAACCTCTCTATGAATTCCACCCAAGCAGTTGATGACGACATCGCAATACTTGTGGCGGTGCATCATTGTGTGAAGCATCGACAAATCACGGGAGTTTCCGATATGGTGTTCTATATAAATAAAAATAAAACTATTTAACCTAATTTTGTTAAAACTTTCGTGAGACATATTTAATTATCGTATTAGGGTTAGGGCCAAAAAGTTTGATGAAATTAAAACGTACGTAGTTAGCCATAAAAGCGATTGGAATAAGTTACGTTGTGCGCCAGAAATTTACGATACAATAAGGAACCTTAAAATAGAACCATAAGGTACGTTATTGGAAGGTTAACTGTCGTCGCACAACGGAGACTTTGATACAAATATTAATTGAGTGAGTTAAAATGGTAAACTTTTTGGTTTTCACCAATTAAGCGGGAAGTGCCCTACGGACAAGTTGCAGGCTTGCTAGCACCCGTGACAAAAGTGACAAAGAAAAGAAGTGACAAAGTTGCCGCGATGGTGTACAGGTAGCAGTCCCTCATGAAGAGCTCCATTACGAAATCAAAACATGGCGGGCCGTTCCTGACAATTTCACGTGAGTGTAAACCGCTTAATACATTATTATAACGTAAATTAATAGTGTATTATTGTTAAAGCGAGAGAATTTAGCATTGCTGGCTGAGTATTAATTAGAAACGGACGGACCTCGGGAGTCCGTTTAAATTTCGTTGAAAATGCGTTCTCTGGGTGAGAACAGCCGGAGAGCATTATATTCTTTTTAAGGCCAACCTGAAATGGAGACTTCACTCGCTCGGTCAATAAATCAGTTATGAAATTAGATGTGAATACTGTAAGATTATTTACCCTTTAGTTGTGGGAACATCTTCAGTAGGAAACGTTTCTTGTAAACGTCACTGGCCGCAGTGTACACCTCGCAACCATTGGCCAGGCATATTGAGATCACGGCTTGACCAAACGCTCCCGCTCCTCCGACCACGAAGATTCGTTTGCCGCAGATCACCTCATACCTGATGCCCTAAAACACAGTACCGTTAAACTACCCAACTATAGTCCAGTCCACACAGCTATGGTCCAATTTAATCCGAAAATTACTCGTTAATATATGACAACTATAACGAATAAACTCTAAAGTGAGCAACATAATTAAAAAAAACTTAAATAAAAACGGATAAAATCATTGATAAAATATGGATTTTGATAAAAATAAACGAGTTTTGTTTTGGACCACAGTTGGCTGATTGGACTATAGTTGGGTAGTTTTACGGTAGTCAAAGGAAATATATATATATGACTTTTAAATAAAATTGTACATAGAACACTACCGTTAGTCTCAGGCATATTAGAATACATACAAAACGGTGATCGGTTGACCGCCGCCGCGACCGATCGGCTCTTCTGTCATGAATCGTGAACCGGTTCGAAATTAGTCCAGCGATATTCGACTTCTACGACGGGAGTAATCCCGTTTTATACATTTAATAAATTGCACACAAATGCTTAATAAAAACAAAACCTCCTAGTTAGTATATTTTGTAGTAGTGTCAGTAGTAGTGGCAGTAGTGGTGGTAATAGTAGTATAACATTTGTTATTTATATGGTGAGTTATTTGTGTAAAATTATTAGTCATAGGTAACTCTACGGGTAACTCTCATATCTCATAATTATATCTATGTGTTTGTTTAGAATGTTTTACAAAAACGAACACCTTTTTGAGAATGGAAAATGAAGAAAGTGATAAATTACATTGATGTGTTTGTAACTGAAATGAGGAGGCAAAACGTAAAGGAATGAAAGTTTTTTTTTACTATTCAAAAACCCCAGAGGTTTAGGCTGCATATACACTGAAACGGTGCTGAATTAAAAGGACCAATTACAATGAAATTAGCTGCCTGTCAGGAAACTCTGCAGGCGTCAATCCAAAAGCCGAAAAACCGTGTGGAGTGGAGAGTTTTGGTGCAAGGGATAACGGCCTCAGATGGGCACGACTCTCAGTCATGAGGAAGCAAGGAAAGAGAAGAAGAACAAATAGGTAATTGACAACGGGTCTGTATTTTTTTTTAAAAGCATGCGAGTGCAAGACTGACAAATGCCATTTATTTTTCAGTTGATAAACGCAATTGAGTGAAGATCATTAGAAATTTACGTTGTCCATGGGATTAACATGGCTACCAGAAACAATGGAACTATGCTGTATAAAGAAAGGGTAAAAACCTCGCAGATTTTTTTATCAATTGATATCAAATATAGTTACCAAACAGTAGTAAGCCAAGGCATACGGAAGCGGTACAGTGGCAGCATCTTCTAAGGACCAGTAGTCAGGAACGGGCCAAAGCAAGTCCTTGTCAGCCTGGACAATGGAGGCGAGAGCTCCGCCTTGTACGAGCCCCATTACTTTATTACCACTGTAGACAACATTACACATTTTAATAATAATAATATATATTTTTTTACGTTATAATATTTTTTGCAATAAATCTTTATAAAATGTAAATAAAAAAAAGACGTCACAAATATATAAACACATCATAAACAAGCTAACGTAAAGGGATAGGTGATAAAGAGAAAAACCTCCTCCCGCCTTTAGAATACGACCTTTGATCTAGCCATCTAGAGAGAGTCTCTTTAGGTCTCTATTTTACCTCACCTTACCCTTTAGTAATAGTACATTACTGCAGACGCTGGGAAATAAGGGCTTGCCGGCTGAGTAGGTATAGACGGCCGACCGTAAGGGAGGCCGTCTAGTGATACGAAGCTACACCCCTAACCCTTTTCACGGCTAAGGCATGTATAGTGCTTTTCTCAAACATATGCAATGAAATAAAAAATACACCACTCAAAAAAAACATAATTCAGCTGTTCAGACAGTTCCTAAACACAGACGCCATGTTTAAAAAAAAGTATTTTTAATTTTCCCTCCAATACCTCTATATTTTTTTCTTTAATAAGTTGTCTACGTGTGTAGTGTTCAAATATTAGGGTCATTATACACAACCTGATAATAAAGAATCTAAATTTCTATAATAAATAAAATAAAGGCAGAGTATTTTTAATATTGTCTATGGTCTCTGGTGACTAACGTATAGACAGTATTTTAAATTTATTCATCAACACATTGAATCATACAGATTTGTTATTTTAATATCAGTTCGTGTGTACTAGGCATTAACGCGGATATTGTTGGTCCGATGGCTGAATGGGTAGCCACTAGAAAAAAAAATATATCAGCTATTCATAAACACAGACGCCATGTTTACATTAAAATTAAAAACAAATTACTTCCCGGCCTAGGCCTTCAATTTTGTATGAAATTCCTTTACAGTTCTCTCGACTTGTTCCGCCCGGAACTTGACACTTCGAAGCCTGTTTTAACGCACGTTATGACGATATTTCATTGCATGTTTGAGAAAAGTATTTTTTATACTCCAGTACTTTTTTCTGTCATTTATATAGTTACTAACTCTAATATAAAGACATAAATTATGAAAGTCTGTAAAAGTCTATACTCTATTGCCCAAAAAAACACTGCTAAACGATGTTATAATGTCGCCAAAAAAGCATCACTTAGTACCACAGATTATAAGATAAACAGCTGCATTCACATTTATCTTCAGTGCATGGATGTTTAGTATAGTGTAATTATACCTTTATGTATAAGTTTATATTTTTTTGACAGATGTTTAGTATAGTGAACGTATACCTTTATGTAGAAGTTCATATTTTTTTGACAGATTAAAAAAAAAGTTTATCAGAGACAATTCTTTTTTTAATTTTGTTGATTCCGTGCGGGTGCATGTAATTATTTTCTTTGTTGCTTATTTGCATTTTATTTATGAAATGTCGAGTCGTAGAAAGAGTATTGTATGCAACGTTGTATAAGTAGGTCAAAAAACGCTCGTGGCATCTTTCTTACGATGTTCGCTACGCTCACATCGTAACCCATGCCACTCGCGTTTTTTGCCCCCTCTTATACAACGGTTGCATAAAATACTATTACGCACTTACGCACATTTTATTTATGTATGAATAATTTGCAAACTATCCTTTTTCAAATTAGAAAAAAAAAACAATCATGCATTTAAGGGTAGCCTCCGGGTTTACTTGTCTCGCTTGCAATTAGACGCTACTCTTGTACTTAAGGGCATTGCTTAAACATTTTACTTATATTGCTTATATTATAACAGTTTATGACATCTTACCTCTTGTCAACACCGCTAAAGTCCATTCCAAACCCATTTTCGTTAATTTTCCCCTTTAAAATCTGTTGCGCGTCTTTGTATGACGTGGCGGCATAACACACCTAAAAATAATATTTTCATGAGCTCTAAATATTGTTTTGCTGGATATTAATCAGATAATCGTACATTTTAAACTGTCCATATAGGTAATTACGTTTTAAAAAGACCTGCTGTGGGCCTATAGACGTTATATGAAAAGCGTGACGATACGTGACACAAAATTTCGATGTTTGTTTATATCATTTTAATCACCCTAGGCCATTTAAGGGATTTACAGCCCGCTACGCAGGAAGAAGAAAATCTCACTTCCTGGCCAAAGCAAGACGTGAAACTTTAGACAAAGCACGGGCAGTAATTCGTAAAGCTCCGGATTGTATATTTATGACCTTCACCTTAGGTTCGGGCCACAAACACCTGCCACCTAGGACATACACAAATTCACCGCCCTAGGTATGTAATGTACCATACGCGATAGACACAATTATCATGAGTAAATACCTGAACTAAAGGTTTGTTTTCTGGTTTCAGGTGCGCTTCATCCCAGTGCAGTGTGTCCAAATCTCCCGGAGTAGTGATTTGAAGCTGAACGTTACGGGTCAGAGCTGACCTCGGACTTGTAAGGTTGTAGTAACCTCCCCAATGCCCCTGAAAAAGAGAACAAGACTTGAATCTTGTACTTACCTTTATAAAAACACAGTCTATTTCTACTTAAAATAATCTAACCGAGCGGTGACACAAATCAAATGTAAAATTATTACAACCAAATGGGACTTATTCGTGTTCAAAACGTATCTTTTAAATTTAGTACCTCGACATTTAAGAGGAAAAATGGTTGGACACCTGCTGCGACACAACGAATATATAAAGACCATAATAGAAGGAAATATTGAAGGGAGGAGAAAGAGAGGAAGACCAAAGAGAGCTCACAAAGACCAAATAAGTAAAGGAGAAGGTGAACGCCGTGTCATAGCAGGCTGTCAAGGAGAAGGCACAGGAACAAGATGCATGGAAATTACTCCACCAGAAAGAGCATAGCTCATTTATGATGATGATGATGATGATGATGACAACGTAACGTTACGTTCAATCAATCAATACATTTTTGTTGGTTATGGCTCCATTGATAGACGTTTAGTTCATGGTCTCGAAAGGGACTGAAGACGCGGACTTCAACGTCTTCTTGTCGCGCGAGTATTTCGAACTACCCGTACTTGGTCTTTATTATCAGTTTGCTCACTGGGGGTTGCCACTCGACCGACACAGAACACTTATAATAATGTGTGAAAATTGTGTAAGTTTAAATCAACATGTTACAGAGTAATTCTGAACGACTCAGTTCTCTAACTAGGAGCGCCATCTAATGGCGACATGTTTACTTACACTAGCAAATCGTTTGGGCATTGGCAACACTTGATGATATTGCATCATGTCTTCTCAATCATTTAAGATTAATATTTATAAATATTAAATAAAAGAATATTTTATTTGTACCTATTCATATGAAATATTAATTTCATAATATAAATCTCAAGTTTATTTTCGTCGTCGTTTGTCTATTGGATCGGTAAGATTGGCGGACATTCGTAAGCGCCTCTGTGGTTGGTGAGAGAAAACGCAACACTGGCTCGTCAGTGCAGCCTGGGACGTCTTGGCGCGAGGGTGCGCTCACTCCTCTTTTAAGAGTCGTCCATTTTGGAATCAAACATGTGAACTCGTAAATCTGAAGACATCCCGTAGACCAGACATGAAGTGACACAATAGACCATTTGGTAAGTAAGCTCGCGTTGTCGGGAAGTGAATAGTGGTGCTATTTGTTGGATTCGTAATAACATTTCTTAACGTGTCTTATTCTCAATTGTTACAGATATCTTTTAAAAAACACATCATTCGATGGTCGATGTAATATTTACGACGGACGTTACCATACGCCTAGCTTTGTCTCTCGCCAGGTGTAAGAAAGCATTTCTTCATTGCGTAATTGTTTCGATTTGCAATAATGATTCGGCTAGGTTAATGTCTATACCGGTTTGTCGTGTATTTATCTTTCAGGGGTTTGTCGTGTGTCGATTGTTTGTTAATACAAAATATTGTTTTCAGTTATTGTATCTGGCTAGCTACGTTATCGCTAGTTCTGGCTAGGTACGAGCGTGTGGCAGCCAAATACATAGGCGGTGGAGCGGGCGTTCTTGTCCATCCTGCTGGGGTTGCGCTGCTGACTCGCGACTTGGCGCCGATGTGTCGGAGCCGTCACGAGCTGGATCTTGCTTGCGAGGTCCAGGGTGAAGATACTTGACGTCGAGGCGCGGGCCGGCAACGTGGCATTTCCACGTTTTGACAAGGTGACCTCGTTCCGTAATAAATTTTAGAATGCGTTCCTGTTGTCTGAATTTCCATGTAGTGTTTTAGCCTTCCGCTAATAAGTAACTTAAGCCTCACACAACTAAATCACTATGCAACTTAATTAAATTAATTTAACTTATCTGCAAGCACGCTCTTGGTCAGATTCCTTAAAGAATACTGAATCCTCTGGGGATAGCCCAAACTGTCTATTAGAATAAGTTGTAACACTTTAGACATGGTGATAGCTGTAGAAAGGAGATAATTTTGTCATGTTTAGAAGTTGGTGTTTGTTTCATCAAAATCAACTAAAAACTTAAGGCTATGTTGTGCTGTTGTGGAAAATAGTGGTGGACGTTAGACTTTATCTATAAAATGACTTCTTAATCCTTCAATAAGAAGTAATATGTTAAAATACATGCCCCTTTAACTAACATAGTTTCTGTGTTTACAATACACTTGTTTTCTCTCACAAACACGGTCTTACCCATTGTAGGTAAATGTATACTAAGCGTATACGGAGCATAACGTTTTGGCAACAATATAGTTGATTTTCTTTCATTAATTTACATTCAAAATCATAAATAAACTGCATCGAGTTGAGGTTATGTTTAGCTCGCATTTGACATTTCAACTGACTGACGTCTGTGGTCTTTGTGACGTTTCAGACAGTAACAAAATATCGGAGCGTTATCGATTTATTGATTCACGATCTGGTCGGAGAATTGTAGTCGTATTTTATTTTCTTTTATATTCTGTTCTATTAGATATTCATTTCAAAGGTTAAAAAGTATGAATTTAAAATAATAAGAGATGAGTGGTCGTGTCGGTTTTTGTCGGTGGAATTCATACCGTCGTCGTCTGTCGACGCCTTTATGGCTAATGACTTGAGATATTTTCTATTTGACGTTTCTCATTGCATTCTTGATTCGAGTCGCAAGCAGTTGAAGTATTTTATATGAAATAGTGCAATCATTCCTGCTGGGCTTGGCCCAAAATTTTAATATGTAATTCGACTTCATTCACCGAGGTTCGGCGTGACGAATCGTCAATATCTATTTGCAACAATCTCTAAACCTATGTTACTTCGGACGGACGCCACATGGGCGTTACGTAATCCGACCTCTTGTTGAAACCCAGTTCTATCTGGGTTTCAGGGAACGGCCCCTTTCGTACGGCGTTCCATAATATGGTGCTCCCGTAGTACGGGACCTGCCTATAACAAGGGTATGATTTTATAAATTTATCAACGGACATCTCCTTACCTGCAGGGCGCCGGTAAGGCGACATGCCTTCATGTTCATAACCTTCAAACTTTCTATTTCAATCTTAATGATTAAGGAATATCAGTGTAAGGGACATTATTTACATGATATATAATTGTGGACTGTATTCTTGAAAATCAACCCGTTAGTTTTGCTTATTTATCACTACCGTCAGGACGGAGACCCCGGAGTGAATTGAATAGTTAGCCTAGTATCATTTTTATCGATCGTATTCATTGATTGTTCAAATCCATTACCCTAAACGGATATATATTTAAGGTGCTTAATTTAAGGCGAATGCTATCGTAACATTCTACCATTATATTTTTTCTTGGTAGATTCTACCGCTTCATATTTTTAGTGTGAAAATATATGTATATTAAGTAAGGTTAATTAGTTGTTTCATTTTGAATTGTCAAACGTTTGACGAGTGAGGTTTCGGGGGCGTCCTTCATTTTTAAATACCCGATTCCCCGCTTGCTCCAAGTACGGCCAGATCCCACAACCTGATTGAGTCTACTTTAGCCGAGAGCATTTAAATTTGTTTTATTTGACCTAACTTACTTAAATTTAGTATAGCCCTTTTCTCTTACACTACGGGCTGATATTACAAAGTGTAAAGTAGTAAGACAAGTGTTATTGTTGTGTAATTTATAATTGCCACTTAGCCATTATACGTACCTGGTGGTATAAACAAAAGTTTCTGGTGCCCTCTTTTCTTTCTTATTACATTATAATTAAATTAGATATCCATCCGTAGCCGCCAACGACTTATTACTCACGAAGTAACCCTGAGTACCTTTCGCTGACTAGCGCGGTGCACTCCAACAAGTGTGGACAGAGATACGCTCCTGTCGAGTGACCATCGCACATAGGTAAACCCAAGACTGTCTTAGTTCACCCATAACACAGTTGCCCGTTACAAACAAACGTAAAATGTCTCAAACTCTTGTATATGTATAAGTAAAAAATATTACCTGCTTCAATATATTAAAAGTCAGGTTCTTCTGAATCTGATCCTTGAACACCGAGTGATCCGGGCTGAACGAAGGCGCATGATAGTCGTCTACGACAATCACGCTGATTTTGTTAGCGTACTGTTTCTTCAGTTTTTTTACTAAACCTGTAATATAATTCAATATGTAAATATTTATTTTATGGATACCTAGTCTCTAGTAGTAGTAGCATTTTATTAGCTTTATCAGTACTAATAAAAAGTGCTCATAGCTTAGTCCGTGGGTAAAAATAGTCAAAATTGTTTTGTTACTTCTTAGTCGGGTAAATAGTATTTATTTACTCAATCGGGTGATTATTAAAAACCCGCTTACCAAAAATATTTGAAATCCGTCTAACAGTTTGGCATCATGGGGCCAGACAAAACATAGAAAACATCCAATTTAAAAAAATACAAAACAAATTGATTCAATATTTTTTTGTTAAATATCTTCAATTTACAGACTATTACACTAGCGCTTATAGATAGATAGGTAATGAGCATCAAAAGTAACTGACAATTTTAGTATGCAATTTGACATATACCGGAAGTGAAATTGTCAGCTTCTTCCGTACTACATACAAAACATGAAAAGACTTACCTATGATACCGCAAAATGGTTGTCTTTCCGACACTAATGTTACATGTCGCGGTTTCTGCAGTTCGCTCAACACTCTCGGCACCCAGTTGAACTTGCTATCATGTGCAATTGGCAGGTAAATAACATTTTCCTTCTTTATATCTGCCTTCTTTAATAAAACAAATATATGCTTCTGCACGGACATGGCAGTTATAACATTGAATAGTTTATATTTGAGGTGAATTTTTGTAGTGTCTTGCTCTAGGGCTAAGACGAAGGTGTTGTTTGATAGAATATGGTACAGGTTTTTCATTTTCTGAAAAGAAAAATGGTTACTTTCAAATAAATGATAAACAGAAAAGAGTAAAAAAGAGTTTTACTACAATTTTAGACTTTTATAATAGTTTAGATTAGAAATACTATTAAATATGTAAAATATCTAATTTTGTTCGAGGCCAATTATACCCTGTTTAACTATGTTACCTTTTCATCTCCCAGTAAATTGTAAACAATGAACAAGTCCGATTTCCCAATACTACGCTCTCTGCCAATCAAATTATCCAATGCAATATTCTCAACATTCACTAGGTGTACGTCGAATTCAGTAGTTGGAATTTGATCAGCAACTTCTTTGATGAGAGCAGTCATGGTAGGCGCAGCTCCAACAAACTCTGTTATAGTCACTTTATCTTCTACGTTGTCGGCTACTAGCTGCAGGTTGATTTTCAATGCTCTATAAATCTGAAATAACAATTGTCACATCTTTAATTAGTTTAAAACCATATTGTAACCATATTGTGGCTTAGCCAATTCATCTCTATAATATGGAAAAGTAGCTAACTAGAATTTAATGATATCACAACATGAACATCGCTAACGTGATGAAATTTGACCCCACAACCTTGGATCTTAGACAACCATATTCTATACTTACATCAATATTGCCTGTTAGGAAATGTGGCATAAATGATTTAATTTCCAAATAATCTGTCTCATCTTCTACTAATGGTTTCTCATTGAAAATTATATTGTCAAGTTCGACACCTCCGCACCTGTTGGAATTTTTTTATTGATAAAACAAAATAACATAATCTATCATTATCATCAACGTCTTCATATTATTTACCTAGCTCTTAAAATATTTCCACTTACATGGTGATATTAAGAACTTTAGAATATTCAGCAACGTAATATTTTTGATCATCGATATTGACAGTTGGCATGGTAAGATGTAAATCTGTAGCGATAGTCAATTTTTTTATTATTTTAGGAGTCAGGACACCGGCGCCATCTCTTGCAATAATATTCAGTTGGATGAGAGCATCTAAGAACATCACCCATTCGTTGTTCCACTTGACTGTTCCTTTGCTGCCTCCAGCTGCGACCGATTGTAATGATTCGAATTCACCTCTGAAAACAATATAAAACATAGATATTATAATCTATTTCATCCAACGATCAAACATAAATAATCTGAGATAAATTTTAGACAAGGCCTTTCGATATCCCCGATTTAGTTCAGATATATAATAACATTAGATGATATTAACAAGTTAACATTATTAAGATATGCCTAAATTGTTGCTCGCTATTATCAGCTTTCCTCTAGCAGTATAAAATGAAATTAAAATTTACAGAAATAGTATAAATATCAATAGGAAAGAAAAGATTAGACAGATCACTTTTAATAGAGCACATAGCAGTAGTCATAATCGTGACCCAGGGTTTTTGGTACACGAATGATTTGACGTCTACTATTGGCCTTGATTGAAATCATTTGTGCCCCAAATACCCCAGGGTATAGTCATAATCAAGGTCCGGAATTTTTCATAGCAAATGTCAAACTTTGAGAGGGTTCGACCAAAGTGTTTTATCGACTATCGATTAATAATTTTCACTAAACGAAACATCGTTAAAGTAATGAAATCAGGCTTTTGGATACAAACGGTGGCGTTCAGCTAATAAGCGACATCATTATTTTATTCCATACTACTGCATATAAAATATGACTTTAGAAATTCTATGAACAACGTTAGATGCGGTTGCCAATTTAATTATTAACTAGGAGGCACCCGTAACTTCATCCGTTTTTTTTTATTTATCTACTGGCGACGGATAAAAAGTATCCTATAACCCTCTTTGGATGTCTAGCTATCCCTGTACCAGAATTGGTTAAAATCTGTCTAGCCGTTTCGGCGTGACCCGAGGACAAAGAAAATTATGATCAACAGATGGCGTCAGGCAGGCATGGCGCCGCGCGCCCATACAAAACAAATGATGATCCTGCATCACGCTCTCCATAGAAAATATATTTTTTAATACAAATCTAGTATTTTATAATAGTATAGATAACACGGTGGACAGATTTGGGACTTTGGAACTCACTGTCGCTTTGAATCTAGAAACTGTGGACAACTTTATATACCTGGGTTCCAACATCAGTAATGATGGCTCATGCGAGAGGGAAGTTCGGAGGAGAATAGGCCTAGCTAAAAGCTTGGAAAAATCTGGAGGGATCGCAACATCTCCGTAAAATCCAAAACCAGATTGGTACGGATTCTTATCTTCTCAATATTTTCGTATGGCGCTGAGACTTGGACCCTGAAAGCTGCAGACCGCAAGCGTATCGACGCCTTTGAGATGTGGTGCTGGAGAAAGATGCTCCATATACCCTGGACAGCATTTCGGACTAACGTCTCCATATTGCGGGAACTCAAAATCTCCTCGCGGCTTTCATCCGAGTGTCTCCGCAGAGTCTTGGAATTCTTCGGACACATCGCAAGAAAAGGCGGAGGCAACCTTGAGCGGCTTATCGTGACCGGCAAAGTAGATGGGAAAAGGCCTCGTGGACGCAGCCCAATACGTTGGTCCGACCAGATCTGCTCCGCTCTTGACTCCACAGTTCACAGCGCCCTTCACACCGCCGCAGACAGAAACAGATGGAGGAAGGTCGTACGAGAGAAAGTATTGCAAAGGGGTGGTCACGACCCTCAGCTATGAGGAAAACGACGCAAGGAGGAGGTATAGATAACATGGTGTACACGTGTTTAAACAAGTTTTAGTATACATAGTGCAAATGAAATTTCTGTAAAACATATTTTTTTGAAAATAAACAGTCGTAAGTTGTAAAATATGATAATTTGAACATGTCTAGTTTCTAAAGTACAAGTTTTACAGACATTTTATTTTCCCTATATTAAACCATGTTTAAACACCTATACTTTCATGTTCTTAATAATAAAAATGGTCAACCGCATCTTACATTTTTCATCAAATTTCCAGTTATATTTTATATGCAGTTGTTTGGAATGAAATAATGATGAACGCCACTTTATATATCTAAAAGACTGATTTCATTACTTTAACGATGTTTTGTTAAGTGAAAACTATTTATCGATAGTCGATAAAACACTTTGGTCGAACCCTCTCAAAGTTTGATTTTTGCTATGAAAAATTCCGGACCTTGACATAATATACTGGTATTTTTTTTTAATTAATATCATTAGTCACAATGAAATGAGCCCGTGATTTAACGTACCTGTAAGTGAAACCAGCTAGATCAAACGTTTTATAAATTTCTTTAGAGTTTAGCATTATTTCTTCCTCGGACTTCTCTTGCGAAAACCGGGATTCGTATAACGTTGTCTTGTTTTGGATAATAGTACCCGTCGCTAAAGTGGTATTATCGTAACAAACCTGGAAACATAAAATAAATATTTATCAATTTTAATTTAATTTAGATCTTCATTAGACTTTGAAATTAGTGCGATATCAGGAATTCGTAGGTATCACAGTTTTGGAAAGCAATATTATCATGTCATCGATATATTTATTGTGTTTCCGTGGCTGGGTAATTATGCATCTGACAGGAGGTATGGGCTTCGTGGATTTCCTTGTTTAAATTAAATCTATATTCAGCGTTGACGAAGAATGTTTAGATCATAATAAGTAATAATAAGTGCATAATAGTAAAGAATGTTTACCTCGAAACCGTTACTGCCTTTGAGAATAGAAATGCGGAGCCTTTCAGGTCTCTCGGCTCCTATGATAGCCTCTTGTTAAAATTGCACGTCTTTGAATGTAACAGGGAACTGCCTATAGTTTCTGTTGTGGTGCATAGCTAATGTTTCCCATACAAGGACCAAGATACCTGCTTCTGGATACACGTATTTACCTGAAATTAACAACAAGAGTGGGTATTAGTTCAGATAAAAAACATGGATTGAGCTGTGACATTAGTAAATTTTGATTAAAGTACAATTTAAGAACCATCCCGTACTGTAATTTTATTACAATTACCGTTTCGAACATGCTCCTCTAAAAACTTGTAGTCGTCATCGTGCAGAGAGATGTAAAAGTCACGGATTGATGCTGTTTTTTGGCACTTAGCTTGATTGTACTTTGCCTGGGGCCTGCAAACAAAAATACGATTAAAATAAGAACAAAAAAGTTGGCACATTAATTGGTTTGCGCCTGTGCAACATATACTTAATAATTAACGCATTCGCTACCGCGTAGCGCTACGGGCTACGCTCGTAGCCGATAACATGGGAAAAACCGTATGTAGCGAAAACTTACTACGAGGAGAGCGCCCGGCTTCCGGGTTGTTGGTGTCGAAAATGTTAAGTCAGGAGAATGAGCGGGTGCTAAACTGCGCAGCACCGGTCACGGTAGGTTTTTTTTTGGGGAAGCATACGTCTAGAAGTTTCTGACGATGATGTTTAATAACCAAATTATCAAATGCATGTAACGAGGAAGCCGTTAAGCTTCTCATTTTACACGCTTACTTGGTTTGCAAAATTTTTGTTTCCCTTCAACTTACCATTCTTCATTATGCACCCATTCAACAAGATGAGACAGCAGAGGGGTTTCCGTCGAAACTGGGTATTCGATCTTTGGATACAACGCGTCGATTTTAGGATTCAGTCCTGCTTCGTACATTCTAGAACAAATAATTTTAACGTAGTCATAACAAATGAATGGCAAAAGTCAAATATTTTAATTGTCCGGGTCGACAATAATAACTTTAGCTAATTATTATGAATATTTCTTCCTCTATGTTATATAGGTATTTACACAAACCTCTTTGTCTTAAAAAAAGACACTGTATAACAAACTATAACCACAGCTATAACTAAGACTGAGATGGGTGTGATGAATGGTGGTCACTTGCTTACCATCTTTTTGTTTTTCGAATACATATAGTTTTCTATAATTAACCTTGGTTTAAATTTTCGACCTTCCTTTATTTTTCCAAATTAAGGGATCATTGAGATTGACTAGAACCATGCCAGTTCACACTGATGAAGATACCACTCCTGTGGTACGAATTTAATATTATCGTTACTAGCTTTGTACGGCACATCAAGTCTGAGTCACGGTTCAAGTCTTGCCAAATATAAAAACCAGTAGATATACCGCTCTACAGTTATGGTCCTACTAACTATTACTTACTTTCCAATAGAGTCTAATAGGAATTTCACAGGTTCCTTGTACCCACGTCTCGTCATTGGTATATTGATGCATTCCTTGTGCGACCTCTTCAAGATGGCTTGAAGCAAACCGTGTGGAGCGATCTCAATCATTATCGCCTTGTCTGGGATGAGTTTGGACGTTTCTTCGAATAGCACGGGGTTCTATGGGAATAATTAATAAGTTAATAAAAAAAAAATACTGACTAAAATTTACGATGCAAGACTAAAAATATTTCTGTATTATTTTCTACGCAGTGGTAAGTTACTTGACAGCTACACTCTTTTAGAATGTGCTTTACGAAAATTCAAAAGAACAAAAACATTACAATGTTCAATTAAGTACACTCAAACCGAATTTATTTCACAGCACTGAGAAGGATGTTAGTTGATTTTGTAAATATTATACTCAATGAATGTAAATATTTAACTACAAGAAAAAATACTCTTTTTACAATTTTAAACCCATGCGTTGTAGTAGTAAAATAAATTAAAACTTGCAGTGTGTAAGTGTAAGCCAATGTTAAATGGAAGGACCTCAGATGTCATTGACTGTAAAAGATAAAATACTTACCAGTAAGTTATTAGTGTGGTACTCAGCCGACGATAACTTAGCCATAGGTTGATCCCACTTATCTTGCGGTACTGAAGTGGACTTCCACTTATCACTGCGAGGTTTCGGGTCTTTGATCACTTCGTTCAAGTATTTTAACAGACCGGCACCTAAAAAAATATATATACATATTATAAGGCGAGAGTGTTATTACTATCAGGAGTTGGTTATAATAATCCATACTGGAGGTAGAAGGTGTATTGTAAATGTCGTTATCAGTCATAGTTGCTTTCTTGTAGCCAAAACTTTTTTAGTTTAGACGATATTAAGAAAAAGAGTGCGTACTACCTCACCGACAATGTAGAATTAAGTAAGTCACAAAGGTCTGCAATGCGTATGACCAATAACTTTTCTAATATGTTAGCAAAGTCCTCTTTCCAAAAGAAGACTCCCATCCTCGATGTTTATTCTTTGAGTTTACGATTACAGAGAAAATTTCTTCGGCAGTTCTATATATATAATGAAAAATCGGTATAAGATTTACCTGCTCCAGCGATATATCTAGAATGGTAGGCGATGTTTGAGCAGGGCACTTCCTTAGCGAAAATGCCCTTTTCCGTAAGGCTTGCCACGAAATCCTTCATTATATCGGCGGGCCCCGAGATCGTGGCTGACTCCGCGCTGTTGTGGCACGCAACTTCTATCTCTGGAGGACATAGCGGTAGCACCTGTAGGTAGACAAAATTTAATAAATTGTGTTGCAAATCAGTATATTCAAATAGTTCAGTGTTTTGATCATAAAATATTGTGATACCATTAGTATCTTTTTTGTTTTTAAGGTATCTGAATATGTTTTCTGTAGATTTGTTGTATGTTAGTTGGATTTGTTTTCGGTTGCAATTTGCAAAATGCATGGAGCACGGTTATACTCACTCATATGGGTATACTTTTTGAACGGTTTTATTTAGCTTGATATAATTATTGTTTGTTTCAAATCTTACAAATGCGTTTTTTACTTCTACTATTTCTTAATTAATTCTTATGATTTTTTTTACCCGATCATATTAAGAAGTTACTTATTTAAAGGTTTATCTATTTTTCTTTATTTTTTTAAGAGTTAGTTTTGTATTTAAGTTTGCTGTTTTTAACTTGATATCCCTTGGTAGAGTTACTCACATCATTGTATCCCAGACCAACAGCAGCCATGGATCCCTTGATGAATGGAGTTTGCACGGACACCAGACCTCGGCTGTAGGCTGCTAGGATCATCTCCTCGGCCGTGAAGCAACCATCGGCGTACGCGCAACCCAACTCACCGACACTGTGACCTGAAATGAAAATCTTAAGTTAGAAACAGGGCATTTCATATTTTTACAAGCAGTTTTTTTTATTTAGTTTTACGTCACTCAGAAATCAAGACCTCGACTACGAGAAAGCTAATCTTGTATTCTGTGTTAATTTTATAGTTACGTTAAACGCAAAAAAGTAAACTGAATAAAATTTAGAATAACATTACTTTTGTGTAATAAGCATTGAAATAAAACTTACCTATGCTAAATATGCTTCTTTTAAGGTATACACTTCAGTTATGTACCTACACGAATTTGACATAATTCAAGCTCAGAACCAATTAGCTGGACAAAAATTAATTAATTGTGTTTAAAATTCACTGACCTATTATATTATCCGGAACAATTCCCATTTCAGCTAGAATGTCAGTTAAACCAATTTGCACTGCAGCAATACCGACAAAAGAGTGTAGAATGTTGTCATAGATCGTCTTATCAGGATCGCAAATGATCCTCAAAAGATCGATGCCTTTGGGCTCTAGGACTCTGCGACATCTGTAAAGATATTCAAGTAATAGTATCTGGACTCGTAACTGACTGGATCAAACCAGTTTTTTAAGTGAAAGTTATGATAATACTTACTTTTCGATAGCAGCAGCAAAAGTAGGGAACCTCATCAGTTCTGCACCCATGCCAGCCCACTGGGAACCCATACCACTGTACACGAACCACAAGGGTTCACGACTTCCACCAAAATAGCTCACACTCTCTGACAGATTGACCGTTTGGTTGTTTTCGTCGGTATCTAAAATGAGGAGGTTTAGTTTAACTTATTGTATTTAATATGATAGCCTTAATTTTGATGTGGATATGGAAAACGCTGCATCTTTTTATTTTTTCAAAACTCGTTCAAAAAATAAGCCTTAATTGGGACTTAAACATAACTGTGTTAATATAAATAATCCTAATTTGATCTTACCTAGAATAGTGTAACCCCTGCTCAAATGTCCAGGAATTTCACTTTCGTGAATGCTATGTAGCAGTCCAATCTGTTCAGGATCAATGGGCTGTTTCTTGAGGGTATCTATAATCTTCTGCACGCCGGTATCTTGTCTTCCAGATAGAGTTACTAAACGAGGTATGCTGCTCTGATAGCGACTGTTATCCTTCAAAAAATATATTATTTTAAACAACCCTTTTTTCACCTTTTCCAATGTACCTACTTCAAATTTAGGAAAGTAACAGGTAATAATACAAAGTTTAATCGTACTAAATTGACTAGGTATCCCCCTGGCATAAAATTACGTCTACTTTAGCCCATGATGTTTTCAAAAGATAAATATATATTATTTACC
Source organism: Apotomis turbidana (assembly GCA_905147355.2). Classification (NCBI taxonomy): domain Eukaryota; kingdom Metazoa; phylum Arthropoda; class Insecta; order Lepidoptera; family Tortricidae; genus Apotomis; species Apotomis turbidana. The sequence goes on along the minus strand of LR990295.1, from coordinate 6,233,616 downwards.
TTCTCCTTGTAATGTCCTTTCAGCAGTACGTGAATATTAGTTCCAGAGTAAGAGAAACAGTTCAAAGCTGCAAAAGACCTGTTGAAGCTGCCATGGTCTTGGAGCACCTGAACCCTTCCGTCTCTGACAGCTGGAATGTCTTGAGGATTGTAGTAGTGCAAGTTCGCTGGGATTTGACCTTTATGGAATGCCAGGCACACCTGTAATAAGAATGTATGTTATAAAAATCTGAGCGAGAAAAAACCTTATTAGGGGAGATAATATTGGTTTGTTTGTCAAAGGATTTTATTATTATGCCTTTGGTGCTGGAGAAACAACTTCCACAATAAACATTAATGATTATGACTCGGAATCTCAGTAGATTTTTAGAAGCAAGTCTCAAGTCATAAAGTAAGTGAGTGTTTTAGGTATCGCATCTCTAAAACTAGCCTAGTATGGAAGATTTTGACAAGCTACAAGACGAAAGACAACAAATAATGTTAATAAAGAAATATATATTACCTTAGTAAGAGCATTAGTTCCCGATGCTGGTTCACTATGACCCATATTGGATTTAACACTGCCCACCATTACGGTCGAGTCTTTTGCGAACACTTTTCCAACAGCCTCTAACTCTGGGCCATCTGCTTCAGCGATAGCTATAAGAAATAATAATTTAACTTAATGTGTTTTTAAAATAAATTAAAATTGTTCTATCTGATAAATATTGAATAATATAATTTCAATTCAGTAGATTGTAGACTTTTTTTTTACCTGAACCACACGCTTCAACATACTCGACGTCTCTAGGTGAAACGTCAATTTCGGAGTAGAATTCGTCAAGAAAATCTTGGATATCCTGTGATTTTCGGACTGGCATAAAGTCAGCGTCCGGCTTTAAGCTGTAGTTTCCTTTAGCATGGTAAACTTGTGAGTAGATTCTGCAAATTCGAATATTTGAAAGAAATAAACATGATCAATAATATCATGTCTTAAGTAGCGAACTAACGGCGTATTTCCCTTTTCCAAATTGCATGGCCTAATAAGTACCAAATTTTCGGCAGACCAGCAATAATAGTTTCAGTTATTTTTGTAGTGATTTAATAAAAAGAACATTTTAACTAGTATTTAACATAAAACATATTACATACCTTTTAGCATCTTTAGCTCTTTGCAAAAAGAGCACGTTGATAGAATCAGATCTGACATAACCATCACCATTCTTATCAAAGCATTTAGTTTTGCCATCCAAACACAAGAAACCGGCTCTGTAAATAATAACCTTATTTGTTTAAACTTTTTTGATAAATCAACTAACTAAATATTACTAAATATGTTTATTGGTCTGACTGTGTAAACTTTTAAGAAGATATGCCGCTTGAAGACAATTCTTCTTATATGCTATACCACATTCACAACAAATATCAGTTATTGGCTGTTCTATTATTCGTATCTATTTATGGAAACCTTGCTAACAGACTAAGACATTGTCTTTCTAAATATTAACTTACATGGTGGGATCATATCACGTTACTTTGCCTAAATATCACGATACCTTAGGTTTGTCATCGACATCGTCTTGAGTACAAATAGATGTAGAATATATTATAAGCAGTTAAAAACTAATTACCACTGAAGATATAGCTCCTAATAATATAGGTAATAATAATAAAAAATAAGGACTAAAATAAACTATCATTTTGAATAAAACTTGTTGAGCAAAGACAACAAATTGAACCATAAAAAAATTAAAATGTCAAACCTTTTCAAATTAAGGCACACATTCGGATGCATGCACAAGTTGCAACCTCCAACGATAGCAGCATCACACTCTCCGGTGCTGATACTTCTGTAGGCGTGCTCCAGGCAAGCCATGGAGCTGGCACAAGCCAGGTCGAGAGCAAACGATGGCCCCTTGCCGTCGATCCAGTAAGAGATGCGGTTGGCGTACATGGCTTTGTTGCATCTGAAGCAATGGAAGAATGTGTTAGAATTTACTTGATGACGCGGTTTGCATCAGAGCACCTAGAAAACTAGCGTTCGAATCCCAGCAAGGGTCAATATTTGTGTGATGACTTAGTTTCCATATTCCAATTATTCCATAAGGTAAGTAATATTTTTATTAACTGAATTATTTAAGGATTATTTCTAAAGTAATTAGATAAGGACCACTTGTAGATTAAGAAGTGATAAATATTTTTGATTTGACAATCTTTGCGGTAAGATCCTAAAATAATTTAAGAAAAAAAAATGAATTTAAAATACTACAGTAAGTAGTACAAGATTGAAACAAATGCAGTAAAATTTGCTAACATTATAAAGACCAAAGGTCGCTATTTCAGAAACAAACAATTGAAACACCAATGTTTATAAATGACAACAAATTGGATTCCAATTCAAATAGACATTTAAATGACCAACCATATTAGAATAACCGACAATAACATCCGCACTAACACACGGTAACTAATTTAAAAGCCATCGATGCGAATGCCGAATGGATCAGACCATGAATAAATATTCAGCACGCTCCGCCTGCATAATGCGTGTTGACATGAATTTTTAAACCCCACGCCACTGCATTATTCCTAGGATGATCAGTTGTCATCGGCTTTGAGTATCGTTTATGAATGCTGTGTTTAATACGCTATTTTGTGATGCTGTTTCGGATTTTAAAAGGAGCCCTAGCTTGATACCGTTTATAAATAGTTATAAAGGTGAAAATATGCGTAGATAAGTATATCGCTGTCTCTCACAAATGTACTGTAGTGTGTGTCTCACACATATGTTTTTGTCGGAAACGCTTGGTTCTATATTGCTATCTTCACTTTTTATAGAAGTCAATAGACTAAGCAAGCTAAAAGGCACTACAATTCCTATATAAATATACTCCAAAACGATAAGCACGAATGACAGCCGAAAAAATAAAAGATGATATTTTTTCACAAATCACATAAACACAATTTAATTGTATTTTTAATCACCCCGAATCCCATAAATGGTTTCTTTATTTAAAAAGGACGCCGCACTGTCATCGGTAGTCTCATGCATTGAACAGACTGACAGGACTTGACGGCTCGCGATGAATAATTAAAGAGCAAAGCTGATGATTAAATCGTCACAAAGGGATTGCGATGCACGTTTACGTTACCGGATTTCGTGTATTGATTGTTTTTCTTTTTTTTTTTGCATGGGAGGAAATTGAGCTAGTCATTTGATGGTCCTTTGAATACTGTGTTCCATGGTCAGCGCAGCATTGTATTTAAACATAAAGTATTTTGCTTACTTACAAAATAATTCGATTTTATTTACTATTTTCACTAAGTAGATTATCAAATCTACTTTAGTGTTTATTGGTGTTTACCCCAATTATTATATTAAGTTACATCGAATTCAACAATATTAAAAAAAGAGGCTATCGATTAACTTGCTTATTTTTTTATTGTCTGTTACCTAACTTTACTGCTTTTTTCTCTCTGTTTAAATATTTTATAAAGCGATTTGGATTTTTATTCGAGAGTAATCATCCTAAATGGTCCCATGAAATGGTGAAGATCTGATCAAAAGAACTTCTATGATTATTTCGGCGTTTTTTATTAGGGTTCCGTAGCCAAATGGCAAAAAACGGAACCCTTATAGATTCGTCATGTCTGTCTGTCTGTCTGTCCGTCTGTCCGTCCGTATGTCACAGCCATTTTTTTCCGAAACTATAAGAGCTATACTGTTGAAACTTGGTAGGTAGATGTATTCTGTGAACCGCATTAAGATTTTGATGCAAAAATAAAAAAATAATAATATATATTGGGGGCTCCCCATACTTAGAACTGAAACTCAAAAATGTTTTTTTCATCAAACACATACGTGTGGAGTACCTATCTATGGATAGGTCTTCAAAAATGATATCGAGGTTTCTAAAATATTTTTTTTCTAAACCGAATAGTTTGCGTGACAGACGCTTCCAAAGTGGAAAAAAGTTGCCCCCCCCCCCCCCTCCCCCCCCTCTAACTTCTAAAATAAGAAAATTAAAAATCTAAACAAAAACATATGATGTACATTACTATAAAAACTACCAACGAAAATTGTTTTGAACGAGATCTAGTAAGTAGTTTTTTTAATACCTAACTTTGCACCTAATTTATATGGGGCGCTATACATACCAGGTGCAAATTTAACTTAACCACCTAGGGATGGAAAGTGTTTGTACGGAACCCTCGGTGCGCAAGTCCGACTCGCACTTAGCCGGTTTTTTTATAGTTATTCGGGCGCTTGTTCTTGGAAAGAAGATTTTGACTTGTTGAAATCTATTATTTTTGTGATGAGGTGATTAATCAGCACTTAAAGTGAACGGAGGGAAATTGAACAAGCCATTTTGAATTTGATGTTCCGACTATCAAATATTATGTATTGAGTGAATACTTCGAAAAATGTGTGTAGCTAACTTTTCAGAAATAGCTACATATGATCATGGAATTTTAAACGATAAGTATTTGCCGAACGGTCTGCGAATTTCCTAAAGTAGTACCAGCTTAAAATAAACTCCGTTTAATAAAGCCGTTCTATACTGTTTTTTTGAACAAAGTTGGCCGGTCATATTTTTGAATGAACGCGGAATATGAAAGTTAATATAACTGACGGGACGCGGAAGCCCGAATTAATTGTGATAAAGTATGAAAAGCGGAAACACCGGGAACAATGGACCGTACTAGTCGGCCATCAAATACACCGGCTGCACAGACGTGGTAGCCGCAGATAGTACAATAAAGACATTAAAACGCTGCTTATCAGTTTATGATCAGATCTTTAATTCACTTGTCTAAATAGCATCTCTAGCACAACTCAGATACGGGATCTTTCTCGCACGAGAAATATTATCATTTCTTTCCTCGCTGCACTGTTAGAGGGTGAGCACTACCGAGAGAGTGACGTCTCTCACATAGAGAAAGAGATGGGTAATTTAATCTCGCGCGAGAAATAGTCGCATATGATAGTTACGCTAGAGGTGCAGGTCTGCCACTGCGCGGCTTTCTCACACTACTTAGTATCCACTGAAGAACGTTTCTGTATGAATGCCAATTGGTACAAAGCCATGTGGCCCGGGTATTGCCGCTTAACTAAGTCTGGTAAATCTCTAATATGTCAACGACTTGGAGTTATTTTATGATACGATAACGCACGAAAACTTTGATGATAGCTAGAGATGTGCCATTCTCGAGAACGTTCGTTCCCCATTCAAATCGGGAGACGATTTCAAAAACGGCACACATTTAAGCATAGCTGGCTCGATCACAGTTAACTAGTTTGTATTATTAATGACTAACTTCGCTTAGACTAACTAAGAATGCTCATTTCTAATGTAAAAATAGAGCTTTTGTCACGCAGACTGACATAGCTGTTTTTATTTTTACCAAAGCTTAAATTACATCCGTACACTGGAAGCCAATTTAACATACCGCGCAAGTTCTAATTAGATTCTCACTCAGGCACTAACATGAATGCTAAAACTTCCGCAGTTTGGTTCGGATAATTATAAAATAGAGTCGCGGTTTTTCGGTAAATTCTCATGGAACTCTACAGTTCTCTAATTAGAGAAGTATTTTACTCGTTTGTTATACGTTTCTATGGTATAAAAAATAGTAAATATGAGCAGGATTTATAAAAGGAACCATCATAAGCCCGCTGCTTTGGTTAGTTGCACATCCCTTTGTTAATTGTAATTATCGAAATTCATGATGTAATGCTGGTCATAAAATCTTTAGTCCTAAGACACGGAGCTTTGCAGAATTTTAAATGCTTCGCCAGTCCAACCAATTAAGATAAATTAGGTCTGTTTACCAACCCAAAGTTAAGGCTTCTTACGTAGGTATTGCTTAAAAAATGTTGATTGTTTTACACATTTTTCTCTATGATTATATTATCAATGTTTCCAATGTTAGCTGGACGCAGGCACCTACCATAAAGTACAGATGTTATACTACTTCCGCCATCTTACTTCTTCCAACTAACTCTGTAGTGGTTGTAAAATGGTGTTTAGTAACACCAGAACAATTAATTTTTTAATCGATTAAACTAATTAATCGTCAAAATTAATCGCGATAATTTAATCACGGTTAAGTTTAATCGACAGAGTCTGCGATTAACTAAGCGTCATTTTAGTCGATTAAATTTCACGATTAATTCTCTATTAAAAGTTGGAACACGCTCATTTGTGCATTTTACGAAAATACAATATGCCTTGTATTTTCATGTGTAAACTAGAAAAAACATTCTGGTGTGCTGTGTGAAATAAACTTGTTACAGTAATACAAGGTGGTTTTTATATTGCAGTACTCTACCATGCTAAATACATAATAGGCATGAGGATTTTTGTTGTATGTCAATATATTAAATTTTTTATTGGGATCGAATGTCTAGGTATATGATACTGCCACTAAAACTTCTTTAAAAGTAAAAAATGACCGTCTCAGTTCAACATTCCTACGGAGGACTCAAAACATGTATGAAGACAATAAGTAATTTGCCATTTTCACCATGAAAAGTGTGTTTAAGTTGATGGTTGTTGTACAATTATTGTTTTGTTTAATTATGAGGATTCTGAAACCAATTTCAAAATTTTATTTGGTTAAAAAAAAGAAACTGGAGTCTCATATTTCAAATAATAGTATTACATTAGATATTTTTTCCTTTGTTTCATAAAAAATTGAGCTAATTTTATTCACATACCTACAGTATAGATAGCATTCAACACCAGTCGTCATCCCTATATATTCATATCCAAATAGCATGTTAAAGCTGAGTATGACGAATAAACACGTCATCCGACACTAAAATAATATATGATTATACGCGCTCCCTCTTCCCATCATTGACCACAGGCCGTTTGCAAACGATCCCAATATATAAATCATTCATATTTTGGGAACGCAAAGTGGTGGCGGTTCGTTTTTTCACTTCCCTCCATTCTTGAACCGTAATCCAGTCCCGGACTCATAAATAAAACACAAAATACGGTCGTAAAACAAAATGAGCGCAAATCGAAACCGGTACGAGTGTAGCAAAGAGTAACTGGCGGTAATCCGTCTAGAATCGCCAGATGTCTGGATAAGTACCTATCTAGTATAGTACAGTTAACACGCTTTGAGTTTCAGTATCAAATTGCATCATCATCATCTCCCTGCCCTTATCCCACTTATGTAGGGTCGGCACAACATGTTTTCTTCCTCCATTCATCTCTATTATTCGTCGGCAGGTTTTTATTTTGTAGTACACCCTAATTTTTGTAGATTTGGAAATTTACTTCTTGTAATGGCGTCGATGGCACATATATTTTTTTTGTAAACCTGATAAAAATATACAGCGCATTCGTATGAAAACTTCGCATTCAAGCAATATTATTAGAAATTAATCACATTTTGTGAAGTGTCTCAGGGATCATCATTCACCGTCATACGCGTTTTAGGTCACATATCCTGGCGAAATAATAAAATAAACTGGTGATTAATATTCATTAAATAACACAATTAAGAAGAGTATAGGTATGTACGTAAAATTATCATCACCATCATTGGCCTTTTAACACGTTCGCTGCGATAGGAGGTCTAAAGACCTCCTGCCAGTACTCTCGGGCTGTGCGGGTAAAAATATTGTGGTTTCGCTCTGGTGCGGAGCTCGTAGCTTATAGAATTGTATAGGTAGAAAAGAGTCCAATATATGGTTCGATTCCTACCATAACATAGTTTTTTTTTGCACTTTAAAACACGCAGGAGGTCTTAAGGCCTCTCATCGCACTGAGAGTGAAAAGTGTGCGTCCAGTGCGGATAGGGGGTCTAAAGACCTCGTGTTGGAAGTACGGGCTTATCCGCCCCCTCCCGCACCTGTTTTTGTCTATGATAGTTGAACTATGGCCCAGTGATGTGCACGCGTCTATGAGCAATGCATGTAAATGTATTTCGTTTGCTAATGAGTCAAAATACGTCATACTAAGTAATAAGCGTCAATTGTGTTTAGTGTATCAGTTGATGTGTAGTAAATAAATACCGAAGAGTGATGTAGGTTAGTAAATAATATTAACAATAATTATCAAATGTGTAGGTACATAGCTGTCGATTAAATCTTACTGCCGTGATTGTAACAAACTACTGTGTCTTAAATGTTTCTATTACAGTCTCTATTACATGTAATTTACTTACAGTGTATGATAAAGTTGTGTGATTTATCGATAGATTGTTTCCTTTTTATCGGGAACATCACTAGAAAGTAAATGAAAATGTACCTCAAATTCAGTGCTGTAAGAGGTCTAAAAGCCTCCTAATTATTTTTTGTTATTATTCCATATTCTGACATCAGAACTTCGGGCGAAGCCAAAACAAGGCAGAATAGTCCTTTAGCTACAGCATTATACATACATAAAAGTATCATATATAAATTTGTTAATTTCGTGAAAGAAAAATGCATTTTAAAAGTCTGTTTCTTGGTATGGTCTAAAGGCCCCTAACCGCACGTGTGAAATGGTACAGTTAAGGCGTAAAGACCTCTTACAGCACTAGTTGAAAGTTAGCAATATTTTGAGCCGCAGTGAACGTGTTAAATCTTTAACGAATGAGTTAAGTAGCGTCTAATAAAGTGCGGCATTTACGAAGATGGCTGGATAGCCCGATACGAAAGCGACAGCCTCGGTCGCATAATTGGCAAATAAATGTTGCGCCTATCGAAGAAGGGGGACGCCGGTGTATCAAGTTGCGCTTGAGAGAAAGAGAAGCAAACCATGCTATAGGATATTAAAACTATAGGACGTAATAAACTTATGACCTACGTGGATGCAGTGTCCAATGATACTAACAATCTTTCTGAGTCGTCATTTATGAACGACGTCGCATTTTTGCTGGAGCTATATTATGTACAAAGTTATGATACAAAGTCAAAAGTGAATATATAACTAAACAGTGTTATCTATTGTCGCATCTGTATCTTTCATATCGCCGCCCAATATCTAAGATTTATATTGTTGCATCAAAGATAAAAAGTTCGCCAGCTTCGTAACTGGAGACGTTGGGGAGAAATGGCCACATCTATCAATATAACGATGGATACTCGGGGGTTAAGGGCATACACAGCGATAGGCCTAATGGCGGATGAGGATGGTCCAGATTTCGGTAACGAGCGGCATTCATCAGATGTAACGTGATACTGTAGGAATCCTACCAATCAAATAAGTTGTTGATCCGTAGAAAAGTCACGAATTGGTTTTACTAATAGACTGTCTATAATATCAATGTATTACTCTGGAAATTATGAATGGTAGAAGATTAAGTGAGAGATATTCGTTTACAATGACTAGGCGGCTAAGAGTCACGCAACATGCAATGCACAATGAGGAGGAGGAGGGAGCAAAATGAGGATATCCGCAAAAGAACCAAGGTAGCCGACATAGTTCACAGGATTGCTCTGTTGAAGTGGCAATGGGCAGGCTATGTAGCCCGAAAAATGGATGGCCGTTGGAGCAACAAAGTGGCGACCACGTTGCACGCAGCTCACGCTGCATAGGAAAAAGGCAGCGTAGGCCGGCCCCCGACTATATGAACGGATGACCTCGAGGGTAGCGGGGAGTCAATGGATGCGAATGTGGTCAGCAGCAGGCGTATGTGGCTGATAGATAGATAGAAAATTAACTCAAAATAAGTCGAGTGTTAATGAAAATGTTAGGAGAGTTAGTTCTTGAATATTCTGGGTCATATCAAGGAGGTTCTAAAGAAAGTGGTCCAGGTCAACCAACCAACGAGTGTATATGAAGATTTTAATGAAAGTTGTTATAGCAAAAGAGTTACACAAATCTTGTAGCAAGTTGTAAAGAACTGCGTATCTACGTAATCGTATGGGGGAAAATCGTCACGAGGCATCGGAATTCTAACGTTACGACGTTAGAGAACTACATTAACATTAAAATACGTGCATCCAACTAAGTGTTTTTGTATTAAAGCGAGTTATTTTCTGTGCGTGCGTATGTATGATTATTACTTCTTCACACCGGAGACCGGACCTATATGCATAAAATTTATACCCCACACATAGGCTTATTTATTTTATCCAAAAAGTTCACGGTTCCCGCACTACCGGAAGCGTTGGGATTATGTTTGAAGCCGAGAGAAACCGCGGACAAAAGTTAGTATATTAGAGTAAAGCTAAAATTCACCGCTATCGGTAGAAACAACAATAATTGTTTTGGTTTCTCTGTGGGGGTCAGTCACGGTTCGCAATGCGTCACTTATTGTTTTCGTTTTATTTATTCCATCCAAACTTTTGTTTCCTTTTGTTTATTTTCTTTCCTACTTGCTTCAGTAAAAATAATACACAACAACATTGGCGTTACGTGAAACAAGATATCTGGACAAGCTGGGGCCGATTTAGCTTTATTTTTTCCAAAATAGGCAACATCTTATAAAATGGGCAAGCTGGTGATGAAGCATATCTATTTAGTAGTAAATATTTATGTATAAATATCTAGGATATCCTAAAATACTATTTATCTCTCGATTAATAAAATTGATAGTGCGATTTGTGAAACTGCTTTCGTTCGTTTGCCTCTGACTGTTTATGTATTCCTTTTGTCTGTCTTTTATTTATATTTATGTATGTTTAAGTAGGTTTATGTATATATCTATTTACGTATGTGTATATCTATTGATACGTTTACTTGCTTATCTGTTCATAATTGTTTTGTTCTCCCTTCCCCTTCTGCATCACCTACTAATTGTGTGATTTATACTAATCACCTCCACTACCTAAAGGTTGTCTGGAAGAGATGGCTCTTTAGCGATAAGACCGCCTGTTGTCTACCGTTATTAAAATTATTGTTCTGTATTGAATTTGTAAACTTTTTTTGGTGTGCAATAAAGCATTTTGTATTGTATTGTATTGATATCCGGCCGTATAGCCCAACAAGTGTTGGTCCGGCCTAGGGATAGTTGCGTGGCGCTACAAACAGCTTTCATGATGGCAATAATGCTGCAATAGTATTCGTTTAAGTTTATGGTAATTGTTTAATTATATATACATTCTTATATATATCTTTAGGTAATTGATTTGTGTTGCATTACTGTTTGTCTGTAACCTTTGATCCTGCACCGACAACATATTTCTGCTTAACCCAGTGGTTGACTGGTAGAGAATGCCTAAAGGCATTAAGTCCGCCATTTGTACTTTTACTTATGTATTTTGTGCAATAAAGTTTAAATAAATAAATAAATAAATAAATAATGTGCACACGTCATATATTTGCAATATTAAACGTCAATAGCGATTTGTCAAGGATTTGTCTTTAACCAAATTCAAAACTTTGTTTACCGGAATGCTGCTCAATCCTTCGTTCTACTTGCGAAATAAAACTTGAATCCTATTGAAAAAAATAATGACTTTCAAAAAAATACTTGAAATTTGCGGAATATATACAACACTACGTCCAGATGACTGAAGGTTATAATTATAACTAGTAAAGATTATAAATGGTGGGCTATAAGGCATTACACCTTTGCTGTCCATTACTATACTGAGATAATAATATTTATTTTGTGTACATCAGTGACATTCACCGATTTTCAACGGCAGTTACCAAAAATTTGGCGTTGCCAGTTTGATAAATTAGTATCACTAAAATCCGCAATACGGCGTGGTTTGTAAAATCCCCTGTTGTACAGTGCGACCAAAAAGAGTAGACATTAAAAAGTGGCAATACTGTAGTGTCCTCCCATTCTATAATCAATATAAGAAAACGGGGACGACACTACAGTATTGCCACTTTTTAATTTCTACACTTTTTGGTCGCACTGTATTATACGAAAGAATTTTATTGCGAACGGAGACTCGCTTGTGCAAATATTCCATTTCTGAAATTAAAACTCAAAGAAAACATTAACTTATTTACACCGAAACAAACACCTTAACGCCACAAACTTTTTTCACTCGCCGTTAAAAAGCTGTATTTTATTACCATTTTAATAAACGGCCCCGAGCCAAGTTGGATGCTTATTCATAATTATTTCCTTATTAGTTCCGTAGCGCCGCACCTGCGGCCGACGGCTGTTGGATCATTTTTATATTATTATGGGAAAAAAAGGATTTGGGCTAACGTGTTTGGGCGACATGTTTTTGGCCTTTGTTTTATTTGAGGACGTTTGTAATGTCAAAAGGCTTTTATTTTTTTACATTTCACGTAATCCTAGCATAGACTGGTAGAAAAATCCAAATATCGGCTTCCTTTACCGTCCTAACGGCATTTTGTGAGCCATTTTGGCAACATGACTTTTCCGACGTAAAAAAGCCTGCTGAATTCGATTCTGGATGTTGCCAAGCCGAATTTTGCCCCCCTCCCCCCATTTCCCCCCTTTTTACCTCAAAATATGTCCCTGATCACGGTTTTTACGGTTTTATACAAAAAGTATTACAGCTAAAAAAAAGTGTCAAAGACAAGACTGATCTCTATAAAATTTGCTATAACATGGTGCATAAACTTTTTTTTCACGACACTGCTCGAAAATGTGGTTATAGAATACCTGAATCCAGTACACAAAACAGCTCTTATATGTTCATTTGTAAACTGTATATCTATGTTAGCTCCCAACACGACAACAATGTAGCACCTTAGGGTCACAGTTCGTATCTACACATGAATTTCATAGTAAGATACGACTTTTTAGAAAATATTTCGGAGTAATTTTCTCGGCCGGCTCAAACGACAATTTAACCAATCAAAGCTTAATCATCTGCTGCATGTCAAATTAAATTGACCAATAAGAATGCGCCATTTATGAGGTGTATTTTTCTCTTAAACTTATAAATACCCGCAAAGGAGTTTATTTTCTTAAGTAAGATATAATACTCCTCAGGTTTACTTTATAAAACGTTTTCGTTAAAAAGGTTTTACCCCGAAAATCATGAACATTTATATTTTAAAATTAGTAATGGGGCGTAAAACAATTTCCTAATTTCTGCAATTACTTATTTTTCAACAAATTAAAAGTTTTCAACAAATAAACACATAAAATTATATAATTATATATTGAGTTCATTATATTTTTTTTTATTCGGCTTAAAAACCATGACTCCATTACGATGCGCGCATGCGCTACAAGGCAGCCGCCATATTTTAAAAAAGCAAATGTTTTGTTTAGTAAATATCCTTTTTATTAAAAAATTTTTTAAAAAATAATATTTATATATAAATTTAGTAAAAAATATTGGTTTTGTGATGTGCTTAATTTAATAATGTTCTCATTGACTCGCGAAATAAATAATATTAGGAACGTATATTAATATTGACGCCTAACGTTACAATGATCTTTCAGTGTAGAATGTATAGTTGAGTTGTTTAGCTGAGTGTAACCAAGTGTAACCTAGACTAAATGTTAAAATTTTGTTGAAAGTGAGGTAAGTTTTAATATTTTTGTTATTTCTTAATAAATGGGTTTAAAATCGTCGTTGCGTCGTTTGAATCCGGGGGCACAATCAGCTTTACGTATAAAATAGCCCTAATTTTTACAAAAATGAGGCTGCAACAAGGCGCCTAGTTTACATAGTAGTATATAAAATACTCGTATTTTAATGTATTTCCTCGCAGTAGTCGTGAAAAGCACTCTGTTCAGTCTTGGCTGAAAGTACAATAGATGAACTCGTATTATCGAAGGCCTCCCCTGCGGGTCGGCCTTCGAAATTTACTCGTTCATCTATTGCTTACTTTACAGCCTCTACAACAATGTACTATAGTAGGCCTTATGGTTTGTGAGCAATATCTTCCCGAACTTCATAGAATGGTAGAAAATTCTAAATATCGGCTTCCTTTACCGTCCTAACGGCATTTTGGGATCCATTTTGGCAACATGACTTTTCCGATGTAAAAAAACCTGCTGAATTTAGTTCTGGTTGTTGCCAAGCCGAATTTTGCCCCCCTCTCCCCATATCCCCCCTTTTTGACCTCAAAATATGACCCTAATCACGATTTTTACGGTTTTATACAAAAAGTATTAAAGCTAGAAAAAAAGTGTCAAAGACAAAAATGATCTCTATAAAATTTCCTATAACATGGTGTATAAACTTTTTTAGTAGGCTTTATGGTTTGTGAGCAATATCTTCCCGAACTTCATTTTTTTAGGGTTCCGTAGTCAACTAGGAACCCTTATAGTTTCGCCATGTCCGTCTGTCCGTCCGTCCGTCCGTCCGTCCGTCCGCGGCTTAGCTCCGTGATCATTTTTACTAGAAAGCTGAAATTTGGTATGAGTATATGTATGTATAACGCCGACAGAACGGTAAAATAAAAATTAAAAAAAAATTTTTTTTCGGTTACCTCTCGAACACCTAAAGTGGGGGTGATTTTCAAAAGATCAAAGGGGGGGGGGGGGGTATATGGGGGGACGGGGGCAAAATTTGGCTTGGCAACATCCAGAACCGAATTCAGCAGGCTTTTTTACATCGGAAAAGTCATGTTGCCAAAATGGCTCACAAAATGCCGTTAGACTTGAAATTCTTTATTTGAACTACCAGTCTAGCAGGTATTTAGGCATTAAATTAGATATATTTTGTACTTAAATATATAAAACTAGAGTAAGCCTAAGTATTAAATATCTGATCTTGTTAAAATTCGTGGCAGCAGCTTTGGAACATTCCTATTATATTTCGCGCCGCAAACCGCGCTAGTAGCCTTCATGCCACTGCACACTATATAGAATGCTCAAATCAAATCAAATCAAAATATATTTATTTTGCTTAAAATGTGGTGTACAAAGATCGCATTACATTAGGTATTTTAAGTTTCACACACTTTACCAGCATCTGGCATACAAAATATCAAGTACTTAGTAACTACGTATGAATCCACACAATTGTCAAACTAATCATATTAATTATTGATAATAATTTCTACAAATAATAAATAAATGAATGAGCAAGGTACAAATGGATATCTTATAATTGTGTTCGAATTAAGAGTAATAATTTAATTAGTAGTAATAATTTAATGATATAACAATTTTGACTTATTTCAAATAGTCAAAGTATTCTTGAACAGAGTAGAAACAGTTTTGCACTAACCAGTTTTTGAGGTCACGCTTGAATTTGCCCAAGGGTAAGTTTTTTATATCTTCCCGTAGGGCATTGTAAATGGAAATAGCCATGCAATAAGTGTTACTACTGTACAATTTTGTCTTCTTAGCTGGTATTACCAAACGGTTTGGGTATCTCGTATAGAAATGGCAAGTGTCCTTACATTTTTTGAAAAGTAAAGGGTGGGTTTTAACAAATAAGCAGATCTCATAAATATAAATGCATGGTACTGTTAATAATTGTAGATCTCTGAACAGTGGTCTGCATGACGTTAAAATATCTACGTTGCATAATGACCTTATACATCGTTTCTGAACCAGCAGTGCACGATTCGCATGACATGAGTTTCCCCACAGTAAGATACCGTAACGGAGTAAGGAACATACATACCCATGATACGCCTGTATTGCCACATTCTTGCTGCAAATTTTTGTGAGCCGCCAAAGAGCATACGAAAAAGAATTTATTTTGCTGCATAATTTGTCAATGTGTTCATTCCAGGAGCATTTGTGATCTAAAGTTATTCCCAAAAAAGTTGTTTCTGAAGACTCTTTTATCACTTCATTTCGGTAGGTTACACTCAAAGATCGTTTACTGCCGTTTCTATTTATAAACTGCACAAATGTCGTTTTGCTTATATTAACCGTTAAGTTATTTTTGTGCAACCACGAAATGACTTTGGAAACGACATCATTTATATCATCATTATATGTATGAACATTACGACATGGCACGACAACAGATAAATCGTCAGCAAAGAGTGTACAGTTGAATGATGTAGCATCAGGGAGGTCGTTTATATAAAGTAAAAACAGCAAGGGCCCTAGGACACTACCCTGTGGCACACCAACCGTGTTTTCTCTAGTTGAAGACCTATGTGAAGTTACTTCTTTTTTCGTGTTTATATTAGTTACTTCTACAAACTGGGTTCTACCTTGTAAATAACTTTTTATCCAATCGTTTACTATTCCTCTAATCCCATAGAGTTCACATTTAGTTAAAAGTATGTCATGAGATACAAAATCGAACGCTTTGCTCATATCAAAGAAGATGGCTGCAACTGACATACTCTTATCAAGATATTGGAAAATATCATTCATCAGTGAAAAGGCGGCCAGTGATGTAGACTTTCCCTTTTGAAAGCCATGCTGCTCCAGCCTTAATTATTTGGAATTTCTGTAAAAATCTTGTGATGCGTTCATACATGGCCTTTTCGAAAATCTTTGATATGACCGATATAAGTGAGATAGGTCTGTAGTTTTCAATATTTTCTTTACTTCCCTTTTTATGTGTACATCTTATCAGTGATATCTTCAAAGGGTCTGGAAAAATACCACTTGTAAATGATAAATTGACAAGATAACACAATACAGGTGAAATTTGTAGTTTGCATATCTTTATTATATTCGTTTGTATATCATCGTAACCAGTTGCATTGGTAGTTTTGAGAGAATTTATAAATGTTGTTATTTCGTGTTCATCTGTTGGTGTTAAAAATAGACTGGAGTCATTAATATTATTGAGAGAGACATTAGATTGATTATAACTAGTACTAGAGTTTGTCAGATTTATAAAGTAATTATTAAATGTATTAGCTATGTCAGTAGGGTTATCTATTATTTCATCATTTACCACTAATTTATGAATACTTGTAGTATCTGGAATATTTTTGGTTGTATTTTTGATAATATTCCAAGCAGCTTTACACATGTTTTTCGACTTACATATATATTTACTGTTAACAATTTTTTGGGCATTATTTATACATCGTTTAAGTAATTTAGAATAAGACTTGAATGCATTTTTACAATGATGGCGGTTCGCTTTATTTATATTTCTGTAGTAAGTAAAGCGTAAGTGCCTTCTCGTTATTGTGGATTTTTTAATACCTTTAGTGACCCAGTTTACATTTTTTGGTTTAACCGTATGTTTAATTTTATTAATAGGAAAACATAATTTATAAAAAAGCGAAAATATCTCATAAAATTTATTGAACGCCTTTGTCATGTCATTTTCTTCATAGACTTCAGACCATGATAATGCGTTTAAGCACGTAAGAAACTTTAAAATATTATCTTGACAGTAATCTCTTTTATAATGATACCAATACAAGACTGGCTTCGTTTTGTTAATAACGGGAAATGCGATACTTTGGGCAGAGTCGTGATCCGATAGACCCAATTTATAGGTATCACCTTTAGCTTCGGGAATATTAGACAAGATTTGGTCAAGGCATGATTTGTCACGGGTTGGCACATTAATATGCAGTTTAAAATGGTTCGCTGACGCAATTCTTTTAAGTTCTTTTGAGTTTTCCGTTACTTTTAATGTGTCTATGTTAAAATCTCCTGCAATAATCAATTTGTTTTTTATTTTTGGCTTTAATCTATGCATGAGACGTTCTAACTTCTTTAAGAAACAAGACGAACTAGCTGTCGGCGTTCTATATATACATACTACTATGCATCTTATTGATGGTATCTCTACACCACAACATTCAAACACATAGTCCTCAGCAATGTCCTTCAGAAATGCAATTTCACGTGTTTTATAGTTAGATGGACAAAAAATGCAGACACCCCCCCTCTTTTGATGCAGTCTCGAATACGATGCTGCCAGGCGATATCCTGAAATACGCATGTTACCTTCATTACCTCCTTTCACAAAAGTTTCGCTAAAGCACAGTACATCAAATGCAACATTATTGTTTTCCTCCACTTCATCTAATGCCAGTTCTATTACATCCTTTTTACTAATAAGACCTGCTATATTCTGGTGAAAAATCGTAAGTGTGTCAGTCGCCACGAAAAAGCGTCTCTTTTGGCTGAGAGGCTGGTTCAATCGAACTGCTTTTTTGAAAGTACTCGGTGATCGACTTTTGTCTTATCATTTTTATGGTTTCAGAATTATTCGTTCGAACACTATTTTTCTTAAAGTAATAAGGTATAGTACCTTTCTTGGATGTATCTACTTTACGTACCACTGTTTCAGATTTATTACTTACTGTAGTTTTTTGCATTTTATTAAAAGGTAGAAATTTGCGGTCATAGTACATAGAATCCAACATATAATTTATTTTTGAACACAATTTATATGTAAAGTTACGGTGATCCACATTTAGATCATTTTAATTCAAAAACTGACAATTATGAAAGTTTCTACAGAGTATTTGCAAGGTATCATTAAGTTTTTTTTCATTTAAGTGTTCACTATTTTTTACTCCAATTACAATTATAAAAGCATTTGGGTGTGACTTTAAGAAAAAACTAAACTCAGCAATAAGTTTAGTGGGATTACGATCATGTTCACCTAGATTTACTACAATTGTGTCGTTCGAGTCAGCGTGCAGCAGCACCTCCGATGATTTCAGAATATCTTCGCAGCACGCATCAGGCTTGACGACTGCTGATATTTTATATTTCTCATATTTTGTGTTTTCTCTCGAGCGTATTAGTGCGGAAGCTAGTCCGGAGCATTGTTTACCACCAAGAATATGAATATGTTTGCATGTATTTTTGCAAATTTTTGTTTCATCATCGTCAGACATGCGTGTAACACTAGGACAGGTGACTGAAGGCGATTTTTCGTCGCTTCTGAATCTTTCCATATCCTGATCTCGATTTTTTTGTTTCAGCTCTTCTGGCATTGGGTTGTCTTGATTAGATTCTATTTGTATGGATTGAAGAATAGTTTGTGTAGATTTATTTTCGTTCTTACATTGCTTGTTATTTTTGGATGTAGATTTACAAATAAGTTTTAATTGTTGGATTTGAAAAACATATTCAGATATTTGTTTTTTCAAGTCGTCATTTTCTAATAATAATTTCGTGACATAATTATCCGAAATTTCATATTTTTCTTGTAACTGCGTTATTTTTGTCTTCAAAATGTCTACATCGTCTTTGTAATTTTTTGTTAGATCTGGACAACTTCTGTTAAAGGTGTCATTTTGAAGAATTGAGCTGTTAAACCCCTCCTCATCAGACAGTGAATGAAAAGAATTATGTATCGGTATCTTGTATTTTCTTAGTGTGACATTATCCATCGATTCGTGCAGTTGTAGATCACCCTTGGAAGCTACTATAGGTGAAGTCGTCGACGCCTCACACTTTTTTACAGGAACCTTTGTTGATAGTTTGGAGGTCGAGGCGACGGCAACATTTCTTTTTGGTGTGCTGGTTTTCTTCTCTGGTAACTTGCTTTGTCGGCATTTACGACAGGTCCACGCCAATTTACGCTCCGCGTCCATTAGGTTATAAAGGTTCTCATAATTTATACACTGAAGATCATATGAGAGCTTACATTGCGCACAGACAAGGAAATGTTTAACAAATATTTTTTTATTACACTGCGCGCAAGTCGGTTTTGATGACATTATGATAGGTATAATATAGTAAATGCAACTAATAACGACTGATTTATCTAGTTAAATCCAATTCAGAAAAGTCCACTGTTCTCAGTTCAAATAGTTCAATGCAGTTTTTGTTTTAGCTATTGTTGAATAATCAATGCATGGATTCCTGTACCACGATATCGTAGCGTAGTGCAAATGGCGGTCACGGAGCGCTGATGTTGTACTGCGCACGAGTTCGGGCAATCACCGAAGCGTTTACTTGGTACACGGGGTGGTTCAGCTGTGTATCAAGAGATGGCGTTCAATCCGGTTAATAATTATCGCGTAGCATAAGTGAACGCAGCGTTACGCGGCAACACTATTTGGCTTCTCTTGTATGTTGGTAATGCTGTATGTCACTGAGCTGTCAGAATTGTGTCCAATCAGCTGATTCGCGAAACTTGAGATGTCGTTATCTTTTCCGAAAGAATTGTTTGTTTTTGTTTAATTACAGTTATCTCAGCTCGGCTTAGCCTTCCGCCTTTGTTCGGGTAAAATAGGCGCGCGTTCGTGGTTACATAGCACACAGCGCCGGTCGTGTCGCACCTACAAGTAACCGGGCCACGATTTGGTTTTAGCGGCGAGCGGCAGCGGTGCGCGGTACGAGTATCTCGCTCATTCGTATGGCCACCACGCACGAATCTCTCGCTCAACGGGTCGCCGAAAGTCGTAGCATGTCCGTAATTGCTTCGCATTTTACACAAAAAACTGGTAAAAAAACACTTCTCAGGCGGGTTCATTTTATATAGAAGAACTATCCGTATTAAAGTGTGAAATAACAGGATTACCTTTTTATGAAGGTCCCGGAAATCCTCGTAAAATTTCTACTGCAAACCCTAATCTACATTCTGTGATAAGAGGGTAATCAAAATTGGTATCTAATAGTGGTTATAGGATACATTATACCCGACTACAGTAAAGAAAAGAGGTTTATTACGTTTGCACCTTTAGTGAACGATGTTCAATTTCTAGTTTAGGTATATCAGGAAATACACCTATCTATATCTCATCCCACAATACAACACAATACAAGTACTCTTTATTGCACACTTCACAAAACATACAAGAAATATTTTACAATTAGAGGTAAACAACTGGCGGTCTCATCGCTGAAGAGCGATCTCTACCAGACAACCTTTGGGACTCACTATATCCCACTAATATTATAAAAGCAAAAGTTCGTGTGTACCAACATTTTCACACTTCGTCACGCCGCCGAAACGGATAGATAAGATATATTTGCATTGAATTTGAAACAAAAATGGTTTACAACCTAACTTAACACAAAGGCTCTTTTTCATGCCCAATAAAAGCATTATAGAGGCCGAGCACTGCAGAACAGTGTATAATTATGTTTTAACGCTAGCAAACCGCGATCAAAATCTCGTATATTGCATTTTATTTATTAAATATAATAGTGACGTAAATAGTCTCACAGTCACCGCGGCGTTTTATAAGAGAAGAAGTAGCGAGTATGTTTCTGACATGTCGAAACAAGAAGTAAACGAATGGCGGAAACATGAAAATACTTTCACAACGAGAATATATCTGTTATTTTTTTAGTTCTTCCCGTTTCCCGTCTTCATACGGAAAGTTATTTTGATGAATAGTGATTTTTTAATGTCGAAAAAAAAAACATTGCAACTATAGGTATTATCTCTGCAATCGTGACGGCTCTTTCTAAAACAAAACCGGCAAAGTGCATGTCGGGCCACGCTCAGTGTAGGGTTCCGTTAGTTGCCCATCTTTTACAATAGACAATAGAATTTAAATTACGAGAAATATTTCAAGCCCTATAAAAAAGTCGTAAACGCCAAAGTACCTAGGTAACTGTAATTACTACCTTCTGGAAGTTATCGGTTTTACGCGCCAGATTGAGCGGAATGTTTTAATGCAGTATGGCACTTAACTAATATGTAGTCACGTTCGAAGTATAAGGACAACAAGAATAATATTAAAGAAAATTATGAATTTTTGCGATAACTCAAAAAAGGCTCGACCGACTTATAAGGCCTAATTTGCATGAATCTTTCCATAATTTTTTGACCCGTATTTGAAAAGTTATAGGGGGGGGGGGCGCTATTTTTTGGATCCCGGAGCGAATTTTTACAAATCTGCTGATTTTATCCAACAATAATGTTTGAGGACCCCTATTATTTTTAAAAGACATATTCTACGATACCCCACACACTAGTGTTGGAACGAAAAAAAATCACCTGCACTTTAGGTGTAAGAGGAACGTGATACATACACATACTCATACAAAATTTCAGCTTTCTAGTACTAATGATCTCGGAGCTAAGCCGCGGACGGACGGACAGACGGACATGGCGAAACTCTAAGGATTCCTAGTTGACTACGGAACCCTAAAAATCTATTTTCCGACTCTGTCGAGTAAAATACTGTCGTTAGCAGTTTATAACTTGGATCAGAGTTCCTTCGGATATATTTTTAGTTAAGAGGATTCCGGCTCACGTCGTCGACACCATCACTTCTGACGTGAGTGGTGTTGTGTCAAACGCATAACCTTACTATTTACCGTGCCTGCGAGATTTCAGACGAGTCTAAATCGATTATAGACACGTCACTACATGTTTAATGGCTTGTGTCCGAAATCTAGCGATTTGAAATAGATTTTCACTATAAAACTGTATTGTTTATTTATTTATCTAAAAAAAAAATACCTTAATATATGGTACACTTTCTAATACATCGCCAAGCAATTGTTTAAATATTGGCAATTACTACGCAATATATACTATAGGTCGAAGCCCATTTCTTAAGCGAATCCCATTAGCTTTGTACCCGATGAACAATACTCATTATCTGTATTGTTAACTGTGGCCACAGCTGCCACTTCGAAATGTAAGGCGTTATAAGTGCAAATTACTTTTACACTAAATTAGTCTTTAAATCAAACGAAATAAGGTTTACTCTTAAACCATGACCATGTGCTGGTCAGATATATAACAACATGGTCGGGAGTCGCAAAACATTCAAAAACAAACTGAAATGGTGCCAGAATAACGAGGACAGCTGACAGAAACTTTAGTAAGTTTTGGAAGGACACAAAGAAGCTGAATCCCAAGTCCTGTGTTCCTGTTAGCGTCGAAGGTGTTCATAATACCAAAGAAATTGCTGAGTTAGTCTCGCAGCATTTCAGTGTTAAGTCGCTCCCAGCTCGTGCTGCTGTAGACTCACACTCCGATCCCCCAGTGCATGGCATGCAGGCGGAGACAGTGGACCGTTGTCAACTCACTCCTGCTGATGTGGCTAAGGTGGTTAGAAGCATGAAACGCGGCAAGTCTCCGGGTTTTGATGGACTGAGTGTAGAGCACATATTTTATGCCGGAGATCAGATATTTATTCGATTGTCAGAGTTATATAATATTTGTATAAACAATGTATATTTGCCGGAAAAGTTAATTAAAACCGTGGTAGTTCCGATCCCTTAAAACAAAACGGGAGATCTTTCAAATATTAAAAATTATAGACCGATCTCGCTTGGTACGATTTTAGGAAAAATACTTGAAAGATTGATCCACCCAGATTTGCAGCGCAACATATGCATAGATGATGCGCAGTTCGGTTTTCGTCCCGGACTCTCAACAGATTCGGCGATTTTCAGCCTTAAGAGTACGGTTAATTACTATGTGTCCCGGAACTCATCTGTATACGCCTGTTTCCTTGACCTTAGCCGAGCTTTTGACCTAGTTAACTTAAAGTTGCTATGGGAGAAACTCGCTGCATCCAAAGTACCGCCGAAAATTGTGAATCTGTTGAGATACTGGTATGAAAACCAGGTGAACTGTGTGAGATGGGGCGACACAACCTCTAATAATTATATATTAGAATGTGGCGTTCGCCAAGGTGGGCTGACATCGCCGGACCTCTTTAGTCTATACGTAAATGACCTGATTGTTGAGCTGAGAAGCACTAGAGTGGGCTGTCACATTGGCACTACATGTACTAATAATTTTAGTTATGCCGATGACATGGTACTTCTCAGCCCATCTATCAGGGGCATGCGAAAATTACTGGCTATCTGTGAGCAATATGCCTGCAGCCATGGCCTTAAGTATAACGTGCAGAAGACCAAAATGGTAGTTTTCAAGGCAGGAAGAGGTCCGGCTAATGTTTCGCCAGTGTGGTTGGATGGGGCGCTTGTGGAAAGAGTGGAAAGGTTCAAATACCTCGGACATATGCTCACGGAGAGAATGCTTGATGATGAAGACATCGAACGGGAGCGCAGGGCTCTGGCCGTACGGTGCAACATGATAGCCCGCAGATTTGCGCGTTGCAGTGATGAAGTGAAACTGACACTGTTTAGAGCATATTGTTTATGTTTCTACACGTGTCAACTGTGGAGCAGATTCACTAAACGCGCAATGAGCAAAATTAGAGTGCAGTATAATGACGCATACCGTATCCTAATGAAACTGCCGAGATACTGCAGTGCATCGAGCATGTTTGCCGAGGCCAGAGTTCCTGACTTTTTTGCCATCATGCGGACACGTATTGCTTCCTTCTGGAGCCGTCTGCGTTCGTCTAACAACAGCATTCTACGTGCGCTGTCTGGGTGTTTGGACAATCCCATTTATAAGTATTGGGTTTCCGTGCACCGCGACGGAAACAAAAGATAAATAGCTATTTATTTTTGTGCATGTGACGGCCTAGTTGAGAACTAGGTTAAATTTACGTTTATTTTGTTATTTTAACACATCTTTTACACACTTTTTATAGTTTTTATTTGACATAATTTTTAAAATTGCTGTATTGTATTGTAATTTGATATTGGGTGTATACCTGTAAATAAAGAACATTTATTATTATTATTATTATATTATTATTAAACAAAGAGAACACAGATGTTGGTTACTTCGTAAGTGAAAGAGCAGTGAAGTTCCTATCGATGCCTATAATGACAATGAAGTGACCAACATCTCTGTTCTCTTTGTTTAAGAGTAAACCTTATATCGTTTGACTTAAAGACTAATTTAGTGTAAAGTAATAATAATAATAATAATATCCTTTATTGTGCACCACATGAAAAAGATTAATACAAAGAAATAAAGCAAAGTTAAATAGGGTAACAACAGGCGGTCTTATCGCTAAAGAGCGATCTCTTCCAGACAACCTTTGGGTAGCAGAAAAAGTCGGAGGATACATTTTAAAAAGGTAGTGCAAGAAACTGGTTAAGAAACTTAATTTACACATACATCTGAATTGTTTGTAATATAAATATATATAATAAATAAATAAATAAATATACATACACATATAACTTATAATTTACATATATATACTCATATATACATACCTATAATATACGTATATGAAGTAATAACGTACATTCAAAATTAATTTCAGACATCACCTAAGGAAGTGATAAATAGTGCTGCTTCAGGTTACGTTTAAAGATGGGGAGGGATTGAGCTTTGCGTAAGTCGAGCGGCAAAGTATTCCACAACCGAATCGCTTGGCAGGCAAAAGAGTCATTTAAAAATTTTGATGAAGAAGGAATTGGAGAAAGAAGATAATTTTGAGAACAACGAACAGAAGATAGATATTTAAAACGCTCTTTTAGGTAGCAAGGTGTAGCGGGGTTGAAAAGTATATTATAGAGGCAGACAAAAATATGGGAGTTGCGACGAAGACGAATAGGAAGCCACTTGAGTTGCGAGCGAAAATGGGAAACATGGTCATATTTGCGCAAGCCAAATATAAACCGAATACATAAATTTTGAAGGCGCTCAAGTTTATTCAGCTGTAAGTGCAAGTAATTTGCACTTATAACGCCTTACATTTTGAAGTTGCAGTTGTGGCCACAGCTAACAATACAGATATTGAGTATTGTTCATCGGGTACAAAGCTAAGTGGATTCGCTCAAGCAAAAGGATTATTTCTATACCTACGCGTACGGTAAGTCAATAAAGGCCTTTCTGATTAGGTATTTTTTATACGGACAAAAAATGTTCTAACGTTTGAAATAATATATCATAAAATACGAATGAGTAATTAATATTAGCATCTATAATAATAATAATGTAACTATAATAGCATCAAGCCGGGTTATTTACAGACATAATAAAATAATCAGTCAACAAAAAAAAAAAACAGGCTCTTTAAGAATTTATAGTATGAGAAAGAATATGGGTTAAAATTGGAATTCATCGCCAGGTTAAAGCTGTTATACCGATTTTATTATCACAAGATTCATTGCGCTTTGGTCGCTCAAGAACTATATTGGTGCTTATTGGATTCCCCGGCGCAGTGGTCGAACGGTACAAAAATTTAATATCAGAAAGTAGAAGACAATCCCGTATATACACGATGATTTTTAATCGGTGATCAGGTACCAACTTTTCTAACTCAGTAATTGATGGCGGTCACGTTGAAGTCGTAATTACATAAAAACAAAACTTTTATTTTTCTATGATAATTTTTATTTTGAAACCAATTTTGTCTTAAATTCCTTGTCACCGAACTAATCTGTATCGGTGTGCTTACAACCTCTTTAATAATTTAATGGGAATGACAATTTATGAGTAATAACTTGTCATTGTCATTGTCATTACATAAACAATGTCGTAGAAAATTTCGTAAAATTTCCCGCCAAAGCGATGACATTTGACGTAGGTATCGTACTTCGATAATATATGTAGGATGACCATGTATCTAGTGGTTATTAGTTTTGATTATGTTTTAACTTTTAATTAATTTAACAGTGAGGTAATTGCGCAGGACCTCGCGTATTAAGTTTAATTTTAGCTGAATATTAATATTTTTCTACTCCTGATCACCGATTAAAAATCATCGTGTATATTCCTTTACCTGTTATTCTTTCTTCCACTTCTGATAACCCTGTGATGACAGGTCATCGTTTGACTGATTTGTTGGCTTTATAATATGTAAGTTATGAAATTAATAAACCATTTTGAATCAGTCAGCTTTGAAAAAAAACCTAACTAAAGTTTGGGGTGTATTAAAAAACCTGCCCAATCCTTTCTGTATTTAGAAGTATAAATCACATTAGGTATCTAAGGCTACGCCCCTGTATCGCATCCAACTATTAAAATATTTAGATATAATAAATACAGTAAATTGCACGCATCGGTCGTCCAATTTATTACACAACCTAATAGAATTAAGGCAAAACATTTAGGGGTGATTCCAAAATGCCTTCGGCAAGCTATCACCCTTCCCGAGGACTTCAGAATTCAAGAGGTTTTCATACCCTATAGCTTCATTTAGGTAACTACTGAATTTGAGACCAAGTAGTTTTAAATAAGGTTCAATTTGGAAGTAAGGATATAAGAAAGTAAGCCCTATTTAAATGATATTACGCTTTAATAAAATTGTTAGCTTGTTTATTGGATTATCTAGTATTTATAGCAATAATAATAACAAATAAATATTGTTTTATATAATTTAGTTGTAACTGTATTAATCTGACTGAATGTTTTTTTTTAACCCCCGACAAAAAAATGGGTATAATAAGTTTAACGTTCTTAGCGCCCAAAACAGATAATCCCGATTTGAGTGCCTTTTTAGGGTTCCGTACCCAAAGGGTAAAAACGGGACCCTATTACTGAGACTTCACTGTCTGTCCGTCCGTCCGTCCGTCCGTCCGTTCGTCCGTCTGTCTGTCACCAGGCTGTATCTCAAGAACGGTGATAGCTAGACAGTTGAAATTTTCACAGATGATGTATTTCTCTTGCCGCTATAACAACAAATACTAAAAATGAAATAAAATAAATATTTAAGGGCTCCCATACAACAAACTTACAGATAATGGTACGGAACCATTCGTGCGCGAGTCCCACCCGCACTTGGCCGGTTTTTTTCTAATCGAAAGTCTTTGTCTGTCGAGATTTTTCTATATACCTAACCTAACCTAATGTGTTTTTTTTTTTAATTTATGAATGTGTTAGGCAATTGAAGAGATCCGTTTTAATTTTTTTTTCGTAATTATTATCGCAGAATTTGATAATTTTAGCCAATTTTTTGGAGTGAATAATACTTTTCCCTGAGTTCTAGATAGCAAAATAGCTATTTCATGCTTTCATTGCGTGCAGTCAAAAAAATAAAGTAAATAAAAAAACTGTTTTTTGCGTGAATTTTGTGAATTTCGAGATGTTTTTGAAACAAAAATTATCAATGAAAAATTCAAACTGTAGGTTTCAAATGTACCTATACCAATAATTGCAATAGTCCTGTTCTAAGTAGTAACATTGATAATATGTTAAGAAAAATGTTCACGCTCGATTAAAATTACTTTAGTAAAGATGTAATAACATAAATCGTGGTATTATAGGTAGCCATATATTTTTAGAATTCGACTTTGACTTAAAAAAATACAATCAATAAAATAGCGACTCCATGGATTTATACCCACGATATGCTACCAAATGTCTTAACCCTAGTTATAATGCTCACTTAGCTACTTTTGCTTTTTGCTGTAAATACTCGTATAATATACAATTACAAAATTATTCAAAATAAAACAACTGCTTATTACCCGTAGTACCCGCACAACTTAACCCCCACCAGCTTCTTAAGTCTGTAAAACTTTCACAATTTACTTTTGTTTAGCAACGTATTATTACTTGAGTCTTTTGTTAAAAGACTCACCGAATTACGAGAGCTAATAAAGATACCTTCGCCCGAGTTTTGTCTGTGAGTAATCCTGGGAAGACAGTTGTGATAAAGGTGAAACGCTTTACACTGCTGCTCGGTGGTCTACATTAAAAAATATATACTTAATTTAATTTCACTCTAGAAAACAATGTATAAGTTGTGACCAGAGCATTTTTCAAAATATGTTCCGTGACGTATTGGAATTCCACCCAGTAAAAAAAAATTTTTTTTGATAAAAACGCTTTTAATAAATTCTCCTTCTTCTATATTCTTTGAAAATAATACGTGTTTCAATGTAAATTACTTAATTTAGCAAATAATCTACTTTGAACCTAACTACTACCACTTTGACGTTCCATTACGTTACAACCTTTAGGTACGTTTTATGTAAAGATCAGTGTATCGTTTGCAAATTAGTCTTTATTAAATGAAATTTAACACAATAATACTCTTTTAAAAATGAATAACATTTGCAATTCTAATTATCACAATAAAGATATAAAACAAAATCTTTCCATTACGTTACTATTTGGTCTTCATCATAGCTTAACTATCAACTTAAATTGAGATTATACTAAGAAACTATCATTAAGTTATATTTTTATCAACATTGTTACATGTTGTTCTAACGAATGAGATCTAAATTGTACAATTATCCTTAATAGTTAGTATAAAATCTTAAAAATTCAATCACAGCCACAGTAGGACAAAGTGACGGGAATGGACCATTTGTCACGTTAAGGAACGACATGAAAGGTTTACATGGCGTGGAAAATAGCTTACAACTTCTACTAAATTTTCGGTCCATTTTTTTAAAATATAGTAGGTAAAGTTAGTGGCACTAATTAGTACTGTCCACCACTGAACATGCCAACACAGTCTGACCAGCATATCAAATATATTTGGGTGAAATGCAGAAAATATGTACCATTCTATAACCAGTTCGTTTTCTCAACTTTGATTACGCATGTTACGCCTATACAAAATGTACAAAAGTTACAAAACTGAGAATAAATAAAAAACTGAGTCTTAGCTTTAATGTACCTATACCTATGTACATATTTTCTGCGATTTTTCTATGTAGTCCTAAACTTTAAAAAAAATATTTTTATGGTTGGGTAAACATGAAAATAGTAATAATATGAAAAATATAATTCACAAATAATCTTTTTTTTTTCCATAATGGAAATGAATCCGAAAAGTCTAATATAATCAGAGGAAGGTCATCTCATCGCAAGGCAAGATAAAAGCCAGCTATGGAGGCATCATAAAAAGACAACTCATACTAATTCCTTTAATCATTTAAAAAGTAATTGAATATTAGAATTAATTAAATGTACACAACATGTTTTAATAATGTTATTATTTCTTTAACTGTTTTTTTAATTGTAATTGTTTTATCTGTATATTTATAGGTTTTAATCTTTAATTAGTTTTAATCGTAACTCAGGATGGCTATTAAATAAAGTCATTTCGGGATTAAAAATAGTAATAAGTATGATTATATTGATTATGACTAAGCGTTGTCTTTTCATGTTCATGTCTCTACTTCATACCTCGATTAAATTTGATCTTACGATATAATGAGATGTGGCCCCCGCTAATACAAAAAGTTCAAACAAAATGTACGTTAAAAACTATAATAACTTTAGTAATTCTTTTGGCCCCTTATTGAAGCCTGTTTTGATTTGAAATTTCGTTTGTATTTCGTGGAATTTTGCATTCGATGAAAGTTTTTAGTTGAGTAAACATTACTTAATTGCGGACTAGATATTAATTGTTGTATAAATGGATCTTCTAAAATATTATTGATGTAAATAAAAAAAAACTGTTAATGTATATGTATAACAATAGCTAACTAAACATTTTATGAAAAGCTGGTTCTTGAAATAGCGTTACACCTAGTAACTAATGAAACCATGCCGTAATTTATAAAGAAACTGTTTTTTAATTAACTTGTTTTCGAAACGGTTACTTGTCCATAAGAGGTGACGAATCGTTTCATCGAAAACGCGTAACGACTCTGAAAACCTAGTTTTTAAGACTCTCTTTCTGCTTTTGCTTACTCTTTTTACTCTGTAGAAACTGCTTATGTGTACCCACTGTGCTAACCATTTCTTTTGTGTGCCGTCGTAACTAAACAATAAATTGTGTGGCAAGGCTAAGATATTCATACGTGGTATTGCTGAAGCCTGTAAAATTGGCTCATTTATCTTGTAATTTTAAATTAGGTTTAGGTTTAACATAATAGTAGTAGCTGTATTATATTTTTGTTCATAAATTAGAGATTTATGTTTCGATGAAAAGATTAATTTAATTATGGGTACAACTTTTTAGGTATGTAAGTCTTTTTAAAATTGCTTACCTACTACTACTATTTAATTTTGCCCAACTTTACTATTTATAAATAAATAAAAATACGATGCTAATGGTAATCCGTGCACTTAAAACCAGCGGCATGTAAACCATGCATTTTCGTTCCATACGTCACGTTTTTTTGTTCCCCTAATACAATACGTATCGTAGTGGACGTGACGTAAGTATGCCGGCAGTTACTTAAAGTGAATTAGTCCTTTGATTTCTTGCATTCTACTACTTCTAACCTCTTAATAAGTTACTGCACAAGTCAATAAATTAAAATTCATAAGAATTAAATCACAAAGTGGCTCCTTACCTTCAGTACGTCCCGTTCGTATTGGATAAAAAATATGACACTCCGTGACGCACGTCCAACTTTTTGCATTTTTAAAGTGATACTGAGTGCCATACCTATACAACGGCTATAGTTAGGATCGAAATGTTGACACTGATATAAAATCACAACTATTTTGGTAGTTTTTTCTTGTCAAGTAGGTAAAAATGACGTGACGTAGTGGAATTTTCCACCGAGGTGGTTTTGGAGGACATAAAACAAATTGTAATTTTACAATTTTATTACACTAGGCGTTAAAAGATAAGGTTCAAAATCAGTTTAAGACTATATAATCATTTCACACAATAGCCATGGTCAGGCCTAAAACGAGACAGATATACTTAAAATTCGCTTCAAAGTTAGCAAAGTGTACGTGGGACACCCAAAAATCGGTACCTTTTCTTCGATTTTTTTGACAAAAAAAATTCTTTAAGTGGGTTTTAAAGGCAGTCTTTAACTTAATTAAATAGTATATAAGTTACTTTACAATTTTTACAAACAAACATTATACTTTAGAACAATATTTAATAGAAAAAAAGGAGTCCAAAGTCATGGGACAGCGATATTTGTATCAAATATTTAATTTGAAAAATGCCCACCAACAAAATATTTAATTACTGCATATACACATATACACTCACACATTACATATGTAATGTGTAGGTGTATGTGTATTTGTATATGCAGTAACTACAATTATATTCGTATATTAAATACTTGTATTTCAGAAGCTCTCAGAACAATTAAACTGATCTGCTTCTAGCATCTCTTTTTAGCCCTATGATTGACTGGTAAAGAAAGCCATTTCGCATTAAGACCGCCATTTTACTGATTTTTGTTTCGTACGACAAAGTTTATTATAATAAGGTCTGTCCACGAAAAAAAAAAGTCGACATTTATTGTAAAAAAATAAAAAAAGTAACTGACATCTGTCACTTTGATAGTTAAAAAGCGGGAAAACTAAGCTTTGTTTCGGGGCTATTTTGAATTTATAAATTTGTAACATTAATATAATGTATTCTCGCCAACTGGATATCCGTAAAAAAATCGTGTACACTTACAACCAAAATACTGGTATTTCGCAAGGAAAGTTAGCCAAATTATTAGAAGTTCCTAAATCAACCGTGCAAAAGGTATTGGCTAATTAATAATAATAATAATAATAATAATAACACAATAACTGCAATGGAAGCGAACGATCTGTACAAATATCTTGGATACAAACAGCTAAAGGGACTGGATCACACTATTACTAAGCAAACATTAACTACTGAGTACAAAAACCGATTAAGTAAAATATGTAAAACCCAACTATCCGGCAAAAACTTAATTAAAGCCATAAACACTTACGCCATCCCCATCCTCACATACTCATTTGGCATTATAAAATGGTCTAAAACGGACATAGAAACCATAGAACGAACTACACGCACAACATTAACGAAACACAACCATTTGCACCCTAAATCTGCAATAGAGAGACTCACTATTAAAAGACACAAAGGAGGAAGGGGCATGATAAACATAAGCCATCTTTGGCAAAAACAAATACAGAGCTTACATACATTCTTTCATACCAAATCACACACAAGTAATATTCACAATGCAACAGTCCAAAACGACCTCAACTACACACCACTTAATCTAAACAAACAACCTGAAAGGCAAAATCTTGACAACGACCCACAAATACAACAGATAAATAATTGGAAGAAAAAAGTACTTCACGGACGCCATCCTCATGACCTAGAACAAACCCATATAGACACCACTGCATCAAACACTTGGCTGAAAACAGGTAGTTTATTCCCTGAAACCGAAGGTTTCATTATAGCAATACAGGACCAAATTATAAATACTAAAAACTACCGAAAACACATTATAAAAGATACAACACTCACAAATGACAAATGCCGCAGATGTCACATCCAATCGGAAACCATACAACACGTAACTGGAGCATGCACAACACTGACACAGACAGACTACACACACAGACACAATCAAATCGCAAACATCATTCATCAAAATCTGGCAACCAAGCATAATCTCATTAAAGACAAGCACACCCCATACTACAAATACACACCACAGATAGTACTAGAGAACACAACACATAAACTATACTACGACCGTGCCATACTTACAGATCGCACCATCCACTATAATAGACCAGATATTACGTTAACGGACAAAATAAATAAGACCACTTACCTCATAGACATTTCAGTCCCTAACACGCATAATATACAGAAAACCATTACCGAAAAAATTACTAAATACGCAGAACTAAAAGACGAAGTTGTTAGGATATGGAGACAAGAGAAAGTATACGTGGTTCCAATAGTCCTATCCACAACAGGCGTCATCCCAAAACACCTACACCATAGCTTGAAACTACTAGATCTGAAATCACATATATACACTATCTTACAAAAAGCCGCTATATTAAATACATGCCGAATTGTGAGAAAGTTCATGCAACTTGACCCGGAAAATAACGCGACGCAAGCTACCTAAACAAAATACAGAAATTGCTACATTTACTTGGCGAATAACCCGTAAATGTAGCCAATACCAGCCCAGAGCTGAGAAATACAACCCCTTTGAAAATAATAATAATAAATCTTTATTTACAACTTCAAATATACAATTTTATGTACCCTGGCTTTCAAAGTAGGTTTCCCTGTGTCTTGTAATTATCAGTCGAGATTGTCTGTTTCGAGAAAAAGTGGCTCGGGTACAAAACGCGGTCCTGTTGATAAATTCATGGCGAAAAAAAGAAAAATTGGGCAAGTGCGAGTCCGACTCGCGCATGAAGGGTTCCGTACCTATACATATTATATATATATATATATATAATCTATAACAAGTTTGTTGTATGGGAGCCCCTCTTAAATATTTATTTTATTTTATTTTTAGTATTTTTTGTTATAGCGGCAATAGAAATACATCATCTGTGAAAATTTCAACTGTCTAGCTATCACCGTTCTTGAGATACAGCCTGGTGATAGACGGACGGACGGACGGACAGCAAAGTCTTAGTAATAGGGTCCCGTTTTTACCCTTTGGGTACGGAACCCAAACAATCCAACCCTTTCTGTTCGGGATGTCGCCAGGAAATGTAATGTATCGAAATCGTATGTCCAAAAAATAAAACAGAGTGCAGGCTTACGATCATACAAGGCGTCTACGGTTCCTAATCGCGATGCTACAAAAGATAAAGTAGGTATGTAAAACTCGGGCTCGAAAATTGTATACAAATATTTGACGCAGTTTGGTTGCATTTTGATTGACGACGAAACATACGTGAAAGCGGATTTCAAAAAATTACCAGGTTTACAGTTCTACGTGGCAAACCAAAGAGGGAATGTCGATAAAAAAATTACAACAAAAAAGCTTGATAAATTTGCTAAAACATTTCTTGTCTGGCAAGCCATCTGTACATGTGGTGAAAAAAGCAGATCATTTGTTACTACGGGCACCATTAACCAAACCATTTACACAAAAGAATGTTTGAAAAAAAAAACGATTATTGCCGTTTATAAGAAACCACACGGAGTCTGTCGTATTCTGGCCTGATTTAGCCACCTCACATTATGCTTAATCTGTTATAAAATGGTATACTGAAAATAAAATTATTTTTGTACCGAAATCTGCTAATCCACCGAATTGCCCTGAACTCCGACCTGTAGAGCGTTTTTGGGCAATAATGAAAAGAAAATTAAAAAATAGTGGTAAAATGGCTGCGAATGAGAAAATATTCAAAAAAATGTGGGATATGACTTGTAAAAAGGTGACTAAAAGAGGTACAGAGATTAATGGAAGGAGTTCGACGGAAAGTCAGGGCATTTTATCAGTGTTAATTTGTTGAACATAATATGGTTTATTTATTTGAAGAACACTAATAAAACTACAATGTAAATACCCCAAAATACAAATACAAATACAAAATGCTTTATTGCACACCAAAAAAGTTTACAAATTCAGTACAGAACAATAATTTTAATAACGGTAGACAACAGGCGGTCTTATCGCTAAAGAGCGATCTCTTCCAGACAACCTTTAGGTAGTGGAGTTGATTAGTATAAATCACACAATGAGTAGGTGATGCAGAAGGGGAAGGGAGAACAAAATAATTATCAACGGATAAGCAAGTAAACGTATCAATAGATATACACATACATAAATAGATATATATAAACCTACTTAAACATACATAAATATAAATAAAACAAGACAGATAAGGAACACATAAACAGTCAGAGGCAAACGAACGAAAACAGTTTCACAAATCACACCATCAATTTTATCAATCGAGAGATAAGAAGTATTCTTTTAATTTATTTTTAAAGATCGCTGGCGTTTTAGCATTCCGCAATTCTACTGGAAGCGAATTCCATAGCAAAACGGCTTTAAAAGTAAAGGAACTCGAGTAAAATTTTGAGTGTGAGGAGGGGACAGCTAAAAGGAAATTTTTAGCGCACCTTGCAGACGAAAGGTAGCTAAAGCGCTCTTTAAGATACAGGGGAGTTGCTCGGTGGAAAAGTATGCCATAAAGAAGAGTAAGAATGTGAGAGTTACGCCTTTGACGAATAGGGAGCCACTTGAGTTGAGAACGGAAACTAGAAACATGATCATATTTTCGTAACCCAAATATGAATCTGATGGAAATGTTTTGAATGCGCTCAAGCTTATTAAGTTGCTCCTCTGAAATATCAAGGTACGAGATGTCAGCATAGTCTAGAATCGGGAGAAGTAACGTCTGAGCGAGCGCAATTTTAGTGGCAATGGGAAGGAATTTGCTAAGCCTTCTAAGAGAACCCACTGCGGCAAACATCTTCCTGCTCACTACATTCAATTGGGGTACCCAAGAAAGAGTGCTATCAATGATGACGCCCAGGTTTTTAACCTGGGACGAGTAAGGGATTATGACACCATTAAAGAAAATTGAAGGAGTATTAGCCAAGTCCCCCATTAAGTTGTTTTTGTTAACTTTTTTATCTAATTTGTCGTTATATTGTTGACCACTTTTTTTCGTGGACAAACCTTAAATCTCTCTCTCCATTTCAAAAATCAGAATCAGAATAATTCTTTTATTTGCTCCAATATGGTACATACCAGGTGGTCTTAAATGTATTTGTGACTGTTTTAGGGAAAAGGTCCCACTTTGTCGATGTGGAGTTATGAGTAGTTCCTAATACTAAAGAACATAAGCTATCTTTTGGTGAAAGAGTTATGTCTCTAGGTGCTAAGGGTCTTTTTTTTAAATTCTTCAAAGTTGCAAACGTGAAAAAGCTACAACTGAGAAAACGTTGGTTTAAGTTT